>CM065427.1:61080000-61680000 GCA_033030585.1 Hippophae rhamnoides | reverse complement strand
CAACTCTAACACATTTGATCTTTAATTATGAAATCAACTCGAAATCTATCATATTTTAACAAAATAATTATGTGTGTACTCGTGAGTTAATTTTTAATCGCACATAATTAATTTTATTAATTTATAATAAATTTCCATCTAACTTCAAAATTGTGGATTATATATCTTAATTTTTTAAAAAATAAGGCAATTAAAATATAAAATTAATAAAAAATTTACATATAATTGTTGGTGTGTGCTAAAGCGATTAGCGGAACGATCTTCGATAGTAAAACATGGAAGCCAGGCAACTTATATTAGTGGTAATAAAACCTGGATGTGCAGGTTTTATGGATATTGTTTAATTTTCGTTTTCCTTATATACATTGTAAACTCTTGTAAAAAAATAGAACAGAAATATAATGGAATACATCTTATGATTACCAGAAAACACAATGGTTTGACATGGTATCAGAGCGAGTATGGAATTTTATTATCTTTGGTTTACCGTTCTCGAGAAAATTTGATTTGATTGGTGTAACAATTCCGGTTTACACTTACCTTCGTTTTTTATCTCGATTTGGTGTGGCTCGCTTGAAGAAAAATGAATCAGAGATTGATTAATAGTGTTGTGCCGAAGAAGTGGTCCTGGAAAAAAAAAAAATCAAGTCAGTGTTTTAGGCCAGAAGTCATTGACGTGAATCGTTGTTTTTGTGTATAGGTTGAAAAAAAACCAATTAGTTGCAATATTGAAAAAAAAGGGAAAAAAGAGACGTTTTCCATATTAGGAAATCGAATAGAAACGAACAAAGAAAAGAAGAAGGAAAGACAGAGAGGAGCATTCCATGATACTGTTGCCGGGAAAAACTATCATTTCGCAAAGAAACGAATACAATCTGATTTTTTTTCGGCTAGACTCGCGAGGAAACATACTTGTAGAGTAAAACTTTACGAACCTCTTTCTACCCTTGTTGAATGCACCATTTTCGATGAATCGATAGGAGAGAAGCCCGGTCGGTCGCCTGTGAGGAATCGAAGGAAAGAACAGCCGTGCATCAAGGAAACGAAGAACGGCCTGCGTAGAGGAAACGTAGTAGAGGAAGGCACTCGGCCATGAGAAGAAGCTGACTCGACCATCTCACGAAATCGCGTAGGAAGGAGAAAGAGCGCCTACATTACTTGAAGGGAAATTGGGTTTAGGGTTAAGAATTGTTTTTTTTTCAATTTATATAGTGCCTGTTTTTTAAAAAAAAAAAAAAAAAAAAAAAAGGAAAAACGGAAGAAAAAAATTTTTAGATTTCATGGCGGAATCTAGAGATTTAACTACCAATTTTATGTTGGAAGATTTTACGGCGAAAATGACGGAAGTTTTCACTAAAGCTCGGATCTCCTACTGTCAAGCCGAGAGCGTCGCCCCCATTAGTATCAAGTTGGGAGGATCGACTATGCCTTGTGGTCTGGGGTGGTGGAGATGTATATCTCGGCAAAAGACAAAGCGGGATATATTAATGGGGGATTTTCCTCACTGTTGGCAAACAGGCCACAGAATTCGGAGATGGCCTTGTGAAAATGCCATTGTTAAAGGATGGTTGATCAATTCGATGGACCCGCCCGATTGCAAATTTTATTCGATTCCCAATGCCCGAAACAAGTTTGGGATTAAACTGCACCAGCTTACATGATGGGACGAGACACGTCTCAAGTGTATGATCTTCGTCGTCGAGTTACTCGTATGAAACGAGCGGGTGGATCCATTGAAAAATACTTTCTGATGACCTTGAGGGTTGTGGCGAGAAATTGATTTCCGTCGTGCAATCAATGGAGTGTGCAAATGACATACAAAAATACAACTCCGTAAATGCGGGAAGATCGAGTGTATACCTTCCTTGATGGACTTGATGACGGAGACTCGACAAAACTTCAGTGATGTGCTTGAATCGGACCATTCCTGCGGTGGAACAAGCTGTGGATTAGGTCGAGTCGGGAAGAGGTCGGGCGAGACCGTGATGATCGCAGTGTAGATACGACACCGGGAGCGGTTATGACTTTTAAAGGGGTCGAGGACACCATGTCGAATGCCACCAAAAGCAGAACCTCGCCGGGCGGCCAAAGAAATCCTCGGGAAATCCACCATCTCTTGACATGAAATGTGGCCATGCGGAAACTCCAAACACACCCGTGAAAAGCTAGGCTTCAAACTGTGGGTATCCCGAGAATGGTGGAATGATCTTCAAGCACGGAAGAAACGCGGGACCTGGGACGGCATTTGTGGCTACCAATAATGCCTGCTATCCATTCCCGAGTGAATCTTCGGGATCCAGGTACTTCAAGTAAAGCATTTCACATGTCTACTCGTAGTGATAAAGAGGATTGGATTACGGACTGCGGAGCTACGGATCACCATGACATTTTACCCAAGCTTGATCTCTCAATACAACCCGGCCAAGACGGAGCCAGTGTTGCCAATGCAAATGGGGTCACTTATCCGATTCACGGGAGGCGGCACGGTGACCTTATCTCCCGATTATCATTATCTAATACTTTGCTTGTACCATCTGTCAAACCGACTAATGTACGTAAGTCGAGTCACTTGGACCTTGTGTAGTATTGATGTATTCTACTTTTGCCTTCTACGGGATATTCTCACCAAGGAGATCATTGGGCGTGGTACTAGGAGAGGAGGGCTATATTATGTGGATGACCTCCAGTTCGGGAAGAGCGATCCATCTGACATCTTGTTGGTAACAAGGACAGCAGATTTGGCTATGTCATCGTAGATTTGGGCATCCGTCGTTCGGGTATTTAAAACACCTCTCACTAGTTTATTTTCAAATATCACCCTTGATTTCAAATGTGATACTTGTATCTAGCAAAAGTCATAGAGGCGTCTTATCCTATGAGCGTGAATAAAAGTATGACTCACGCTTTTCTTTGGTACATTCGATGTTTGGGGACCTTCCCGGTTATTACGTCATCGGGTTATCGTTGGTTTGTTATTTTTGTTGATGATTGTACACGAATGACATGGCTTTACCTTCTCAAACATAAAGATGAAGTATTTGCTACATTTCATGTTTCACACCATGATTGAGACCCGATTTTGCGGAAAAATTAAGATACTTAGGTACGATAATGGAGGGAGTATGTTAATCAACAATTCCGGACGTACTTGGACAACCGTAGTATTCTCCATGAAACCTCGTGATTCCTGAAACCCCCTGACAGAATGGAGATGCGGAGAGGAAGAATAGGCATATTTTAGAAGCGGCTCGGCCTTACTAATCGGTGCCACATATGCCTAATAAATGCGGGTGATCTTTGTTACTCTGTTGTGTATCTCTTGAATCGAATGCCCGAGACCTTACCATTTTGGACTCCAATTAAAAGGTGTTATACGATCATCTTCCCTTACCTCTATTTTAATGCTTCCGCCCGAATTTTGGATGTGTTGCTTTTGTCCACCTCCGTAAAAATCAACGAACTAAGTTGGATCCATATGTCTTGTCCGATGTGTATTCTTGGGGTATAGTGTACAAAAAAGTCTAGATGTTATGATCCAATTACTAAAAGAAACTATACTACCGTGGATGTCACTTTCCTCGAATCAGAATATTTTTTCCCATCACGGTATCCAATTCCACTCTTCGGGAGGAGAGTTATGGTGAAGAAACGAAAGTGGCTGATGTTGAAATATTAGACCCTGAAGTCCAAACATACTCGGATCGTGCCAATAATATGGAGGAGCCCGTATCTAGACCAGAGCTTGAACTTGAGGCGGTGAAGTAGTACTTGAATCTCGGAAGATGAAGTGGTTGATGTACCCTCCATTCTCACAGTACCCAATGATCCTCTGCTTGAGAACACTCGAGGTAAGCTATCTATCACACCTTCTGAGACTAATGCTATAGATACATCTGTTGGTTATGTTTTACCTTTCGAGACACAATCGAGGTAAACCTCAAATCGATACTCCCAGGAAAAGAAGAACGACAACCCAGTATCCAATAGCAAATTATGTATCTACTCAAAGGTTATCAGAACCTATCGAGGGCATTTGCCTGCAAACACTCTCCTCGTGTCCAATTCCGAGTAGCATTGAAGAAGCCTTATCTGATCCAAAATGGACTCGAGAGCTATAAAGAGGGAATTTGAGGAGCACTACTGAGGAAGAATAACACATGGGTGTTAAGCGAGTTGCCTCAAGGGAGGAAGATGGTAGGGTGCAAGTGGATTTTCTCCATTAAGTATAAAGCGAGATGGGTTAGTTGATCGTTACAAGGCGAGGCTTGTAGCAAAAGGATATACGAGAAACATGGGATAGATTATCAAGAAACCTTCACCTGTGGCTAAACTAAAAAGCTGTGAGAGTTTTGTTATCTCTCAGACAGAATTTAGATTGGCCATTGCACCACTTGACGTGAAGAATGCCTTCCTTCGTGCGACCTTGAAGAAAGAGATTTACATGGATATCCCACAGGGATATCTTTGTTACATCGGGAAAAAAGCGCATGTAAATTACAACGAGCATTGTATGGACTAAAACAATCACCTCGGCGTGGTTTGGTAGGTTGAGTTCGGCAATGAAGAAATATGGGTTCCAACAAAGCAACTACGATCATACTCTTTTCCTAAAACATAGATTAGGAAGATAACGACACTTATAGTCTATGTAGACGACATGATCATTACGGGGATGATAAAGAAGAAATCTCTAAGCTTGAACAAACATCGAATGAGTTTGAAATGAAGAACTTAGGAGGGCTCAAATACTTCTTAGGTATTGAGGTAACAAGATCAAAACAAGGCATATGTCTTTCCCGAAAGGAAATATACTTTCTGGACTCTTGCGGAGCGGGACTACTAGATTGTAAACTGTCGATATTCCAATGGTTCAAAATCATAAACTCGGAGAATATGTGGACCAAGTACCGTGAGATAAACGGGAGATATCAACGGTTAGTAGGTAAACTCATATATTTATCTCATACTCGACACGATGGCTTATCTTTGTGAGTGTCGTGAGTCGATTCATACCTTTGCCCAGTGAAGACCATATGGATGCGATCACGAATACGCCGTTACTTAAAATCCTCCACAGGAAAGGACTTATGTTTTCAAAGAATGGTCAATTGGAAGTCCTTGGATATCTGATTCGTAGGCGGGGAATATGAAGGATAGGAAATCTCTTCTGGGTACTTTACTTTCGTGGGAGGAAATCTTGTCACGTGGAGAAGCGAAGCAAAATGTAGTTGCCTTATCCGGTCTTGAATTTTGAGGAATGAGTCGAGGAATATGTGAGCTCGCTTTGGTTGAAAAAAACTTCTAGCGAGATTGGTGTTGCTCTAACTCTGAAATGAACTTATTTTGTGATAACAAAGCAGCCATTGCCATATCTCACAATCCGGTTCAACATGATCGCACGAAACACGTTGAAGTGGATCGGAACTTCTCAAGCAGAATCTTGAAGAAAAAGATTATTAAGCTTCCATTTGTTAAGTCGGAAGATCAATTGGGCGATATGCCACAAATCAGTATGCGAGGAACCTACAACTCACTTGACAAGTTGGGCATAAGAGACATATATCGCCAACTTGAGGAGGAGTGTTGGTGTGTCTAAAACGATGGAACCTGAATGCTCAAATGGAGTAAAACATGGAGCGGTGACAATATTAGTGGAGCCGTAAAACCTGGATAATGCGAGGTTTATGGATATTGTTTAATTTTCGTTTTCCTTATATACATTGTAAACTCTTGTAAAAAAACAGAACAGAAATATAATGGAATACATCTTATGATTATCAGAAAACACAATGTTTTGACAATAATGACCATTATGCGGGAAAAAAGTATTATAAAAGATTTCAATGGTCAAATATATATGTTGAAATATATATGTATGTATGTTTAATATGTATAAATGTTAATTAAATAAATTTCGGATAAAAATACCTTTATATTTCTAAATAATATATATATATATATATTATTTTTTATATTTTTTTTAAAAAAATTATTTTTTAATAGATATCTTATGTCTACTTTTTCTTTTTTAAAACTTATTAAAAAAATGAATTCGTAATTTTTTATATTTATATTATTATTTTGATATTTATTATTTTTAAAATTATTCAGTGTAACTTTAAAGGTAATCATATTCTCAAATAAATTACTAATTAATTTGATTAAAAATACTTTTTATGCTCATAAAGATGAAGGACAATTCATTTTAATTTTTATTATTTCCTTTCGTATGAAAAGGTCTTTGTACTTGAACAAGGCATATTTTTGGATCCATGTCAAATTTTGCAGTCGATGCGAAAAGAATTCATCAGTTTGGTCATCCTTTACTTGTGGATTTGATTAAACTTCATTTAGCTTCTAACTTCAATATTAAAAATATACTTGAATGTAGGAGTAAATATTAGTTGTTGTACAGAATGGATATGAATTACAAGCTTGAATTTGAATTTGAATGGATGTATTGCAGTTTCACTTTCGGTATGCACTTTTATTGTCTAATAGATTGGATTAAATAACATGTGAATGCATTTAAATTTACAGCATTTTCTGTAATACTTGCAGCGTTTCTAAATATTCTGTAAGTGGTCAAAAGCTACAATTGTGTGCCCCTTTGTATGAAACCTAATGTATGTATCTTAATCAATTATCACATATATAATTAACTTAATTAGATAGCGTACAGAAATATGTTGTACCTCCTTTATTTAATTGTAACGTAAGTTGATAAAACAAACTAATTAGGATATCAAAAATATGTTAGGTTAACACGGATAAAAATAAAATAAATTCAATAGAGTAAAATAATGATATCGATAATTTAATAACGTTTACAAGGTAAACTCCAAAAAATATTTTTTCCACTAATAAAATTAAAAGTTTATAAAATATAGACTTAATTAACTATAGAGTGTGAATATGTTATTTTTAATTTTTACTAATTTATAATTTAATAACTTAAATAAAGTGGTAATGCATGCAATCATGTGTAAAAATAAGTGCGAAAATAAAAGAATAATACACGATATTTTTAGGTGAAAATAGCCTAGGCCACAACCATAACCTGAGAGGAAAATCATTGGTCTATCAGATCACCTAACTTTTCACTATGAAAATCGAATGTTCAAGTACAGACTTTGTTTTATGCTACCCTCCCTAGGATACTGCCCCAATGTACTTTACTTACGAGCCCCTGCTCTGTTTTCACAGTTTCCAATATTAGTGTGAGCGGTTTCCATACTAATATTTCAATAAGCTTTCCGCCAATCAAATACATTCTCAAATTAACTGAAAAATGATTAGCACAAAAACACTAGTGCCTGTGTGTATTCTAGAACGGATTTAATAATGAATAATCCTAACTAGATGATTCAAAACATATTTCACTTAAATCAAATCAACTAGTAAATCTTAGAGCAAAAAGATCAAGCATAAATTCAATTAAAATAGCTTCTTTAAAGATTACTAATCAAATCAAATAACTATGATATAACAAAAATAATTATTTGATCTATCAATTTAAGAACACAAATAAAGAAGAAGCCATAAGAACATATTATCAAAATATCATAAAATAATTAGGCTTATTAATCAATCAAACATAACCACCAATATTTGATAGATTAATTAAATAAAGAAGTCTAAAGAATTATGATATTATATTTGTAAAACAAGAGAGAGAAATTAAGAAGATTAGAAGAATGCTATTGTGTGGTTAATTAAAACAATGAGCAATGGGTTTTATTTATAGGAAAAATTAAAACCATTAATCCTATGTAATTGATAAATATCTCTTCTATTGCAAATAAGATTAGTAATTCTCATTAATTAAGATAACTCCCATTTAAAATAGATTTCTTTTAAAATAGATTATATGCTATCTTTTATGCTAAAGATTTCAACTATAATTTAGAGTATATTTTATCTAATAGATTTTAAAATAGATTTTATGACATCTTTTATGATAAAGATTTCAAGTATAATTTATAGTATATCTTATCTAATATCTTTTAGCATATCTTATTCCATATTTTAGCACTAATAATAATTTCAGATTTATAAGCATATGTTATTAAATGCATAAATGTAATCCTATGTGTCGTAATTATCAAAAATATACATGAAGTATAATTATTTGGAACTCGAGCATTTGTTTGACTTTTCTTGATAGACTTGATAGTAGGCCTAAAAATAAATTTACAGATAAATATTTTGTCGACGAAAAATAGCCAACACTCATAGTCTTTACAAAAATTAATGGGTACAATGTGAGAGGCAATACAACAAATTGAGAAAAACCTAAAATAGTGACATATAAGTGTTTTCCAAACTCACTATTTTGTTATTCCCCTTTTTGACTAAAATATTTTTCTAAAATATTCTTTCTTACTCTCTCACACACAACACTATTTTTTATCAAAGGAAATTGTTCATTTGGTTTTGATTTTCTTTTCTTCTTTTAGTGTGTCTCTCTAAGGCAAAAACATTATCTATCCTTTATGTGGTCAAAAGTTGGCCACGTAGCTAGCCAAATTTTAGCCACAAAAATATTTTTTTGATGAATTTGTTAAATGTGGATGCACCTAAAAATTTTATTTTCTTTCTCTTCCATGTGGGCGGGACTTACAAATCTCCCCCTCCTGACTACATGGAGGCTTTACCAATCCAGCAACTAAATGACAGTATTTGAAATTCTATCTTGGAAGAATTTTTGTCAACATATATGATCCAATTTTCTCTATATGAAACTTCTCAAGCTATAATAGCTTCTTCTCCATTACATTCAGAATCCAGTGATATATCACATCAATATGTTTTGATCTCGAATGAAATGAGACATTTTTTCCAAGATGGATAGTAGTTTGATTATCACAAAATAACTAGTTATTGTCTTGCTGCAATCCAAGTTTTTTAGGAACTTTTTCATCCATAGCAACTCTTTACATGCTTCTGTTGTTGTTATAAACTCTACTTCTATAGTGGACAATAAAACAAATTTTTGTAATTTTGATTGCCATGACATAGTTTCCCTTGCAAATGTAATCAGGTAACCTAAAGTGGATTTTTTGGAATCCATATCGCCAACCATATGTACATCTATGTATCCACCTAACATAGGTTTTTCATTTCCAAAACATAGACATATTTTGGAAGAACCTCGAATATATCTAAAAATCCATTTCATTACAGCCCTATGTTCCTTTCCATAATTTGAAAGGAATCTACTCACAACTCCAACTGCATGAGCCATATATGACCATGTACAAACCATGACATACATCAGACTTCTAACTACTGATGCATAAGGAACCTTTTCCATCTCTACTTTCTCTTTGTCTATAGAAGGGTTCTGCTTAGAACTTAGCTTAAAGTGATTAATAAGAGGACAACTAATCACTTTAGCCTTGTCTATATGAAATCTATAAATTACTTTCTCAATGTACTTTTCCTATGACAACCATAATTTCTTGGCACCTCTGTCTCTAATAACACTCGTGCCAAGAATATACTTTGATGATCTCAATTCTTTCATGGAAAAAGACTTACTCAGTTTCTTTTTCAAGTTGTTGATTCTGAAAATATTCTAGCCAACAATCAACATATCATCCACTTAGAGCAAAAGAATAATAAAATCATCATCAAAGAATTTATACACAAAAACACAATGGTCTAAAGTAGTCTTTTTGTAGCCCTACTCCCCCATAACAAACTCAAACTTCTTATATCATTGTCTTTATGCCTATTTTAAGTCATAAAGGATTTTCTTCACTTTGCAAACATAATCCTCTTTTCCCTTTTTCTTGAAACCCTTTAGTTGCTCCATGTATATCTCTTCCTCCAAGTCACCATAGAAGAAAGCAGTTTTGACATCCATTTTCTCAACCTCTATGTCAAGACTTGCTTCTAACCCTAACACAGTACAAATGGATGTCATTTTCACAACTGGTGAGAAAATCTCATCACAACCAACTTCTTTTCTTTGGATGAATCCCTTGACAACTAATCTAAATTTTTTATCACAAACTGGAACTATGTTCTTCATGCTTCACCCTAAACACCCATTTATTTTTGAAAGCACTCTTCCCTTTAGGTAACTTCATCAACTCAAAAGTTTTGTTCTCATGCAAGGAGTTTATCTCATCTTGCATGGCTTCAATCCATTTTTGTCTAGATTCATCATCTATGGATTCTTTATAAATCTTTGGTTCTTCTCCATCAATGAAAGTTACATACTCATATGGAGGATATGTGGTAGAGGGTCGTATTAGTCTATCACTTCTTCTCAGTGGAATAAGAGAAGCCGCAAGTATTGGTGCTGGATAATGAACATCATCATCTCCTTCATCTTTAGAACAAACTTCTATAGGAGCATCATCTTTATCAAGTGGATAAACCTGGTCTTCATCTCCAACTTGTCTTGGCATTGATGTTAGAGGAATTAATTCCAAATCTGATGAGTCCCTATTGAAATTAGGAACATTCTTCTTCATTTTGACAATATCTTCAATAGTCTCATCTTTAACAAATACAACATCATGGCTCTTGACAAGTTTCTTTGCAACTGGATCATAAAATCTATAGCTAAATTGACCTTGACCATAGCCAATAAAAATACTCTATCTTTTCTTGGCATCAAGTTTGGATCTCTTATCCTTGGATATATTAACAAATTCTTTGCAGCCAAACACCCATAGATGATAATAGGAAACATCCTTTCCTAACCACACTTTATTTGGAACATCCATCTTGAGATGAGTACATGGTGAAAGATTGAACACATGTGTAACTCTGAGTATGGATTAACCCCAAAAGGTTTTAGACAAATTTGCATATGAGAGTAGACATATGATTTTCTCCATCAAAGTTTTGTTCATCCTTTTAGCTAAGTCATTCAACTGCGGTGTATTTAGAGGTGCCATCTGATGCCGAATACCATGCTTTTTGTAGTAAGCATAAAAAGGTCTTATTTATTCTCTACCATTATCTATCCAAATGCACTTCAGCTTCTTCCGAGTTTGTCTCTCAACTGAAGAATAAAATTTTTTGAAGACATCTAGCATCTGATCCTTTGTCTTTAAAAGATATATCCACTTCTTCCTTGAATGATCATCAATGAAAGTTACAAAGTATTGAGCACCACCAAGTGACTTTGGTATTGGTCCACACAAATATGAATGAATCAGATCTAAAATATTGTTCATTCTGGGAGGAGGAAAACTCTTGAAAGCAACGTTATTTTGCTTTCCTCCTAGACAATCAACACATTTCTCCAAATGTACTTAATCCATTATGGGCAGTATCATCTTCCTGGATAGACTTGTCATACCTTTTCACCCATGTGACTGAGTCTTCTATGCCATAATTCAGTTGTACTGTCTTTCTCCATGAAATTTACTGTATTGGTGAAGAGTTTCGCTTGTATTATATACAAAGTTGTATGATTCTCACCTTTAGCCACTACTAAGAAGCCTTTTGTAAGTTTTCATTTATCATAAATGAAAGAGCTGCAATATCCTTCATTTGCAAGTTAACGTACAAAGATCAAATTCCGGCATATATCTGGAATATGTCTGACATCCTTTAGAAATAGTCTGGTTTCATTCTCTGTTTCCAAGAAAACATCTCCTCTACTAACAACCTTTGACAGGTATTCATTTCTCATTCTAACAACAACAAAACTTCCAGGTGTGTATAAAGAAAAACATTCTCTATGCAATGTAGCACCTCTATCTATCACCTAGATGGTCTTGTGTGATGCAAGATTGAAAACATCTTCATCAGAAATGATATTGAACTCGTCTATTGTATTTTTTTGCTCATCATTATTGTTGTTGTCTTTCTTCACTACTTTGTCTTTGTTCGTTTCATGTTCCTTCTTGAACACCTAGCAAAATTTCTTGATGTGATCCTTCCTCTTACGGTGATGACATTAAACATTGGCATAATTGTTTGATTTGCCTCTGCTCTTGTCTCTAGGTTTCTATTCTCTATATTGTCTCATTACTCTAGTCTATGTGATAAGGGCTTGTGTTTCTAAATCTCTAATTATATTTTACGCATTTTATTTTTGAATTGAAACACATTTGATCTCTAATTACGAAATCAACTCGAAATTAACCACACTTTAACAAAATAATCATGTGTATTAGTTATCCATCATGTGAGTTGACTTTTAATCACACATAATTAATTTTATTAATTTATAAGAAATTTTCATCTAACTTCAAAATTAGGAATATATATCTTAAAAATTTTAAAAAATAAGGTAATTAAAATATAAAATTAATAAAAATTTACATCTAATGACCATTATGCAGGAAAAAAGTATTATAAAAAATTTCAATGGTCAAATTTGTAGAGGAATTCATACGTTGAGAACCCCATTGAAACCTACGTGGAAATATATATATATATATAAATGTTAATTAAATAAATTTTGAATAAAAATACCTTTATATTAATTTCTAAATAATGATATATATTATCTTTTATATTTTTTTAATATATATCTTATGTCTACTTTTTCTTTTTTGAAACTTATTTGAATAAAATGAAGTATTATTTTTTATATTTATATTATTATTTTGATATTTATTATTTTTAATCATATTCTCAAATAAATTACTAATTAATTTGATTAAAAATACTTTTTATGCTCATAAAGATGAAGGACAATTCATTTTAATTTTTATTATTTCCTTTCGTATGAAAAGGTCTTTGTACTTGAACAAGGCATATTTTTGGATCCATGTCAAATTTTGCAGTCGATGCGAAAAGAATTCTATCAGTTTGGTCATCCTTTGCTTGTGGATTTGATTAAACTTCATTTAGCTTCTAACTTCAATATTAAAAATATACTTGAATGTAGGAGTAAATATTATTAGTTGTTGTAGAGGATGGATATGAATTACAAGCTTGAATTTGATTTTGAATTTGAATTTGAATGGATGTATTGCAGTTTCACTTTCGGTATGCACTTTTATTGTCTAATAGATTGGATTAAATAACATGTGAATGTATTTAAATTTACAGCATTTTCTGTAATACTTGCAGCGTTTCTAAATATTCTGTAAGTGGTCAAAAGCTACAATTGTGTGCCTTTTGTATGAAACCTAATGTATGTATCTTAATCAATTATCACATATATAATTAACTTAATTAGATAGCATTGATATATCAATTGTACCTTTATTATTTAATTGTTACTTAAGTTGATCAAATGAAATAATTAGGATATCAAGAATATACCTTTCCTTTTCTCATTTATTGCAGAGGAGTTTGGACGATCCTTGGAGTGCTTTTGCTGGTAATAATTGTTAGATATTATTGTTATAAAGCTCCTTAATTTAAGGAGCAAATTAAGGAGCAAAACATGGAACAAAACAAGGAGTAAAACATGGAGCAAAACATGGAACAAAACAAGGAGTAAAACATGGAGCTTAATTTTAGGAGCAATTCAAGGAACCATTAATTTAAGGAGTAATTCAAGGAGTGAATTTTCCTATAAATAGATGTGTAATTGTAATGAATTAACCATCCAAAGTGTTCATTCCAATTGAGAGAAAAGCTTAGAGAGAAAAGCTTTTGTGAGAGAAAATTGAGAGTAATTTTCTTGGGTGTAATTGGGTTGTGAGTTGTGAGTGTTGTAAACACCTTGTGTAATTTCTCCTTTTCGGTAAAAAGATTCCATGAGGTCAGGAGACGTAAGCAAGATTGGCCGAACTCCGTTATCCAAATTTTTGTGTTATTTTTCTATTAACTTACTTTATCATAAATACGCTTATCGGGAATTTGCGTTATTTCCCGACAAATGGTATCGAGTATTGGTAGTGATTTATGTCAATTTTTGCAAGAAATAGTCGAAACGATCCGGAGGAAGTCGGATTTTAGTGGGAGCGATAGCCACGGATGAAGGAAGGGTGAAACTCGAGAAATTTGATGGCATAGACGGGTTTTGGAAAATGCGAGATAGAGGATTATACGTATCAAAGAAATCTATATCAACCTACATGAGGAAGAAGCCGAGGCATGAAGGAAGAAGATTGGAATCTTACAGACGGACAACCTCGAGTTATTCGATTGACGTTATCCGTAATGTTGCTTTCAACATAGCAAAGGAGAAAAAGACCACGGCGGTGCTTATGGCGCTTCTACTCCAGTATGTATGAGAAGCCGTGACCTCGGAAACAAAGTGCACTTGATGGGCGCTTGTTCAATTTGCGGATGACGGAAGGGCGCTCGGTAGCTCGACATCTCGATGAATTCAACACGGTTACAACCCGGTTGAGTTCGGTGGAGGTGAATTCAATGAAGAAGTACGGCATTGATACTTTTGTCTTCTACACCGAGAAATTTGGCGGAATGCTGTCAATTTTGTGAGTAGGCTCGTCGAAACGATAAGTTGAAATTTGACGATGTTCGTGATTTGGTTCTCGAGACGTAGAGACGGCAATTGAATCGTCGACCTCTTCGGTTTTGCATACGAGTCGAGAGGAAGAAATTCAACCAAAGGAAATGGACGTGGTAGAAGGCCGACTCTGAGGTAGATGGAAGGACGGGAGGTCCAAATCTAGGAATCTAATAATTCCAATAGCTCGAAGACTATCGAGTGTTGGAATTGTGGAAGAACCGGAACCTTGCAAAAATCGGTGCAAGAATGCAGAAGGACGAACAAGTGAAGGCGAGGAGGCAAATGTTACTTCCCGCACTCGGGAGGAGAGATGATGCGTTGATATGCTTTCTTTGGAGAGCGAGGAAGAATCTTGGGTGCTTTAGGCTACGGGCATCGTTCCATGCTACTTATGAGAAAGAATTCTTCGAGAAATATGTCCCAGGAAACCTTGGAAAGGTATATCTTGGTGATGATCAACCATGTCTATTATTGGCAAAGGTGTAGTGAAGATTAAGTTAAACGCAGTGCATTTGGGAGGCGGGATGTCGGGCGTATTCCCGACCTCGAGAAGGAACTTAATATCGGTGGGGCGGTTGGTAGTGAAGGGCTACTATGATCTTCCATGGTGATGATTGGAAGATTTCAAAGGGTGCGATGACGGTTGCTCGAGGCAGAGAAAAGTGGCACTTTCTTTACATGACGGTGAGAAGCACGTTGTTCAATCACGATTGTAGCGACGATGAAACATGAGCACGCGAGGAGATTGGGCCACGTAAGGTGAGAAGGGGATGAAGATTATGCCTTCGAAAGGAAAAAATTCAGTGCGATCTGTAGAGATGGACATGTGCGAAGATTGTATACTTGGAAAGCAAAGAGAGTCGACTTTCGGACAAGTGGTAGAACACAAGAAGGAAAAGCTAGAGCTTATTCACTCGGATGTTTGGGGACCAACAGCCGTCTCATCCATTGGTGGGAAACAATGCCCACTTGACTTTCATCGATGATCGTTCTCGGAAGGTATGGGTTTACTTTCTAAAGCATAAGTCGAAGTATTTGAGGCTTTCGGAAGATGGAAAGCTATGGTGGAAAATGAGATGGGTTTGAAGATCAAAAAGCTCGGATCCGATAATGGTGATGAATATGAAGACACTGATTCAAAAATTTTTCTATGAAGCGTGGGATCGAGAATGGAAAGAGCATGCCGGGCACGCCTCAGCCTTGATGGTGTAGGCGAGCGTATGGGCAGACGTTGAGAAGAGGGAAACGAAGCATTCGTATACTGATCGGGTCTAGAAACGATTCTGGGGCGAGCGATCGACACGGCGAACCTTACTTGATCAATAGAGAGGCACATCTGTTCCATTGGAGGCATAGAATACCCGAGGAGGAGGTATGGAGCGAAAAAGAGGTGAAACTATCACATCTAAAAGTTTTTTTTGTGTGTAGAATTTGTGCGTATCGGTTGATCAAGGTAGGAATAAGCTTGATCCCAAAGAATCCAGAAATGCACGTTCGTGGTATGGTGAGGATGAGTTTGGCTACCGTATTTGGGATAGCGAAAGCAAATTTATCCGTAGTAGCAGAGATGTGATTTTCAACGAAAGGGTGATGTATAAGGACGTACATAAAATAGACGCGATGAATCGAGGCCGAGAATGAGTCGGTATTTGTTGAGATGCGAGATGATGTCCCAGATAGTTCCATAGCGTAACCAATTGTAACAAGTCCTCGGCCAGGAGGAACTTGTTGAATGATAGTACTGGCATTGAGCATCATGACCTCTTTACTCCGGCTCACGTATTGAGAAGGTCTTACCGACCTCATATATGACGGGGAGATACATGAACTATATGTTGCTAGCGATGGAGAGCACTGAATGCTATGATGAAGCTTGTTAGACTCGAGATTCCAATAAGTTTGAGCTTAGCATGAAAGAAGAAATGAAATCTCTCATCTCGACAGGACATGGGAACTAGGCCGGGTTACTATGGGAAAGAAGGCAACTTCCTGACAAATGGGTGTCTTAGGGTGAAAGAAGAAGCGTGATGGTTCCCGAGAGATACAAAGCACGCCTAGTTGTTAAAGGGTTTCAACGAGAAGGAAGGAGTTGACTATGAGCATTTTCGCTGTTGTGAAGCTCAATCTTATCGAGATCGGTATTGAGTATTGTAGCCATTGAAGATCTTCATCTTGAGCAGGTTGGATGTGGCTTGCATTCCTTACATGGAGATTTAGATGAAGAGATATACATGTACCGGTAGAAGGTTTCTCGAGAAAGAGGGAAGAAGAACATGGTGTCTGAGACTTAAGAAGAGTTTGTATGGCACGAAACAATACTGAGACAATGGTACGAGAAAGTTTGATAGCTTCATGCGAGGAAGGTTTCCGTAAGTGCAATGCTGACCATTGTTGCTACTTGAGAGATATAGGTCGAGTTATATCATTTTACTACTTTATGTTGATGATATGTTAGTAGCGAGGTTCGGAATATGGATGATATCAGAAGATTGAAGCATCAATTGTCAAAGGAGTTTGACATGAAAGACTTGGGTCCAGCAAAAAGGATTCTTGGAATGCAAATCACAAGAAATAAGAAGAAAGGATCCTTGCAGTTATCTCGGGCGAGTACATCAATCGTGTTTTGCGTAGATTCAACGTGAGCGATGCCAAGCCGGTTAGCGCGCACACCCTTGGCTAGTCATTTTCGCCTATCCAAGGATCGGTCCCCTCGAGACGGGAGGAAGAGAGAGAATTCATGGCTAAGGTTCCTTATGCCTCGGCCATTGGAAGTTTGATGTACGCAGTAGTGCATGCGAGACCGGACATTGGCCGTGTAGTGAGTTGTTAGCGGTTATGTCAAATCCGGGGAAAACTCGTTGGGAAGCGATCGAGTGGATTTTGAGGTATGCGAGGCACCACGAGAAAAGTGCTTGTACTTTAGTAAAGGAGGAAGTTAAAAGTACAAGGGTACATAGAGCGCATGAACTTTGGAGGTGAAGTTGATCACAGAAGAAGCCTTGTGGGATTATATATTTCTTGTTGGAACTACAAGCTGTTGTTAGTTGGATGTCACAAATACGAGAAAATTGTCACTCTATCCACTTCTGAGGCTGAGTATGTAGCGATGGCAGAGCTAGTAAAGAGATGATATGGCTTGAGGTTTGTTAATTGAGCTGGGATTCAAACAAGAGAAGAATGTTACTGCGTAGTGATAGTCAAAGTGCAATACACTTGGCGAAGAATTCAACATTTCATTCTAGAACCAAACATATTGGACTTCGTTATCACTTAGGATCTCTATTAGAAGATGATGTGTTATCTTGGAGAAGATTCAAGGAAGCAAAAATCCAGCGAGATATGTTAACAAAGGTGGTGATTATTGACAAGCGAAGTTGTACTCGACTTCGGGTTGGTCTCAAAGTAACAAAGACTAGAAAAGGCTTCTTTGCATTGATCGAGGTGTGAAGGCAGTTGAAATCAGTCTTCCAAGTGGGAAGATTGTTAGATATTATTGTTATAAAGCTCCTTAATTTAAGGAGGCAAATTAAGGAAACAAAACATGGAACAAAACAAGGAGTAAAACATGGAGCAAAACATGGAACAAAACAAGGAGTAAAACATGGAGCTTAATTTTAGGAGCAATTCAAGGAACCATTAATTTAAGGAGTAATTCAAGGAGTGAATTCAAGGAGTGAATTTTCCTATAAATAGATGTGTAATTGTAATGAATTAACCATCCAAAGTGTTCATTCCAATTGAGAGAAAAGCTTAGAGAGAAAAGCTTTTGTGAGAGAAAATTGAGAGTAATTTTCTTGGGTGTAATTGGGTTGTGAGTTGTGAGTATTGTAAACACCTTGTGTAATTTCTCCCCTTTCAGTAAAAAGATCTGCAGCAGGTGCGGAGACGTAAGCAAGATTGGCCGAACTCCGTTATCAAATTTTGTGTTATTTTTCTATTCTTGCTTTCTCATAAATCTGGCTTATCGGGAATTTGCGTTATTTCCCAACAATAATGTGAGTTTAAGATAACAAAAATTTGTCCCAAAAATCTTATTGAGAGAAGAGACAAAACTTTGAGACAATTTTTTTTTTTATTTTTTTTTTAATATTTCGTGCTTTAAACATAATTAAATAAGACATTTATTGTATTTAAAGACAAATTTATACTCTTCAGGGACAAAAATATTTGATCTCTAATTATGTTGATGTCTTATTTTTACTTAATTTTTATCATATCAAATAAGTTTTAAATATGTAACAATTCACGTGCAAATGACATGACTTTCAACAAATTTAGCAAAATGGAGAAATTTTTTATAGTAATAGTAATATGTTCTTTTAAAAAAATTAAACTTATTCAAGTGAAAAACATAAAACTAATCAAATCAATAGAATGAAAAATTACATCAAATTATAATAACATTTAATAAAAATATCTGCAAGGTTGCGGCAAATTCTTTTCGAGGTTTTCTCTTTGACTCTTTGCGTTCTCCAATCATATATGGCTATTTATATTAATAAGATGACATCTTTAATCCAACTTAATTCATACATTGAAATCTTTCATGTTTTGAATTTCAAGATTACCTAAATGAAAAAATAACATCTAGAAACAAAACATAACAAGAGTACATACCTATAATACCCTTAGGTACAAATCTAGATATAATACAAAGATAATGTGTTTATAAAAACAAATTAAATTAAAAAGATGATCTATTAGAAAGAGAACTCCTATAATAAGGGACTCTCTATTTAGTAAGCACTTGAAAACAAAGATAGTTATTTTTTTTAACAAGAGGGAGAGAGAGAGAAAGAGAAAGGGAGACAAACTTTCTTTACGGCGTATGTGTTTATTTATAGTGGTATTATAGATTTTTTTTGACAAATGCATTGTTTTAAATGAACTCACGAGATAAGTGAATTTAGTTTTTTAACTCATATATTTATTAGATTAACTTTAAATTAAATGAGCTAATAAGAATGTATGTATTCAATTGAGATTTTTAATGATTTTCGCATAGTCTTAAAGTCTAAGAGTATTTAATTAGAATTTAAGTTTAGGTATATTTCATTAGAATTTTATAAGCCTTTAAATCTTAGTATAATAAACAATTCATTGCATCGAAAAGATTTTAAAAAATTACATATTTTTATGGACTTTCATTGACATTTTAGTTGAAACTATATATAAGAAAATTTTCGTTAATATTCTCTCTACCCGAAGATTTCTAAGAATTTCTATTTTTATATTGCTACAACGTAAAGGTTATAATACCTAAGTACAGGTTGTCTAAAGTAATAAAGTTTAGAAATTCGAATATCAATCATCATGAAATTGAAAGAAAAATTTCATATCAATTGAAAGGTAAAAAGTTGAGTATTTAGTATATATATGATAAACGAAGAATTACTAAACAAAATCACTAAAGCATCAGAAATTTACTTTGACGAACTTACAGTAATTACACTTCATTCACTTTATAACTTAACTAAGACTCATTTAGTAATTGATCTTAATTGGAAGTTATTGCATAGATATATTTAAAAAATAACCCTTTGTATTTAATTTATAGTATATAATAAACTCATGAACTTGACATGTTAAGATAGTATAAGCATTCAATGTATCATTCATAATGTTAACAATCAATCAAAGTCTCAAACAAAACACAATTTTAATACATATGATTCAATTAATAAAAGGATTTGATTGAAGAACAATACATAAATTCATCAAGACATGTTACAAATAAGGTTCTAACAAGATATGTTATAAATAAACATAACAAAACTAAATGAGTAAAGTGAGATAAAGCTCTCAAATTCTAACTTAAGTCTTATTTTGTTGAGCAAATGCCCTCCTTTTATAGGAAAAAAAGGAACTTGTGTTCGTGTGAACGTTAGTTTTCATGGTGGGTTTGTAGTTCAAATAGTCTTCTAAATGTCGGTTATTTTATACTTTTCTCCAATTTGAAAAAATAATAAACATGAAATTTGTATATAATATCATAATATGTCCAATGCAACTTGAATCATATTAATCCAATATCTACAGCTCAAGATATGATTATTTTACTTAACCATGTGCATGTGGTGATAGAAAACGCATTTTTCATGCATGTAGCTTGAATATTTTCACCAAAAAAATTGAGTGCATCTTGAACCATTTAAATTCTAAAAAATATTCAATATAAGTATCTCATAAAACACATAAATCATATTAAATATCCATTTATACATATAAATATATTTAATTAAAATAATGTGATGAGACTTTTATTAATGCATAAAATGGATTCATTGATAAAATAATATATATAAATATCTTTGAAACCCCCACCTAGGATATTGCTAGTCCCTAGCAATATGTGTGATGATCAACAAATATATTTTGAATTCAATATAAGTTTTGGCATAAAATTTGAATGAAAATTCTCCAAATCAAGTAATTAAAATTAGCTAAGGATTAGAAAAATAACACATCCACATTAATTAAGATAGCACACTCAATGTTATTAATTTATATAAAGAAAAATTGTTGTCAAAATTAAATAAAATCATCTATCGCTTAGAATAACATGTCAATTGATAGGTTTATCCAATATGATTGTTAAGTTGACATGGAAAAATAGTCGTAGAACGATAAATGGGATAATGTCTCTCATCATGCTAAAAAATAGAATAAGAATGATGTGATAGCAAGATTTGTTTACACACTAAAAGAGAAAAATGGTCATCTATTAGTTATGACAAAATGTGATGATATAAAATGAAGAACCAATGTCTCTTTTCATTTCTTTCTTTTTCATTTTTTTTATGTTTTGAAACTAAAAATAATACTAGTATTTATTTCAAAATTGAGTTCTTTAGAATTAAGAAGGGATGTAACGATAACAAGCAGGAAAAATGAAAATAATAATGAACTTTTTAATTTCTCCATCTTTCTATTCTTCTTCTTATTATTATTCTTTTGTAATAAAGATAAACTCAACCATTTTAGTTTTTGGTACTAAAGATAACAAATGAGCTAGATTTGATGAAGCAGAAGAAAAAAATAAGTCTTCTCTTTTTTTCTTTTTTCTTTTTTAATAACAATATGGCTCAAATGGCTTACAATGGGAAAATGAATTTAAGGGTTGCTAGAAAATGTGAACTTTTAAAGTTTGGCTCACAATGATTTTCTAGAAAACTCAATAATCCATATCCACTAGCACTATAGAGTTTTATCAAAGCAATATATATATATAATTTTTTTTAAGAACTGTTTACTTAAGAACATACATAGTCATCATATATACATAACAGAAATACACAAGTTGTACAAATGATAGGCACATAAATATTCTCTCTAAGAAAAAATATAGTAATGCTTGAAAATCTCACTTGGGAATTTATATTGGGAAATAGTAATGCTTTCAAAAATATCAATTGGGAATTTATTCAATTTGAAATGTAATTCATTCAATAATATATTTCATTTTACTTTTTAAACTTGTGCCTTCATATTCATCAATAACTATAACATGCTATATGAGAAAAGGTACATGTTATTTGTCTAAACCAAAGATAATTTTCACAACTCAATCAAATATAGTTTTTTAACAATTTTTTCCAAAATTAAATTAAATTTAAATCAATTAATCTTGAATTCTTTCACCCCTAACTTAAATTAAACATTGACCTAAATGTTTAAAAGATAATTGATATAAAATAAGAGAAGGCAAGAAAAGTGAAAGGAAGGCAAAGAGAGTTTAGATATCACCTTTGATAGTTGTAGAAACTTTATGTGAAATTGCAATGAGATATAGATAAATACAATAACAAAATGTAAAAGAAAATAGGTGAAAGAAATTAAAACACACAAAAATAACAATACATTAAAAGTAAATGGAGTTCCCTAAACAACAAGAAAAATGATTAATTTTTGTACATAGGAGCTGCCAAAATAATGGACTCATTCTCTTTGGAAAAATTCTCAAAGAATGGTTTCAATAGTTATCCATTAACCTTAATGATGTTACCATTCTTTGGATTTCAAGTTCTATAGTTTCACGTGGATAGAAATTTTTAACAACGAAAGGTCTTGTTCATTTTGAATATAATTTTTCAAGAAATAAATGCAACCTCAAGTTGTACAAGAGAACTTTTGATAAGGCTAAAAAGATTTTCTAAGAATGAATTTATCATGAAATGCTTTCATTTTATCTTTATAAATTTTAGAGTTCTCATAAGAATCATTGAAAATTTCCTCAAGTTCACTTAATTGAAGTTTTCTTAGTGAACTTGCTTATCTAAATTGAAACTAAACATTTTAATATCCCAAAAAGCTTTATGTTAGAATTGAACAGGAAACTGACAAGCTTTTCCAAAAACCAGTCTATTAGGAGACATATGAAGTGGTGATTTAAAAGCTATTCTATAAGCTCAAAGTGCATCAATTAATCTTAGAGACCAATCTTTATAGTTTGGATTTACTATTTTTTCAAAATATGTTTTATTTCTCTATTTGCAATTTCATCTTGTCCACTTGTGTGTGCATGATATGGGGTAGAAATTTTATGTGTAATTCCATATTTTTCATTAAAACCTCAAAAGGTCTATTACAAAAATGTACACCCCATCACTGATAATGGCTTGACTTATTCTAAATCTGGATAAAAAAATTTAAAAAAAATTTCAAATTTTTTTTTATAATCATTATTAGTACAAGGAATAGCCTCAATCTATTTGGAAACATAATCAATAGCTACTAAGATATAAACATAACCAAATGAAGAAGGAAATGATCCCAAGAAATCTACCCTAACAATAAAAAAAATTCAATAGTCAAAATAGGGTTCAATGGGTTCATGATACAAATTATACCTCCCAATTTTTGGCAACTATCACAAGATTTACATAACTCACGTGTATTTTTAAAAAGAGTTGGCCAATAAAATCCACACTATAAGATTTTTGTAGAGGTTTTTTATATGAAAAATGGCCACCACATACTTGAGAATGACAAAAGTGATTACAATATGAAATTATTCATCAGGCACATATCTTCGTATGATTTGATCAAGACAATATTTACATAGACAAGGGTCATCCCAATAAAACTAGTTTACCTCACTTAAAAATTTCTTCTTATCTTGTGTATTCCATTATGATGAAATTTTTTGTGACAAGAAAATTAGCAATATCAACAAACAAAGGTAATCTATAGACATGAAAAAGTTGTTCATATGTAAAAGGTCATTGATTGGTATAGCCTCAAATGGTTTATCAAAAACAAGCCTTGATAAGTAATCTGTCACCACATTATCTACCCTTTTCTTGGCTTGAATAGTGATATCAAATTTTTAGAGTAAGAGAATCTATCTAATAGTTTTGATTTGGCATCCTTCTTAGATAAAAGATATTTCAAAGCTACGTGATCACTAAAAATAATAATTGATGAGACAACAAGATAAGATCTAATGCAAATACCATTGCAAGTAATTCCTTTTCGATGGTGAAATAATTCATTTAGGCATTATTCAAGGTTATACTTGCAAATGAAATTACATAAGGCTTATTTTCCTTTCTTTGACCTAAGATAGCTCCAACTGCATAATTACTTACACAACACATGATTTCAAAAGGTAAAGACTAATTGAGGGGTTGCATAGATGGAGAAGAAATAAGCATGGATTTAAGCTTTAAGAATTCTTCTTGGCATATAGTAGTCCATTCAAAAGAAGTATCTTTTACTAAGAGATTACACAAAAATCTAGATATAAAACTAATTTTTTTATAAATATCCTATAAAATCCAACATGCCCTAAAAATGATATAGCATCTTTTATATATATAAGAGTGGGAAGATTTTCAATTAATTCAATCTTAGATTTATCAACCTTTCTTCCTTTTATACTAAACTATATATCCAAGGACAATACCATAGTTTACCATGAAATGAAATTTCTTCCAATTGAGCATAATATTCTTCTCTTTATATCTAATCAAAACTTTCTCCAAATTTGATAAACAAACATCAAATCAATCACCAAAAATAGAAATATCATCCATGAAAACTCTCAGAAAACATTCAATCATGTCACTAAAAATACTAAGCATGCATCTTTGAAATGTAACTAGTGCATTACATAATCCAAATGGCATATGTCAGTAACCAAAAGTACCAAAGGGACATGTGAAAGTTGTCTTTTCTTCATCTTCAAGTGCAATTACAATTTGATTATACCCTGAATACCAATCTAGGAAACAATAAAATTTATGTCGGGCCACTCTTTCTAAAACTTGATCCAAAAAAGATAAAGAAAAATGATTTTTCCCAGCCATTGAGTTAAGTTTCCTATAATCAATGCATATGTACCAACCAGAGATGGTTCTAATTGAAATCAACTCATTATTTTCAATTTTGATTACAGTATCACCATATTTCTTAAATATCACAGCTAGTAATAAGCACCTTGTCCATTGGGCTGCAACGAATTTGATGTTTATTTTGAATCAGACATGTTTTTATATATATCTTCGGAATTTGATTTTATTAAATAAATTTCGAATATAATTTTAATGTGATTAATTATTTAACTTAGGTTTTTTATATATATAATATTTATTATACATGTGATATTTATTTAAATAATATTTGGACACATTAAAATTTATTTAAATACATTATGCTTAAATTATTTGTTTTGATATTTGTATGTATAAATTTTGTAATTAATTATATATGTGAAACTTGGTTACATAATTTATGCATAATGAAATTAATTTTTGATGGCTCTTTATGGATTTAATTAGTAATTATATTATTTATTTTTTGCTTCTATAATTTATTGCCATACATGCAATCTTAAGATAAATAATATTTGCACATTTAAAATTAAATTTATATTGTTCATGGTTTTATGCATTAATTGATTCTAAGGATTTAGCTAATGTTTAAGTGATTTATATAGTTTAATTAATTAGGGAGTAGCCACAACATCCTTAATTAATTAAAACTATAATAAGGTTTATTTAGGATCACATTTATAAAATAATTATTAATTGCAATTAATCATATATGATATAATAAATCTTATCCCATAGGAATTTTTATTATATTTTTGTGTGACTAATTATGATAAAATATCAAATTATATTTTCTAATTTACTCACAGGGATTAAGAAAAAGAACATAATTTGATAGTTTTTATTGTAAAGTTAAGATGAATCTAATTGAATTAGAATTTTAGTCCATACACAAGTTTTATGTCACTAGATTCATATTTTTCATGATTTGCATCGGTAAAAAATGACTATAATTTATGTCTCAAATTTTAATAAACATATAATCTTTAATTGCAGCTTCTCAACCTGTAAATTTCTCTGATATCTGCTATGATATTTCCAATCTAAAAGGGGATAATTATAAAGTATGGAAGGAAATAATTCTCCTTCATCTAGGGTGGATGGATATTGACTATGCTATTAGGAAAAACGTTAGGAAAAACGAACCACCTAAAATTACTAAAACTAGCATTCCAACAAATATCATGCTTTATGAATAATGGGAGTGATTTAATCATGTTAGCGTGATGTTCATTAAGACTAAGATCTTTGTTGGTATTCGTAGTTTTGTTGATTAGAATAATAATGTTCAGGACTTACTAAAGGCCATTGATGATCAATTTGTCAATTCAAATAAGGCTTTAGCAAGCACCCTTATTATGAAGTTATTTTCCTCAAGACTCACTAGTGTGAAAGGTGTGCCCGAGTACATTATACAAATGAGGGGCATTTTAGCTCAACTTAAGAATCTCGAGGTTGAGATGTCAAAATCCTTCCTAGTTCACTATATCCTTAACACTCTCTCACATCAGTACGGGCCAAGCAAAATCTCATACAATACACATAAGGATAAATGGTCAATCAATGAACTAATGACCATGTGTGTTCAAGAGGAAGGGAGGCTTGTTATGGAATTTGGTGAAAGTGCAATGTTGGATACAACGTATAGGAAAGGAAAATCTCAATACAAATAGAAAGAAAAGTGGATAATTACACCTCAGGCTGATATTAAGAAAGAAGCCAAGTGTTTCTTTTGTAAAACGAAGGGACACATGAAGAAGGAATGTATCAAATTCTAGAAATGGCTTGAAAATAAAGGTAATCCAACCTCGTTGGTTTGTTATGAATCTAATATAGTTAATGTTAATATTAACACCTGGTGGATTGATTCTGGATCAATAATCCATGTTGCAAACTCTTTACAAGGTATGCAAAATATAAAGAAGCCAGTGAGAAGTGAGCAATACATCTTATCCAATAACAAGATGGACTCACATATGGAGGCTGTAGGAATATGCAGTTTGATTTTAAGTATGGTTTAATTTTAGAATTTGAAAAGACCTTTTATGTTCCAAATTTCTCTAGAAACTTGATTTTGATTTCAAAACTTGTACCTTTTGGTTATTCCTTTCACTTTTTAGAAACATCTTTCAGTTTATTTAATAAATCTAATTGTGTTGGGAATAATATTTGTCTGATGATTTTTATTGCATTAATTTATGAAATAATGCCACTCATAACGCTAGGAATGTTCAAGCTAGCACTAAAAGGCGTATTATTGATGATGACTCTTCTACAATATGGAATAGAAGATTATGATATATCTCCATAGAATGACTTAAAAGATTAGTGAAAGATGGGGTACTTAGTACTCTAGATTTTACAGATTTTGAGACATGTGTGGACTGCATTAAAGGAAAGCAGAGTAACAAGTCAAAGAAAGGTGCCAATAGGAGTTCAAGCATATTAGAAATCATACATACAAATATATTTTGTCCAAACATGGACATTCAAGGTTATAAATATTTTATCACCTTTATTGATGATTTTTCTCAATATATGTATCTCTACATGCTTCATAATAAGAACGAAGAATTAGATGCCTTCAAGAGCTTTAAGGTTGAAGTAGAGAACCAATATGGAAAGAAAATAAAGGTTATGAGATAAGATAGAGGTGGTGAATATTATGGTAGATACACCGAGAATGGACAAGTGCCTGGTTCGTTTGCTAAGTTTGTTCAAGAACATGGGATAGTTTCCCAATACACTATGCCTAGTTCACTAGACCAAAATGGTGTAGTAGAAAGGAGAAACCGAACATTATTAGACATGGTGCGGAGTATGCTTAGCAACTCTAATCTTCATAAATCCTTGTGGATTGAAGCTTTAAATACGACTATGTATATATTAAACTAAGTTCCAACAAAGGCTGTCTTAAAGATGCCATTTGAATTATTGAAAGGTTGGATATCGAGTTTATGACATATACATGTTTAGGGATGCCAGTATGAAGTGAGGATTTATAATCCACAAGAGAAGAAGCTGGACCAAAGGACCAGTAGTGGGTATTTCATTGGATATTCCGAATGCTCTAAGGGTTACAGATTTTACTATCCATCTCACAGTACTTGGTTTGTGGAATTAAGAAATGCAATTTTTCTTGAATATGACCTAATTAGTGGGAGCGATCAAATCAGAAACATAGTTTCTGGTATTAATCACTTAGAGTCTTAACGTTCTACTTCAGGAGATGATTGATTGTTGTTCATAACACCCCTCAAGTACAAGCTGGTTTTGAAAATCCAATCACCAAAATTCCACAAGTTATTGACAATATTCCAATAGATCATATTGTTTAGGAGATAACTGAAACTTATGAACAATAATTTGAACCTTATACTTCCCAGGAAGGTGGTGTGTGACATTAAGAAGATCTACTAGAACTAAAAGTTCAGCAATTCCTAGTGATTATGTTGTGTATCTATAAGAATCTGATTATAACATTGGAGCTGGGGATGATTTCGAATCATTTTCATAGACCATAAGCTATAAGGTTTCAAACTTATGATACAATTCCATGAAAGAATAGATGGAGTCTATGGCATCTAACCAAGTTTGGGATCTTATCAAGTTGCCCGATGGTGTAAGTCATTGGATGTAAATAGGTCTTCAAGACAAAGAAAGACTCACAAGGAAACATTGAGAGACATAAGGCAATACTTGTTGCCAAAGGATTCACTCAAAAGGAGGGAATCGAATACACAGAGACATTCTCTCATGTATCTAAGAAAGATTCACTTTGTGTGATCATGGCATTGGTTGCCCATTTTTATTTGGATTTTCATCAAATGGATGTGAAAATGGCTTTCCTTTATGGTAACCTAGAGGAAAAGGTTTATATGAAACAACCTAAAGGATTCTTCTCTAGTGATGGTGAGCATTTGGTTTGTAAGTTTATTATTAATCCATAAATGGATTAAAACAAGCTTATCCTCAATGGTATTTGAAATTCCATTACATCATCACTTCATTTGGTTTTGAAGAAAACGTCATGGATCAATGTATTTACTATAAGGTTAGTGGGAGTAAGATTTGTTTTATGGTGCTATATGTGGATGATATTTTGCATGCATGCAATGATAAGGGTTTGCTACACGAGGTAAAATAATTCCTCCCTAAATTTTTTGATAGGAATGATATGGTGAGACATCTTATATCATTGGCATTAAGATCCATAGAGATAGACTTTGAGGCATCTTGGGTTTATCTCAAGAAACCTATATCAATAAAGTTTTAGAGAGATTTCAGTTGAAAGATTGTTTACCAAGTATTGCACCCATTGCGAAGGGCGATAAGTTCAATTTGGACCAATGCCTAAAGAATGATTTTGAAAGAGAAAAAATGAAGAACATTCCATATATTTTGTTGTCGGAAGCCTGATGTATGCTCAGGTTTGCACAAGACTTGACATTTCATTTGTTGTTGGAATATTGGGGCGATATAAGAGTAATCCAGGTTTAGACTATTGGAGAGCTACAAAGAAAGTGATGAGGTACCTTCAAGGAACCAAGGACTATATGCTCATGTATAGAGAAACCGATGATCTTGAAGTAAAACCAGACTTTGCTGGCTATGTTGATTCACGCAAATCAACATCTGGTTACATTTTCATGCTTGTTGGTGGAGCCATGTCTTGGAGGAGTGTGAAACAGTCCTTGACTGCTACTTCCACTATGGAGGTCGAGTTTGTGTCATATTTTGAATCCACATCACATGGTGTATGGTTGAATAGTTTCATTTCCAAGCTTAGAATAATTGACTCTATTTCTAGGCCATTAAGATTTTATTGTGACAACTCAGCTGCAGTGTTTATGGCTAAGAACAACAAGAGTGGTAGTCGTAGTAAGCACATCGACATTAAATACTTGGCCATAGGAGAACGTGTTAAGTAAAAGAAAGTGGTCATTGAGCATGTTAGCACTATGTTGATGACTGTTAATCCTTTGACAAAAGACATGCCACCATTAAAATTTAAGGATCATGTAGAGAAAATAGGAATTGGTTCCACTTTATAAAGTTATATATACACAATTTATTAATGAAACTCTTATATATTGTGATATTTTCTCATATTCATGTGCACCTTAATTTATTTGAGAAAATATATATTTTATTAGACCAAGAATAAATATAGGATTTATTCATTAAGTTTTTTACCACATAAAGTATAATACTTGAGAAACTAAATACATTGTAATACATGGAAGATAATACTCGCTCTTAGCGGACCTATCGCCATTATTCATATATTTTGTTACTCAAGAGAATTTACCTTAACATTTGCACCAAGTGTGAGAAACAGTCAGAGCATCAAACCAAAAACCTATTGGAATTCTTGTGAAGTGATGAAATTTGATAAATGATAAGAGGTATGTTTTCAATCCAATTTTGCTTCCGTTGTGTTTAAATTTGCATTCATATGATTTCTTGAACATTTTTGGATCGAATTATGATCCAACAAACCTTTCATAGAAATAAGCTTATAGTGTGCCATTTTTCAAAACCATGGTGTGGACAAAAAATTTAAAAATCATTAAAACGTTCCGAACATTGAAAATATAGTTTATTTGATTTTTGGAAAAATTTTTGAATTTGTCTTTTCAAAGCATTGGACTTATGGTTTGGAAAGAATTTTTTTTAGAAATTCAATTTTCATTTCTTGCCATGTACCAATAGATCTTGGTTTTAAAGAATTCAATCATGTTTTTGCTTTATCTTTTTAAAGAAAAAAGAAACAATTTTAGCCTAATAATTTTATCACTATATGATTGGTCTTTGAAAGCAGCAAAAACTTCCTCAATATCCTTAAAATGCAAATATGGATTTCCATCCATGAAAAATTTGAAAGTAGTGAAATCATCGCTAGCTTAAATGTAAAATTATTAACATTAAGAGGATAAATAAAGCATGAAAGGTAAGAATTTCTAAGAGGCTATAAATAATGGTGCATGGTTCTTGTTGATTCATTTTCATGTTCATTGTGCATACATTCATTTTCAACCACAATACACGTAGTAACGTATATACGAACAAATAATTTTTGTAAAATTTTACTATAAAATTAAGATATTTATAACAAAATATACTTTTAAATTTTCATTACAAAAATTGCTACGAAGATAATATATTCGTAGCAAATTTGCTATGAAATAATAATACTTGTGACAAATTTACTAAGAAATAATAATACTTGTGACAAATTTGCCCTAATGTTGCTCTATTTAATAAACAGAATGTCGAGTCCTGTTCTCTCTTTAGAGCCATATATATAGTATAAGGGTTAAAGAGTGGTAGCCGAAAAAAAAAATTTGTTGAAACTGCCGAGCTACATCTACGAATATGTTGCAAACTACCGAAGTAAAAAAAAAAAAAAAGGAAGTGACGGCAGCTGGGGAAAGCAATCAACGGCGGTAGCAAAGAATGTAGTTAATATATATATATATATATATTAATTACCGAACTTTCGTTGCTTTTCGTTGCCGCAGATCTCATATATATATATATATATATATATATATATATTGATTTTCAAGGTTATGTATAAATATTGTTAGTTAAAGAGTTTAATGATTTAGTAATAGTAATATTTTTTTATTAATAAATCTGAGGTAATTGGAAGTAAATTAATATTATATTATTGGTATTTATTAGTAAATTTATTTGGTATTTTTATTTTTAAATAGCTTATTTTTTATTAGATTTTTATATGTTTAGATTAAATAATTTTACGTATAATCATAATTATTTGATTTGATTATTAAATTTTAAAGAAGTTATCTCTATTGAATTTGTACTTAATCTTTTTTCTCTATAATTTGTTAGTTGATTTGATTTAAGTGTCATATATTTTGAATCATCTAATTATGATTATTCATTATTAAATTCATTCTAGAACACACATAAGTACTTGTATTTTTATGCTAACCATTTTTCAATTTAGTCGTGAACGTATCTGATTGAGAGGAAGTTTATTGGAATATTGGTTGGATATCGCTCACGTTAATATTAGAAACTGTGAAAATAGAGCATGCATAAGACTGAGTTTGTAATTCAACATTTGGTTTTCATAATGAAAAGTTAGGTGGTTCGATTGACTGGTAGTTTTCCTCTTATATCATGATTATGGCATATGTTATTTTTACCTAAAAATATCGTGTATTATTCTTTCATTTCTATACTTTATATTTATACGCGATTGCATGTCTAGTAGTTTTGTTTAGGTTATTAAATTATAAATTGATAAAAATTATAAATAGCCTATTTACCCCATCTAGGTTAATTAGATCCGTATTTTATAAACTTTCAATTAGTATCAGAGCAAACACTAGACATACTTAGTGAGTTTGATCATTAAGAACACACATTCCTACTTATAGACCAAATGAAATAAGATAGGTCATATATTAGACCTCCACTCTTTGAAGGGTATAATTACCCTTATTGGAAGGCTCGCATGCAAGCCTCTTTAGACAAAATGAAAAGGTCTAGGATTCTATTCTTGATGATTGGAAACCACCTTCGGCAAAGAAATATGGTGTAACAATAATAAAGTCAAGAAGAGATTGGACCATTGAAGAAGGCACCCTTACTAGGGTAAACTAAAAAAGTCTAAGCTTAATCTTTATTACAATGTTGATGGATGGGCGCATCTCCGACTGTGAGACTGTTAAAGATACATAGAATGCACTTGCTCTTGCTCATAAAGGAACTTCATAAGTGAAACAAACAAAATTGAGATTGCTAACATCTCACTTTGATTCCATTAAAATGAGCATTATAGAAACTTTTGGTCAATTCCATGCTCACTTTTCGATATCACTAATAATTGTTCTAACCTTGGTGAGAAGATTGCATAACCTATACAAGTATGAAAACTCCTAAGCTCCTTAACAACAAACTACAAGATGAAAGTTACAGCGAGCGATAGAGGAAAGCAAGAATGTGGACACACTAAACATTGATGAACTTGTTAGGTCGATCCAAACCTATGAGCTTATTCTTGATCCACCCAAGAAAAACAAGGATGTGGCATTCAAAAGCTCCAGAAAGGACTTCTCTAATAGTGATGAGGATATGAATGATGAGTCACTAGTCTTGTTAGCAAGAATATTTAAGAAGTTCCTAAAAAAGAAGGGTCAATAGAATAATCAATCTATCAAGCCTTTTAGCTCTAATGGTAAGAAAACTAAGCCCATTAGTCTTTAATGTTTTACTTGTGAAGGATTTGGTCATACTTTTGTAGAATGTGAGAACAATAAAAAGAAATTTGGAAAATCCCTTAATGCTACACCGAGTAACACATAAAGTGAGAATGATAATGCTAGTAACTCAGAGGATGATGACATTAAATATTGTGCCTTCACTTCAACTACCAAAGCACACCACAATAAATCCAACTCTAACTCAGATAAAGAAAATGAGGAAGTAAACTCTTGTCTCTTATTGCCTAAGTTCAATGTATCGAATTACGATGAGTTATTCATGGATTTTCTAGGTTCTAGGAAAGAAAAAGATAAACTACTTGTTGAAGTAACTATACTTAATGATACCATCAATGTTTATAAAAAATTCCTCTAGCCTAGAGAAAGATAAAAAATAATTGTCTAAACATCTTAATGCCCTGACTTTGAGTCTTATAGAAACCAATAAGGAAAACAAAAAGTTTAGGCAAGAACTAAGTATTGCTAAAGAGACAGTGAGGAATTTAACCAAAGGTTCTAAAACATTGACCAAAGTCCTAGACTATGGAAAGCCACATGGAGATAAGAGAGGTCTTGGATACATAGATGAACAGTCAAAACCTTTATCATCCAAAACTCAATTTATAAAATCCACTATTGCTCTGGCAGGGGAAGGTAATTTCTGCACATTATCGCTCTAAGAAAATTCATTTCGTTCCCATCTATCATCATTATCGTAGAAAATGACACGTTAGACCTACGTTTAGATTTATTTATATCTATGATTCTATCAAAAATACAAATGTTTCTAGGACACATCTAAAAATTTTCTAACATAAATTTTTTATTGTAAGAACTACACAAAAAGAGGAACCTTAGAAACCAGTAACTTAAACTTCTAAAATTAAAAGAGGATTGGTTAAGAAGTCTAAATTGCACTACTTTATAGCCTATATAGCGTTCAAATATAAATCAAATACTGCTTGGTATTTTGAGAGTGGATGCTTTAGACACATGATTAGGAATTGATCTTTATTTAAAACCTTTGAAGAATACAATAAAGGGATAGTTACCTTTGGTGATGGTAGAACATCTAAAATTATTGGGAAAAGCTCCGTTCAAATAGAGGATATTCCTAAATTTGATGAAGTTTTATATGTGGAAGTGATGAATGCTCAAAAAACACTAAAAATACCATGATTTTATGCACATTAATTGATTAAAAATATATATATTTATATGTTTTATCATATATTTATATAAATTTGTCTTTTTTGGAATCACAGGTATTTTTATTGTTTTTCAGGTATTTTCGCTTAAAAACGTAACTTAAAGACTCAAAGAGGAATACTAGAAGCAATATATCACAAATATATTAATAAATAAATGGAGAAAGGCCAACAAATATGAAAAAATTGGACAAAATGGGTAAAAAAAATGTCAAAAATGTCAAAAAAGAGAAAATCGCGCCCGGAGCTGCCCTGCCCGCACGCGCCAGCGCCCACCACGTCCCACGTCCGCGCGCATCAGCGCGCATCCGTGCGCGCAGCGCCTGTGCGATCAGCGCCTATGCACGCCTCAGCTGCACTCCGCGTGCACCGCTGCCATTTCGCCCCATTTTTGCGCGCAACCGCCCCCATGACGTCATGCTGATGTTATCAATGACCTCAACAATTGCACTCTGCGTTTTCACCATTTTTTAACATTTTTTCACCCACTTTTTCTCTCCATCCTTACCTATAAATACCCACATTCTCTTCACTTCATACCACACCTAAAAATCATTCTTCTCTTCTCTTTCTTTCTCTCATTTTTTAGTTTTTTTAGTTTTTTTTAGTTTTTAGCTTTTCTTAGTTAATTTCTCTTAGTTTTAGAGTTCTTCCCTTTTTGGGAAGAACTAGTTATATTTTTGTAATTTATTTGCTTTTTGATTCAATAAATGGGAGTGCAAATTCTGTTTGGAGGTTTTCCACCAACAGGAATAACATCGAAGTACTGTAAGGATTTTATTTTCTTTACAGTTATTTTTTATGCTTTATTCTTACATGTTATATTTAATTTGTCTGTGATTAAATTTAACTGTGCTGGCTGTTTGTAAACATGATATAATAATAACTTTGTTATGCTTGCGAAATATTAAATAGGTAAAAATCTCTAAAATGAATTGATTTTATTTTTATTCAAGATTTTATATTAAGAGTGTTAGAGAGAAATATATTATTTTTCATTACAAACTTAAATCTGAAAATTAGATTTTAAGGTTTAGTTATCCGATGTAATTTAGAGTAGTGCTCTTTTATTTGTTGGTACAATCGCCCGGTAGTTAGAGTAAAGCTCTATTTCAAAAGTTTTTATAAGAATTATTATCTGAAAATGTATTGACAACATGTTTTCAGTAGTAGTTTTAAAACTTGAAAGTTAATACTCGGATAATTAAATTCTTAGGTTTAATTTAGATACCTTGAATAAATTTTAAACTGTCTAACCCCACCAAAGGTGACATTTAAATGGTTCATTTTCAATCTCTTAGAAAAAGGAATTAATTTAATTAACCAAATTAGTTATCAACCCCACCCATAGGTGTTAATTGATTTGTTTAGTTAACAAAGAATATCTAACCCCACCAAAGGTGATATTCATACAAAAAAGGGAGAATCAATAAATATTAGTTCATATCTTTAATAACCTAGATAATATGAGCAAGCATAATTAACTTAGTTATTATATCCATAAATACTCCACTATTTATAAAAGATAAAATTCGCATAAATGTTTATTGAATCTATGTTTATTTTTATGTTATTAGATTAAAAATACAAAACCCCAAAATATCATGACAGGATGTTTATGATTTAATTTCGTTTTTAAAAATTTGAATAATAAATTAAAAACCACATACATTCCTTCCTTAGATCGACCTTGAGAGTATACTTATCATTTTCTACGAAATGATTCGTGCACTTGCGAGAGTTTTATAAATATAAAACCAAAGTATTGGCAGAATCGGCGATGCCGGTTTTCGCTCATCAGGAAGGACTCAAGGAAAACTTGATTAGCATAAGTCGATTATGTGACAATGATTTCAATGTGAAATTTATGAACAATATTGCATTTTAACAAATTGAAAGGATAAATGTATGATTATAGGAAATAGATCACATGATAATTGTTATTGCATTGAGACATTACCCATAGTAACATTTAACCTAGTTGGAAATGATTCAACTACCTTATGGCCTGAAAAATTAGATCATATGAATTTTAAAGATCTAATTAGATTAAGTAAAATTGAGATTGTGTGTGTTCTACCTATTCTCTCAAAAATTGAAACACCTATATATGTACTATGTCAACTGGGTAAACAAACTAGGACCTCTCATAAGAAGATCGAGAGTATAGGAACTAATACATATTAACCGCATAGATCCTATGAGAATCAAAAGTATTGGAGGTAAGAAATATATCATAGTTGTAGTAGATAACTTTTCTCCCTACACTTTGGTAGACTTTCTTAAAGATAAGTTAGATGTTTTTGAATTATTCATCTCATATTGTACAATGGTCCAGGTTGAAGAAGGTGACAAAATAGTAACCATTAAGTGACTGAGAACATACCATGGAAAAGAGTTTGAAAATACCAAGTATGCTAACTTCTACAAAGAACATGGTATCTTTTATAAATTCTCTACTCTTATCACACCTCAAAAAAATGAAGTAGTTGAAAGGAAAAATAGGATACTTTAAGAGATTTCAAGAGTAATTTTGCATGCCAAGAGAGTCTCCAAAAGGTTTTTGGTTGAAGTTATAAACACTGCATACCACATTATAAATCATATGTATCTTCACCTAGGTACAAACCAAACTCCTTATGAGATATAGAGATGTAAAAACCCCAATATGAAATTCATACATGCTTTTGAAAGTAAATTCCAGATCTAGAACAGTTGGATAAGTTTGATTCAAGAAGTGATGAAGGTATATTTCTTGGTTATTCTATAAATAGTAGAGCCTACATAGTCTTCAACTGCAGAACTAATGTTGTTATGGAATCTATAAATGTCATTATAGATGATGCAGGTAAGTAAATTACAAATGAAGAAGTTGATAATGAAGTAAATTTCAAAACACCTATATTAACAATGACTAGTAAGACAATTGGAACAAAAGAAAATGAGCTTGAGGAAAAAGAAGAAAAGAAGAAAGAATATCAGCCTCATCAATGATAAATGCAACCCACACTTCAAAAAATCATCCTATTAAGAATATAATTGGAGATCCTAATGCAAGTATAGTAACAAGAAGAAGACAAATAAGTGAAGTAACCCATTTATGCTATATTTCTCAAGTTGAACCAAAATATGTGAATGAAACCCTTAGGGATGAATTTTGGATAAATTCCATGAAGGACGAGTTAGCTCAATTTTAAAGAAATCATGTGTGGATATTAGTAATTAAACCTAAAAACAAAAATGTTATTGCAACTAAATGGGTGTTCAAAAACAAATCTAATGAGCATGACATTGTTGTTAGAAATAAGACTATGTTGGTAGCTCAAGGCTACATGCAAATAGAAGGAGTTGATTTTGATGAAACATTTGCACTTGTATTTAGTTTAGAGCCAATTAGGATTTTACGTGTCATTTCTTATCACATGAAATTCAAATGGACGTTAAGTCTACATTTTTAAATGGATATCTAAAAGAGGAGGTATACATGGAACAACCAAAAGGATTTGTTGATCCAAAATTTCCAAATAATATTTACCAACTTCGCAAAGCTGTTTATGGTTTGAAGCAAGATTCTTGAGTGGGGTATGAGAGACTTACCAAATATCTCTTGAACAAGGAATTTATTAGTGGGGGAGTTGATAAGACTCTATTCATTAAAAGAAGTAGTTATGAGATCTTCATTGCTCAAATTTATATGGATGATATAGTTTTTGGATCCACATCTAGTACACTAGTGGATGATTCTATGCATGTTATGAAAAATGAATTTGAAATGTCCATGGTAGGCGAAATGACTTTATTTTTTGGTTTGAAAATCAAACAATTTCATGATAATGTATTTATTTCTCAAATCAAGTATGCTTTCAATTTTGTCACAAGGTTTGGCCTTGAAACTAGCAGGCCATTAAGGACTTCTTCAGATACTAGCACAAAAATTATAAAGGACATTCAAGGTAAAAGTGTTGATCAAACCCTTTATAGGATTTTGATAGGAAATTTACTTAGTATCCTAGCACAATAAAAAATAGAACTATATCTGACTCTCTACAGCTAAGGTAGAATACATTAGTGTAGGAGCTCTTGCACATAAATGCTTTGAATGAAAAACATGCTCAAGGACCATGGTCAACCACAAAGTATGATGCCCTTATATTGTGATAACTCTAGTGTTATATGTATTTCTAAGAACCCAATCCAACATTCTAGAACTAAGCACATTGACATTAGGCATCACTTTATTCGAGAGTTAGTTGAAGAGAAAGTAGAGACACTTGAGTTTGTACCTATTGAGAAAGAACTAGCTGATATATTCATCAAAGCTATAGACACTCAAAGATTTGAGTATCTTAGAAGTGTTTTGAAAATATTTCCCTCAAATTAAATTCCAAATTTTATTTTAAAAAGAACAAAAAAGAGAGAAGTAAAACCCTTATCTAGTCAACAAGGTGTTAGACTTATTCAACACTTACATACATATAACCTTATTTTTAGTGACTTAACTCATTTTGATATTTATTATATAAATTATTCCACAATTTTGACTTATACATACACATATTCTTATACATGTGATAATTGATGTTGACATGAACTTACTCACACACTCACAAACACACATATATGCAATGCTTGAAGTTTATGGATTATCTTGAAAGACTATAGGACTTTAAATAATATTGAGTGTAAAATTATGTTGGGTTCTATTTTTTACTTTCTGAAATTTTACCATACGTAGACACCTAGTATTAAGAGAGCTACCTATTATAATCTATGAAGCTACCAAAGTGAACGGAAAGGGCTACATCACAATTAGTGTGAAAGTTATCGTGCTAGATTTGTGGCTTATGCAAAAAAAAATAGAGATTGCGCAAAAAGCGATTGCTTATAAACTTATACTTGGCATGCACAAAAAAGGGCCAAAAGGTTAAGAATTAAAAAAATCATTTGTATCTTTATAAGATAAAGAAAAAAATTAAGTGCTCATTTGGTAGATATATTTTATTTTGTGAGATTGAAGACTAAATTATAATGTTACATGATAGGTGATATTTTTTTCTTTTGAGTCTTTCTTAATTAATCATAAATAACTTAATTACATATTTGTGAAGTTTAAACATATATAATGCTTTTAATAAATGTCAATATGTCATTATATGTGCAAAGTGTGCGTGTGTTTCATTTCTACTCTACTTGCTTATTTATACAATAGATAATCAAAATTTAAGTAAAACAAAATTGATGAGTTTTCAATTGATTGTGTGCTCGTTTGTGATTAAATGAATTTAATAACTTATGTGGCTATTTATGAAAATAAAATAAAATCATATTTTTATTCGTTTACATATTTTTCTTATTTGTTAAAATTTTAATTTATTTTTAAGTTTGGGAGTCATGAAACTTAGGAGGAGTTTAAACCACTTTGTACTTATGCGTTAATTTATTTTTACATTGCTCTTTTATCTTTAGGGGCAATTTAGCACCATTACTTTATCCAATGATTTTTCCTTCTCGTATGTCAAAATGGGAGAGAACGTGTTTCACTTTTATGTTTTATTTTGTTATGCATATAGGGGAAGAACATATTTAGGATAACAATGTTTTCCATCATTTTGTCTTATATTAAGTTTGATTAGTATAAATGTATGTCCTACATGATTATTCTTTACACTTCGTTTATTTCTATATAAATTGAACTAATGCACAATAAGGCTTTCAAACCAAGTTATCGTATGCTTTGTCTATGTAATTTAAGTTACTTGCAAGCTTGTTAAGTTGCCGTGAAGATGGATTCACATGACCATACGATAGTTCCACTATGGATTTTAGGGCATCATTGTATTTTTTATCTTATTCTTATAAGTGTCATGTAGTGAGAAAAAAGTTTTACCATATGAAAATGCCAAATAGAGAGTTTGTAAGGATTATAAGTGACTATTTTTGTGGACGAAACATTTGCATGTAAAATTGTTTTTAAACTTGCTATAAAGTTTATCAAACAAAGTCGAAAAAAAGTCAGAATTTCAAATAATCGAACTTCAGTTATATCTTTTATAACTATGATACATAGAATTACATTCATGCATTTAATAACATATGTTCTTAAATCTGAAATTATTTTTACTGTTAAAATATTTATTTAAACTTGAATTAATTTATGAAATTATCAATTAACTATTTTTAATTATGTTTTAATATTTTTAATATATTTCCTAAAAATAACATCTCCATATTATTAAAAAATTTAATAGACTTTGAATAATTAAATCCAAAATAATTTAACAATAATACTATTAGGTTATCATTTTCACTTACATAGTATAAGGTTAAAGATTTGTTGCCCAAAAAAATTGTTAAAACTGTCTGGCTGCATCTGCCGAATACGCTGCAAACTGCTGATGTAAAAAAACAAAAACAAAAAAAATGGGAGTAACGACAGCCGGTGAAAGCAACCAATGGCAGCAGCAAAGAAAATACTCAATATATATTTTTAAGGTGGTACATAAAATATAATGAAAGAATTTAATGATTCAGTAATTATAATATTTTTTATTAATAAATGTTTAATAATTGGAGTATAAATGTTCAAATAAATTAATTAATATCAAATTGATATTGTATTAAATATATTTATTAATAAATTTGTTTGATATTTTTAACTTTATATAGTTTCTTCTTGATTATATTTTTACATGTTTAGATTAAATAATTTTATATGTAATTGTAATTATTTGATTTGATTATTAAATTTTAAATAAGTTATTTTTATAGAACTTGTACTTAATCTTTTTTTCTAGAATTTGCTAATTGATTTTATTTAATTGACATATGTTTTGAATCATCTAGTTAGAATTATTCATTATTAAATTTGTTCTAAAACACACACTAATACTTGTAAAAGTGTTAACCTTTTTGTAGTTGATTCGTAAATGTATCTAATTGGTAGAAAGCTTATTAGAACATTGGTATGAAAATCACTCACGTTAATAATAGAAATTGTGAAAATAAAGCAAGGGCTCGTAAATAAGGTACATTGGGACAGTATACTAGGGAGGATAGTATAAGACCGAGTTTGTACTAGAACATTTGGTTTCATAATGGAAAGTTAGGTGGTCTGGTAAATCGGTGGTTTTTTTCTTAGGTAATCGTTATAGTTTAGGTTGTTTTCACCTAAAATTATCGTGTCATTCTTTCATTTTTACACTTTATTTTTACACACGATTACATGTATGACCACTTTATTTAGGTTATTAAATTATAAATTGATAAAAATTAAAAATAACTTATTTACCCGTCTAGATTAATTAAATCTATATTTTTATAAACTTTCAATAATAAAACTAAATAAGTAAGATGAGATAATCTATCAAATTCTAATTTATCCTATTTTGTTGAGAAAATACCCTCCCTTCAAAAGAAACGAGTGTTAGTGTGAACATGAGTTATTACGGTGAGCTTATAGTTCAAATAGGCTTTTAAATTTTGGTTACTTTATGTTTTTTTATAATTAGCTTGAATCATGTTAATCTAATATCTACAAGTGAAGATATGATTATTTTACTTCACACATGGTCAAAAAACACGTTTTCTATGCGAGTTTTTTGAATATTTTTCCCAAAAAAATTGAATGCATTTTAAACCATTTAAAATAGTCTCTCATAAAACACATAAATTATATTAGATAATAATTTATCATAAATATGTTTAATTAAAATCATACAACGAGAATTCTTAATTAATGCATAAAATAATATATATATATCTTTAAAAATATATGTAAAGAATGTAATTTTAAACATTTATCATATATTTTCTCTCTGTCTCTCTTTGAATTAACTATCATCAATATAAGTTCATAAAAATGTCTTTAAAAATATATGTAAAGAATATAATTTTAAACATTTATCATATATTTTCTCTCTATCTCTCTTTGAATTAACTATCATCAATATAAGTTCATAAAAATTTATAAATTAAAATACAATACAATCTAATCTACATAACTCTATTAAAATCTACCGAGAACTCTTAAAATTTTATTAAAATATTTAATAAGTTATAATTATTTAAAAGTCAAAATCCTAATTAGATAAACTTGTTAACGGATTCTTTGTTATTCTTTTTTTGCTTAAACCATCCTACCTTTCTTTGCGAAAAATTAAAATAAAATTTCATTATTAAAATGAAAAATACAATTTAAATCAAACATTATCCATTTGAATACATTAATAATTAAATTTGATAAACTAAAGCTAAAATTATTGTTAACATGTAAAGAAAAACTTGAGTTTTCATCGTTCATTTTGATACATAATTCTCACACATATTGTTTGATTATTTCAATTGATTTATTTGAAATTTATAACACATAACGTACAATTAAACACTCTAGTTCAAATATAACTCATTTATTTATATTATTTTATTTTTAACTCTTTAATAAAGAATAACGTTCTGACCAAAAGTATTATTTATACATATAAGAAAGAATAAATAATTTAGGTTTGTATTTTATTAACTTAGTTAATTATACCAAACATAATCAACTAGCTAAATATCTCATTAATTCTACGTTGATTTATTAATTGCATACAAGCCTGTAATTTGTATAAATCAATTTATCTTTTATCTTTTATTATTTTATGTTATTAGTTTAAACATTTTAAAACCCAAACTATTGTGATAAAATGTGTAAGTTTATTTTTCATTTTAAGTATTTTGTTGAGTTATTTAAAATTATATAATTTCTCTTTAGATCGACATTGGGAATATAGTTATTACTTGTTTTTACAAAATGATTTATGTATTTACGAACTATTTATCAAATATAAAATTTATGCATTATCTATATATTATTATTATATTGTAGGAAACATATGAAACATTTTCAACATACCAATTACTCTAAGATAGAAAAATGAATCTTAAATGAACAAAATCATTCCATTTATTGACTTCATGTCCAAATAAGTTACTATAAGTCTTATATAATACTCTACGTATTCTTTGAAACATATTTATAATATATATTGTACATGTTAAACTTTTTCATTTATTATATATAGATTGTAAATAAATTATGTCAACCAAATTGCAAAGTCACAAAAGATTAGCAATGTATAGCACAATTTCTTAAGTTTAATGTCATTAAATATCATAGATATATTATAAATAAAACTTGCTACCAAACAAAACAAAGATACGACAATCATGTTACTCAAAATAGTGGAGTTTCTATTGTGACAAAAAATTTTCAGTTATAAGAATATATAGCCTATTGAAGGAGATGTTTCATACTATGGAGCTATTGATGAGATAGAGGATCAAGATTATGTTAAGTTTACGGTTCCTTTATTTAAGTGTTATTGGGTAGATAGTAAACATTGTATGAAAAAATACTCTTGGATTTAAAATAATTGATCTTAATTGTGTTGGTCACAAAGATGACTATTTCATAATGACATCCTAAGCTAAATAAGTATTCTACATCTAAGATGATCAAGACACAATGGTGGATTGTTTTAACTATTCCTTGTCGAAATTACAATTATATCATAAACAATGATATTTTAGGTGACATTGCTATGGAGTATGATAAAGTTTTAGGTGAAGTGATATGAACTATGATCGAAAAGATGAAAAAATATATAATCAATTTCATCAACTATGTTTCCATATACTATTTCATGATAAAAATATGTATGAAATCGATTCTTGTGAAAATATTAGTTTCAAGAATCAATCTATAATATATTTATTAATTAAAATGCATAATTTAATATATATATATAATACACATTAAAAAGTCTAAAATAAACTTTCATCTAATTTTTATACACATCATCATCAAATCTTTAGCAACTATCATCCGTGATCTTGTCGAAGGTCCAACAACTAATACCAACTAATCTTTAAAGCTTATAATTTTTTTCATCAATTCTATACTACTTACAAAATAATTGTGCATTTTTATAATATGTCCAAAATTATGTATTATTTGTGTATAACTTGTAGAATAATTCTAGAATATAAATTTTTTTTATGAGTAATATTTTTAATTCAAAACTCATTTATCTTACAATAGTATATATTATAAAAATGTGAAAAATATATTTTAATTACTAAAAAAAATTATTTTTTTAATATTCAATATAAATATTTATTATATTAATTTTATATTTTAACTATATAATTTTTAAATTTATATCAATCTAATAGAATGAGAAAACCTTATAATTTAAAAGAGTTGAGTTTGATGGTTTATTTTTTAACCCCATATTAAATACGCATGTGATCCTTTCACCTTTTTCTTATCTGTTTCGGTCGATGTCAAAAATTGACACAATATGACACTTACATGTCTCGTCTTTAGACTTTTCCGTGAAATCTTTAAACTGTAAGGTGGCGTTTGGTTCGTGGAATGGAATTGGAATCGGAATCGGAATGAGAATGGAATGGAATGGAATGGAAATGAAACAATTTTGTTTGGTTTGACCACTGGAATCAAGCCCGGAATCAGGATTACAATGTTTGGTTTGACACAGGAATGAAATGAAAAAAACTGTAAATGACCTTAATACCCCTACATGCTGTAAAGTTTAAATAATGTCATTTAATTACTATTTTTTCGTCAGACAAAATATATTATTGAAATTATTATTTTTCTAAATAATTATTACTTAATTAAAAATAAATATATTATTAAAATTATTATTTTTCTAAATAGGGTTTAGGGTTTTGAGGTTTGGGATGTGGGATTTAGGGTTTAGGGATTTAGGATTTGGGATTTAGGGTTTAGGGATTTAGGATTTAGGATTTAGGGTTTAGGGATTTAGGATTTGGGGTTATATTTGTAGGTTAAGGTTTAGGGTTAAAATTATTATTTTTCTAAAAATGGTTTAGGGTTTTAGAATTTTGGATTTAGGGTTTTAGGATTTGGAATTTGGGGTTTAAGGTTTTGGGTTTTATGTTTTAGGGTTTTGAGTTTTGGGATTTATGTTTTAAGGTTTAGGGTTTAGGGTTTAGGGATTTGGGGATTAGGGTTTAGGGTTTTAGGGTTTTGGGATTTATGTTTTAAGGTTTAGGGTTTAGGGTTTAGGGTTTAGGGATTTGAGGTTTAGGTTTTAGGGTTTAGGTTTTTAGGATTTAGAATTTGGGGTTTAGGGTTTAGGGTTTTGGGATTTATGTTTTAGGGTTTTGGGTTTTGGATTTATGTTTTAAGGTTTAGGGTTTAGGAATTTTTTGGGATTAGGGATTTGGGGATTTGGGGTTTAGGGTTTGGAATTTAGGGTTTAGGGTTTTAGGATTTTGGGATTTATGTTTTAGGGTTTTGGGTTTTGGGATTTATGTTTTAAGGTTTAGGGTTTAGGAATTTTGGGATTAGGGATTTGGGAATTTGGGGTTTAGGGTTTGGAATTTGGGGTTTAGGGTTTAGGGTTTTGGGATTTATGTTTTAGGGTTTTGGGTTTTGGGAATTTATGTTTTAAGGTTTAGGGTTTAGGAATTTTGGGATTAGGGATTTAGGGATTTGTGGTTTAGGGTTTAGGGATTTAGGGTTTAGCGTTTGGAATTTGGGGTTTAGGTTTTTAGGATTTGGAATTTTGGGTTTAGGGTTTAGGGTTTTGGGTTTTGGGGTTTATGTTTTAAGGTTTAGGGTTTAGGGATTTAAGGTTTTGAAATTTTGGGTTTAGGGTTTTGGAATTTTGGATTTGGGGTTTTGGGTTTTGAGTTTAAGGTTATATTTTAAGTGAGGGTAAAATTGGAAAAAAAAGGTTAGATGGGAATGAAATTATGATTACCAAGGTGAGGAAAAAGAATTGTGATTCTTTCTTTTTTAGTAATCTGATTCCATTCCACACTCTATTCCGTCCAACCAAACACACAAAATGGAAGGAATCAATTCTGATTCTATTCCATTCCATTCCCTCCAACTAAACATGGGGTAAGGGAAGGCTAAACAGTTAAACAACACATAATTGATAATAAAGTATGATAGATAATTAAGTTATGAAAAATAAATAATATTATCTTAATTAATAATTATTTATTATATTAATTATTATGTAACAATAATTTATATATAAATATGTATTATTTTTTTATTTTTTATAAAAAAATTAAAATAATAAAATATATTATTTATCATCTTTACTTAGAAAGGTATTTTTAATTCTCTTTATTTATAACAAATATGTTTTTTTTAAATATGTTAGATAAGAATAAAATTAATATTTAATCTATTTTTTATGTAATAAAATAATACATGTGTTACAAATATATTTATATTTTTAAATATATATATATATAATTAATATTGAATTAAAAATAACACTATTTAAAAAAAAAATTCCTTTTAAACAAACAAAATTTTCATTTTCTAATATTCAAAATCACAAATTAGATAATAAATTTTTTATTTAAATTTGATTGAAATAATTTGTAATTAAAAATTTATTCATTAGATATATATTTATAAAAAAATATAAATATGCATATATCACATATATTATTTTATTATATTTAATAAAAATATTAACTAAAAATTAATTTTATACTTATTTAAAGCATTGGTAAAACAAAAGCTTTAAAATACTTTCTAAAAAAAATTACAAACACTCCCTATAACTATATAAAATTAATTGCACCAAAAACAATTCCTAAAATAAATAGAAATTTTAGATATTATTTGTTATTGAACAAGGGGAGAGTAACGGAGTCAGCTTCTAGATGGTTAATTTAGGGGAGTGAAAAGTCTATTCCGGTTGCTTTAAATAGTCTAATAAAGTTATACAAATTATGATGATTAAATAGTTTAATTTATTTATTTAAATTAAAAAATTGATTTTATTGTCACATTTGAATCAAATTTAGATTAAAAATTACACAATTCATTTAGATTTGGATGAACTTCATATTAATAAATTTTATAATCTATTGTATCTCATTTAAATCGAATTATTATTAAATTATAAATAAAAACATATTTATTTTATAATATACTATATTTAAATATTATAAATAGCATAATAATATTATATTATTATTTTATTTTAAAAATAAATATGAATATTTATAAAAAATTAATAATTATATTTATATATATATATATTCTTTTTAATTTTTTTATTTGTGATTATAAATAATAATATTTGTTACAAAAATATCAATTAAAAATTTTAATTTATGTATATTTTATATTATATATGATAATAATTTATAAATAAATTTTAATATCAATATAAACTTATCCAATTCAAGAAAATATTATTTATTTAGATTTGGATTGATTCAATTGATTATTCATCAAATCATTAAAAATCTTTATATTCGTTTATATCATATCAGATTTAAATTAATAAAAATAAATTATTATAATTTAAATTAATATATTTTAATTATTTTAATATTATATTTATAAATATTTTAATAATTTTATTTTATACATTTTAATTTTTTTAAATATTTTTATCTCAAATATTTATTAATCTCTACTAATATGGTTAAATTTTATTTAATTTAAGTTTTTTCAAAAATAATTATCCAAAAAAGCCGAGGCAATTAACGTCTAAAATATATAAATTTACAACAATAAGTAAATAAATTACATAAATTTTAATAAAAATAAAAATATATTTAATTTATAAAAATAAAGTAACAATCTATGAAGTTCAGCTTTTTTTCGAGAATGTATCCTTTAATAATGTTTTTTTAATTTTATTTATAATAATTTTTTATAAAATAATGTGTATCATTATATATTATTTTAAAAATAGATATTTAAAAATTAGTAAATATCAATTGAAAATAGACCAGTAAAGTCAAAACAGCTTGAATAGTTCCATTTAAAAAACTGAAAAATAGTAGTGCTTGTAATCGAGTTGTCCATTAACCTAGACGGGATGATGTTATTGTCTCATTTGTTTTCTTCCAAAGAGACTAACAAAAACAATCCGCGTTCATAAGATGTCATATTCTAAAATACAGGATTAGATTTATAATCAGATTCAATATTATTTTACCAGCTTAAATGATATTTTATATTTTTATATACTAAATTTAATAAAATTAAAAAATAATTTTATATTTTATGTTTATTTCCATATAATTTATATATATATATATATATATATATATATATATAATTCGTTTAAAATTTATGGATTAAATATTTCATTGGTTTATTATATCTAATTTGATCGTTATATAAATTTTTTATCCATGGTACTAAAAATATTGTTATTATATCCAATTTAATTCAAAATTATTTTTACATTCAAAACAACTATTGGCCAACTGAAATCAATGATTTTGTAAAATAACAAAGCAAGGGCAATGATGTAAGATCCATTTATTTATTTTTGCTAAATTTTTAACTTTGTTTTTTGAAGCTAATTATTCCCTTTGTTTCCTTAAGTGGAAAAACTTTCATTTAAAAATAAAAGAGATCATGGCTTGTTACTTGCTTTTATTTTAATAAAACTATTAACTTATGTTAAACAGTACTTGTTTTTAATAAAAAAAATTGTTTTGGACTAATTTGGATACTATGTCAATACTTTGAGGATTAAATTGAAACAATTTTTTTTTACAATATCTTGCATGTTCTATTATAAGCTAAATTTGTTATGTCTCTAGTAAAATATTTGATAAGTATAGTATTCTGGACTTTATCAATGCAGTGAAGCTTTGAGATAGAAAAAAGATTTTTGGTTGTTTTATTCTGGAGACGACGAGACTGTATTTACTTACATAAATTTAGACATAATCACAAAACTTCTTAAAGAAAACGGCTTATTCTGTGACTCAACCCAAGTAGTATATTTTAATACATTGATAATATTATTCTTATATAGTTTTTCACATATTTATTCCAATGGTAACTCCATCGATTTTACATCTCTTCGTAGCTTCAAGTCTATATAATTTGAATCAACAAGTTAATAAAGTTTTATAATTTAGAAACTTGAAAGAATAAAGTAATTGTAAAAAGTTGTTTGGACTAACATAGGTTAAGAGGTCTTAAACATACTTTCATTAATAAAAACTATCATTCTTTTTGCCACTTATGATCTCCAAGATCAACACACCAAAACTATAAATATTTAATTTAACAGAAAATTGTCCACACATTGTATATTCGGGTGCCCGCAATCAAGTTCCAAAAGCCAACTAATTCATACCAAAATTCACATATGTGGACTTTAAATAACATATACAAGTTGTAATACTATATAATCAAATTGACCTCAAAATAAAACATTAATTATAAATAATGTTTACATATATTATATGTACATATTCATTTATATACAAGTACATACACAAGACATGTACACATGTACATGTTATGTACAAGTTAACATATTATTTCAAAACTAACTCTATTATGTACAATATATACATGCTATTTTGTACTTTCAAATCCAAACCTCACAAAATTAATATTTTTTAATCATATTTATAAGCCTTGTTCTTCCTATTGGAGAATGAATTAGATGAGCTTACTAAGTTCCAACAATCCTAATAATATTCCCTCGATTTTGATCAATTTCAATAATTCTTGCCATTTCAAAATCAAAAATTTTGAAATTCATCTCATTATCCAACAATATATTGGTAGCTTTTAGATCACGGTGTATAATCCTAGGATCTTTATGAAGGTAAACTATTCCACGAGCAATTCCTCCTATTATCTTGTAACATCTCGACCAATCCAATTGCAGTTGCTTCTCAGGGTCTACGAATTCAACAATATGGTTCACACTTGTTTGAAGCTAAAAAAAGATTCAAAATTTCAAAAAAACATACAATGCGTGTATGTATTGATTAACAAACCATATAGGATAGTGTCTAAGACTTTTGTTGGGAACATATTCATAGACAAGCAACTTCTCTTTTCCTTCCAAGCAGAATCCCAACAATCTTACAAGGCTCTTATGCTAAAGCTTGGCTACGACTAAAACCTCATTCTTAAATTCTTCTCCACCTTGCCCTAAACTTTTCGACAACCACTTTACAGTTATTTCTTGTCCATCTGATAGAGTTCCCTGAATGTGTGCTAAGGAAAATTATTAGAAGAGCCTAATTGATGTTTTCTTGAGTTTTGAAAATCAACATATTGATTTTATAATCCATATATGCTTTGTAAACTTCACCAAATCCTCTTTCACCCAACTTATTATCAATGGAGAACCTCTTTATTACAAATTCAATTGTAGCAAAGTAGAATTGTAAGGACTCTGTTGTTCCAATGTCATTCCCTGTTGGAAATGAATTTAAATAAAAAATATTTTTTATTATTTTATGACCATTATTTCATAAATTATGTAACTCTCATTTTCATAATTATATGATCGTTATTTTCATAATTATGTGATTGTTATTTTTATGACCATTATTTTCATAATTATGTGACTGTTATTTTTATAACCGTTATTTTCATAATTATGTGACCGTTACTTTTATTACCGTTATTTTTTATCATTATTTTCATAATTATATGACTGCTACACATATTTTTTCAACTATAAATAGAGGCAATAGCCCTCAGTTTAGAACATAACTTAACAACTCAAAAACAGTTCTACGGTCCTAATCTTTATAGCAAAACCAAAGAAAAGAAAAATTCCGAATTGTTTTATCATATTTTCGAGCAACATAAATATTTGAGAGGCCTAGTATTCCAGACTTCATCAATGCAGTGAAACTTCGAAACAGAAAAAAGATTCTGAGATGTTTTATCCTGAGAATGAAGAGGTTGTATTTGTTTGCATAAATTTGGACAGAGCCACGAAACGTCTTAAAGAGAGCGATCTAATCTGCGACTCAACCCAAGAAATTCATTTCAATATATCGGTAATATTGTTCTTACATTATTTTCACATACATGTTCTAACATTACTACATAGATAGCAAAATGAAGGTTATGAACACTAGCTATTAAAAGTAGGAGCACTAGAAAAACAAAGTATGGTTTTACCATTTTCTTGCTTCACAGAGTTGTACTTCTTTTTGGATCTCTTGACTAGGTAACAGTAGCCTAATATGAGAAGTACTACTGCAACGACAACAATTGGAACTACTGCAATGGCCACAATTGTCGTAGATTTGATTTTGCTTTTTCCTGCTTAATCAAGATACCAACGTTAACCATGAAGGTTAGTTTGTACATAGTAGTAACCACATTATCTGTCATAGGAAATACAATGAGACTTAAAATAAACAAGAAATTGTTTATTTCAAATTGGCCAGATATATTTCGTTTTTTAGTTTTCAAATCATGAAAATAAATAAACAAGAAATGTTCAGATAAAGACTTCTTAACAGCTTATGCAGAGACTTTTCTTCGTGGGTTGTTAATTTGTAATATTCTAGAAGCATTAACAAAGCATGAGAGTGCATAATTGAAAATTAATAAAATTGATTGTGACACCACTGAAGAAAAAAATAAAATTACAAAATTCGGATTGATTTGTTTATTCATCCATATAATTAGCATCTCATCGATCATGAACATGGGATAAAAAGTATTCAAATATATAACATTATTATAAATGAAAAATTTTGATATCATAAATTAAATTGCAGAGTACATAGAATTATAATTAAAAGAATTCTGACATTTAATTATGTTGATGATAAATTTGTAAATAAAAAAAGAAGGATACTTTCGGTTTTTGCAGCAGAAGAAATAGATGTTCTCACAGGCAAATAAAACAAGGTTTAATTAGATAACATATATTTTGGGCGTTCTGCACAAACTATTTTCATAACACAAAGATATACTTTTTAAATTAAAACTAAAAATCAATTAACTAATTAAATACTTATAATTAGTTATCGGCACAGTGAAATGTAACTTTACCTTTAGTTATCGGCACTGGAGAGGGAGAGGGAGTAGGAGTAGTTTGATTGTAAAAGGGGTACAACTCGTACCTAACACTGCAACTCGCAAACACTTGTCGTCCCCCTTGCTTTCCATTACAGCATATAGGGAGACGCCATATTGCATCCCCAAGACATCTACTACAATTCTCTCCAGATAAGTCCGGCGTACACTGCACAAGCGTGTATAGTGTCTGCAACACCGTAAAATTTACATCTTTAGTTGCATACTTCTTTTCTCCCACCCCACTTTTCGCCGCCTCGGCCGCCGTCTCGTTCATCATTGCTAGTAGCGTTTGGTTGAACCGGGTTTGCTCTGTGACATTCCCAGTGTTATGAAGTGCAAAATGAAGTCGCTCATCGACTGTGCCAAAGAAAGAACGGTTGGAGAAACGTAAGAAGCACTCGTCGTACCAAATAATAGCCTCTTTGCCACCTGGACATTTTTTGACGATGTCTTTTACGGCGAAGGTGACACAGTCTTCGCAAACCTTGGCGGCGACATCTCCACGGCAGAGGAAGAGGCCGTAGACAGCGGAGGAGCCTTGACCGGTGATGACAGTGGAGAATTCATTGGTTGTGGAGTTGGAGGAGAGGGAAGATAGGAGATGATTGAGATTGGTTTGGTAGAGGCTATTGGGTGTGAAAGTGAAAGTGCTTGTGTTTGTACAATTGTGTTTGAGGTAAACAGGGTCAGCTTTGATAACAAGGCACAGCAAGCTGAGTAGAATTACGTGTAGAAAACAGGTATAGGGCTTTTTGTTGTGAAGCATTTTCATGTGGTATTTATAAGTCAATTTTTATTGTTAATTGGTTTTGTTTCGCAGTGTATGAAGTAATGGGTTCTGAGATATATCATGCATATATATATACGATGAATAAGAAAGGAAATGAAAAAAAAAATGTATTTCCCTAACAAACATTTTCTGATATGAATTTTCCAAACACTTTCAAGCTCATATAAGGACTGTGCGTTGAAATTTAGAACATGTCATATGCCTAAATTTTTCTCTTGTACTTTACATAAATTCTAATCTACGGTCGATAGATAATCAAGAACTAGGTTGATGGGACAAGTAGGATGATAAGAGTAATTTGTGAGAGAAGAAGTAAAACGAGATAAATGCAATTGGCTTAATTTTCATATATTATTTCTCGGTTTCTCGACTATTTTATAGCATTACAAAGCAAGAGAGAGAGAAAGAAAATTAACCAAAATATCATAAAGAGAAAGCCATGGAATAACAAAATCTGCTCGGGCGATTTCGTGGCAGAGAGGCACTCAATGAGGTGGAGGTACTACTCTAATCGTTTATTGATTCCCCTCATGATGAGAGTTGATGGTTCCCCTCCTTCAACGAACATCAATCCTGCTCTGCTCGTTGCTGTATATGTGCTTGCCCGAACAGTGCGTGCACGAGCTCATCCGTGTGCGGTTCAGTGCATATGCATCTATCAATTCCCCTGCCTGAGAATCCTTGTCCGCAAGGATAAATACAGGGTAGGTTTTAGAGAAATTCCACTTGTTCTCCCAAGTGAAATCCTCAACTGGTACCCCTACCCATTTAACGAAGATTTTTTATTTTGGTCAATACTTTCCCTTTTGGATCACCCTACGCTCCAAAACAGTTTTTGGTTGAGGAAGCACTGTAGAATTATCTGAGAGATGAGGCAATTGGGTCAAGGTAGGGGTGTGGGGTCCAAGGTGCTTTTTGAGCCGACTGACATGGAAGACGTTGTGAACCTGAGAACCAACATGAAGGGCGAGTTTATAGACCACAGCTACCATTCAAGCTGGTATCTGATAAGGACTATAGTAATGTGGAGCTAGCTTTATGGCAGCTCAAAAAACCACTCAAGTTTGTCTATAAGGCTCTAAATGGAGGTACACATAATTCCCTACCTTAAAATTCACCTCTCGTCGATGCTGATAAGCTTGACATTTCATTCTATTTTGTGCTTGTAAGAGATTCTGGCGCAGATCATGCAACATATTATCTTGATCTCGTAGAGTCTTATCCACCAACTGAACGTTGGAAGTTCCAGGAATATAAGCCAATAGGCGTGGCGGTGGACTTCCATAGACTGCTTCAAATGGAGACATCTTAGTTGAGGAGTGAATTGAGGTATTGTAACTAAATTCTACCCAAGGTATCCATTCTATCCAGTGTCTTGGTTGATCTCTTACGAAGCAGTGTAGGTACTTTTCTAGGATACAGTTAACCACCTCTGTTTGGCTATCCGTTTGAGGATGGTAACTCAAACTCATGCAAAATTTGGTACCTTGGAGTTGGAATAAGGTTCTCCAAAAAGAACTGATGAATATCTTATCTTTATCACTTACTATAGATGTAGGGAAGCCATGCAATCGCACCACATTGGCCACAAATTTCTTGGCAACTATCAGTGTAGTGAATGGATGCCTTAGGGAAATAAAGTGAGCATACTTTGTCAAGCGATCCACCACTACCAGAATAACAGTGTTTCCTTTTGAGGGAGGTAAGCCTTTGATGAAATCCATTGAAATTTCAGTCCAACTTTTGTTAGGAATTGATAAGGGCTACAGTAGCCCTGCTGGTTGCATGCAATCATTTTTGCACCTCTGGCATATATCACATAAGCGTAGGAACTCCTTTACCTCTTTCTCCATTATCTGGGAAACTAGGATTAACTTGGGATTTAGGTATACTTTATTTCTTCTTAACCATACCCCATCCCTTTGGTATAAGTTGTGTATTGTAGCTGAGGTAATTATATTTTGAAGTTTCCCATAAAAGGGATCTTGTTGAACTTCTTTTTAGAGTATGGGCCACCATGAAGCTTGAGGTTGAGAAATGGAAAGAAATTGGAATTCTACTACTCGGGATAAGGAATCTGCTACTTGGTTTTTTTTACCCTTTTTTTATATTCAATCTCATAGTCATAACCGAGTAGCTTAGGTAACCAATGTGCTTGGGTTGGTGTGGTGATCCTTTGTTCCAAGAGATACTTCAAGCTCTTCTGATCTGTTCGTACAGTGAATGGTCTTCCCAGCAAATATGGTCTCCATATCTTGATAGCTTTAACTACTGCTAGCATTTCTTTCTCATAAGTGGACAAAGCTAAGGCTGATCCTTTGTGGGCTGCACTGAAGTAAGCCACTGGGTGATTTTCTTGTGTCAAAACTGCCCTAAGACCTATGCCACTTGCATCATACTCGATGACAAAATTTTGAGTAAAATTAGGTAACTTCAGAATGGGAGGGGCAGTCAATGATTCCTTTAATTGTTGGAAGGCTCTAGCTGCAGCCTCGTTACACTGGAACCCTTCTTTTCCCAATAGGTAGGTGAATGGTGCTGCCATTCCTCCAAACTTTTTGATGAACTTTCTATAATAGCGTGCTAACCCGAGAAATCCTTTGACTCTCTTGGCTGTTACTGGTGTTGGACATTCCCTCACTACACAAATATTTGTGGGATCAATTGAGACCCCTTGTTCAGAGATCAGGTGACCCAGATATTCTACCTACAAGACCCCAAAGTGACACTTGGATGGTTTAGCATATAAGTTGTTAGTTGCAAGTATTTGTAGAACAATCTGCAAGTGTAAGATGTGATCTTCCCAATTTCGAGAGTACACTAAGATGTCACCAAAGAAAACTAATACAAATTTCTTGATATAAGGCCGAAAGAGGTCATTCATTAGGCTTTGGAAGGTGGCTGGAGCATTGGTGAGGCCATATGGCATCACAAGGAACTCATAGTGCCCTTCATGTGTTCTAAAAGTAGTTTTTGCAGCATCATCCTCACAAACCCTTATTTGGTGATATCTTGACTGTAAGTCTAGCTTGGAATATATCTTGGCCCTATGTAACTCATCCAATAATTCATCTATGATAGGTATGGGGTACTTGTCTTTAACAGTGATGGCATTCAATGATTTATAGTCAATATAGAATCTCCAGGCTCCATCTGTTTTTTAACCAACAAAACTGGTGATGAGAATGAGTTGTTACTAGGTTTGATCAAGCCTGACTGTAAGAGTTCTTGCATCATTCTCTCTATTTCAGCCTTTTGATAATAAGGGTAATGGTAAGAGCATACATTTACTGTTCCTGAGCCTGGCTGTAAGGGTATGTGGTGATCATGTGATCTTTTAGGTGGTAAGTGATTAGCAGAATCGGGATCGCCCAAAAACTTTGATGCCATCCCCGAAAACGGCGCCAAAAACTTGATGAGCAGAATCGGGATCGCCAAAAACTTTGATGCCATCCCCGGCAACGGTGCCAAAAACTTGATGAGTGAAAACCGGCATCGCCGATTCTTGCCAATACTTTGGTTTTATATTTATAAAACTCTCGCAAGTGCACGAATCATTTCGTAGAAAATGATAATTATACTCCCAAGGTCGATCTAAGGAAGGAATGTATGTGGTTTTTAATTTATTATTCAAATTTTTAAAAACGAAATTAAATCCTAAACATCCTGTCACGATATTTTGGGTTTTTTGTGTTTTTAATCTAATAACATAAAAATAAACATAGATTCAATAAACATTTATGCAAATTTTATCTTTTATAATGGTGGAGTATTTATGAATATAATAACTAAGTTAATTATGCTTGCTCATCTTATCTAGGTTATTAAAGATATGAATTGATATTTATTGATTCTCTCTTTTTATATGAATACCACCTTTGGTGGGGTTATATATTCTTTGTTAACTAAACAAATCAATTAACACCTATAAGTGGGGTTGATAACTAATTTGGTTAATTAAATTAATTCTTTTTTCTAATAGATTCAAAATGATCCATTTAAATGCCACCTTTGGTGGGGTTAGACAGTTTAAACTTTATTCAAGGTGTTCAAATTAAATCTAAGAATTTAATTATCCGAGTACTAACTTTCAAGTTTTAAAACTAATACTGAAAATATGTTGTCAATACATTTTTAGATAATAATTCTTATAAAAACTTTTGAAATAGAGCTTCACTCTAACTACCGGGCGATTGTACCAACAAATAAAAGAGCACTACTCTAAATCAGACTGAATAACTAAACCTTAAAATCTAATTTTTAGATTTAAGTTTGTAATGAAAAATAATATATTTCTCTCTAACATTCTTAATATAAAATCTTGAATAAAAATAAAATCAATTCATTTTAGACATTTTTACCTATTTAATATTTCGTAAGCATAACAACGTTATTACTATATCATGTTTACAAATAGCCAGCAAAGTTAAATTTAATCACAGACAAATTAAATATAACATGTAAGAATAAAGCATAAAAAATAACTACAAAGAAAATAAAATCCTTATAGTACTTCGATGCTATTCCCGTTGCTGGAAAACCTCCAGACGGAATTTGTACTCCCATTTATTGAATCAAAAAGCTAATAAATTACAAAAACATAATTAGTTCTTCCCAAAAAGGGAAGAACTCTAAAACTAAGAGAAATTAACTGAGAAAAGCTAAAAACTAAAAAAAACTAAAAAATCTAAGAAAAGAGAATGAAAGAGAGAAGAGAATGTGTTTTTAGGTGTGTTATGAAGTGAAGAGAAGTGGGTATTTATAGGTGAGGATGGAGAGAAAAAGTGGGTGAAAAAATGTTAAAAAATGGTGAAAATGCGGAGTGGAATTACTGAGGTCATTGATGACATCAGTATGACGTCATGGGGGCAGCTACGCGCAAAAATGGGGCGAAAAGGCAGCGGCGCGCGTGGCTGGGTGCTGGCGCGTGCGGGCTGGGTGACTGGCGTGCGTGTTTTCCTCCTTTTTGACATTTTTGACCCATTTTGTCCAATGTTTTCATATTTGTTGATCTTTCCTCATTTATTTATTAATATATTTGTGATGTATTGCTTCCAATATTCTTCGTTGAGTCTTTAAGTTATGCTTTTAAGCGAAAATACTTGAAAAACAATAAAAATACCCGTGATTCCGAAAAAGAAAAATTTATATAAATATATGTTAAAACATATAAATATATATATTTTTAATCAATTAATGGGCATAAAATCATGGTAATTTTAGTACTTTTTGAGCACTCATCACAACCCCCAACCAACTTCTTGCTAGTTCCTTAGCAAGAGAAGCGATAAAAACTAAAAATTAAACTATTTTAAATCACTTCCGTGGATTGACACGGTTGCATTTAGCCTATGCAACAAGCCTTTAAACCCCTAGGTTGCCCTAGTGGACGAGTTTGAGTCTCATGAGGGTTTTCAGTAATGATACCCACAAACATTGAACTAAATGTAAAAATCAAAAGAAACAATAAAAACAATCAACTCAAAAACTAAAATTACAACAAAATCAAAAATTAATTTTTAAGAATAAGAGTAAACAACATATCACAAAAATTTCGCATACTTTTTAATCTCCTCTAAGATCATAATTAAAATTTCAAGCATAAGTTATTTTAATCTCCTTAAACAATTATGATTTATTATAATAATTAGTCGAAAATCATTTTCATATTTCATGTCAAAAATGTATCAATTTAATTTCACCCAATTTCAGTGTCATGAATCAGAATTCACTTCAACTCTATTCCTCACAAGTCAATACTCTCAAAACACTAAATCATATGGGTTCAAACATTCATACTATTTTATATGTGAAAGAGTTGATGTATAGAAATGAACTAATATGTTCGCATATGTATAAAGAACAAAGGCTCAAAGTGTTATTTTAACATTGATCTCATGAAAGGAATCAAATGTATAAATTATAAAGATATCATATATAAAAATTATTTTCATGCATAAATCAAATTCATTAAGAAAGAATTTCAAGATATATGCCTTTTACAAATAAAGAGAGTGCAATGAATTTTTAGGGAATTATTTCCTATATCTTTCTTTTGTAATTAACCTTTACTCATAACTTTGTAGGCAATGTAGGTTATAGTATATAGATTATACTATATATTCTTTATCTTTCTACTTTTTTCTGAAGATATTTCTCAATATATATATTTTAGAGAGTCAACCCATGTACAGATTGTATATTTGTTTTTTTGAATTTTGGTGAGTGGTTAATTTTGTGGATTTTCTGTTTGATCTTGGTTTAGGTAACCCCAGATATGTCATTTTTTTGTAGCAGTCATGCATGAATGAGATATAAGCATATACTATCAATTTCTACTCAAATCATTTAATCTAAGCAAAAATAATAATAAAAAATATACGATACTCTATTAAGATGAGAAAAAAATTCATACATTCAATGCTAATACCTATAGAGATCATCTAAAAATTTGAAGAAATAAGAAATGTGTTTGGAGTACAAAAAATATATATTTCACTCTAAATAAAGGAAATTAGGCTCAAATTATATCTCACAAAGGTAGTCTCCACTAAAAAAAAATCATAAACACTGATTTTGGGTTTAATATAATTTCTACATCTTATCAAGAAATACTAGTTATGACAAAAACAAACTAATTATCAAAAATAATTAAAAAATATTTCATGATATGTTTTCAAAAATTAATCTAACAGTACAAAAGACTTAACTATTTACTTAAATTCGATTTAAAGAAATGATAAATTTTTGTGAGAAAAGTTTTTTTTAATTAATTTTTTTTAAATTCCAAAAATTACTAAATTACACAAAATAGAAATAAAACCAAACACACAAAAAATGAAAATGTGAACATAAAAAAAATTATTATATATATATTTTATTTTTTTTTATTTTTAAATTGTTAAAACTTTTTTTTAATTAAGCATGGTAACTTTTCTTCACCCCCAACCTAGAACTTACATTGTCCTTAATGTAACAATTGTAAATTAAAGATAAAGAGAAAAGAGAAGAAAGATTACCTATTTCTTGAGAATGTGCAAGTAGTAATGGAAAATGCAGGTGCATCCATCATATTCATCATTAAAGTGTATACAGATAAATCGCTGTGAACTTCTAACATCTCAACAAATATATTTAGTTTTAACAATTTAAAAATTATTCACATGTAATTAAAATGAAATAAACAATAAAATTAAGTAAATAAAACAAATAAAAGAAAATTACCTAAAATGATGGATTGTCTCCCATCCAGCGCTTAGTTTAACGTCTTAGCAAGACGTAACTTGGGGATTGCATTTTAAGTAAACTCAATGTCCCCTCATCATTGAATCAATCAAACCAACAGGTAAGATAAGGTTGTCTACCTATATTTTTTCAGTCATGCTCTACTTATTTTCAAATTTCTTTCTCTACTTAAAACTAGGGGTATACTTTGAAGGTTTTAGATAACCCACATCTAGGTGCAAATCAAATAATTAAGGCATAAAAACACAATTGTACCTTGATTAAACAAAGCAACTAACTTCTTAGATTGTAATTAAAATTTTAAAATTTTTGGAGATAGTTTCAGAATTTATGTTTTTTTTTTGTTTTTTTAAGATAAAATAACATAATTAGTATTAACCAATAGTGCTCTCAGGAAAGAATGGTGGTGCAAAGGCTCCTTAAAAACCATCCTCATAGACAGAACAACGTTCTCAGGAAAAACTAGTGGCACAAAGGCTTCCAAGAACTAGTCTCCTAGACAGAACTCCCTTAGATCTTTACTTTTCATGTTATTAAGTTAAGTTAAATACAAATTTAAGTTAATTAAGTTAATGAAAATCTAAGTTAATTAAGTTAACCAAAATCTAAGTTAATTAAGTTAAATAAAGTAAAAAAAATCTAAATTAATTAAAAAGCTAAGTTAATTAAGTTAGTTTAAGTAAAAATATAAGTTAATTAAGTTAAGTTAAAACAATTTAAGTTAATTAAGTTAGTAAAAAAACAAAGCTAATTAAGTTAAATAAAAATCAAGAAGAAAAAAATAGCTAAAGAAAGAAAAATATAAAATAAAATAAAATTGAAAAAGGTAAAACAAAAATTAAAAAATTAAAAAAAATAGAAAAAAGAAAAAAAAATTATAATTATAATTTAAAATAAATAAAATTAAAAAAAATTAAAAAAATTAAACTTCAAAAAAATTAAAAATTAGGTTTTTATTTTTTATTTATTTATTTATTTATTATTTATTTTTATATATTTATTATTTTTTTTATTTTCAGTTTTTTAATTTAATTTAATTTTTTTATAATTATTATTATTATTATTATTTTTTGCAATTTCAAATTCCAAAATTATTTTACAATTAACACTATATTTATTATTAATTTTTTATGAAATTTAAAATTAGAATTTTTTTTAATTTTTAAAACTTTTTTTAACTATTTATGAACGGTAACTTTATTTTACTATTTACGCTATAATTTTAATTTTAATTTTTTTTAACTTAAAATTTTTGAATTTGTTTTTACTATTCATAAACGGTAAAACTTTTTTAATGCAAATTTCAAATTTCTAAATTATTTTATTATTCACGCTACAATTTTTATTTAAAAATGTTTTTTTTAATTTTGTTTTTTACTATTCATGACGGTAAAATTTTTTACTTCAAATTTTAAATTTCTAAATTATTTTATTATTCACGCTATAATTATTTTTTTATTTTTATTTTTTATTATTTCTTATGAAATTTGAATTTTGATTAAATTTTTTACTTATTTTTATTTTTTTACAAAAACAAAAAATCACTATTATTTATAGCACAAAAATATTTTTAAAATTTTGATAAATAAATTAAAAACGTTATTTCTTCCCCGGCAACGGCACCAAATACTTGATGAGCAGAATTGGGATCGCCAAAAACTTTGATGCCATCCCCGGCAACGGCACCAAAAACTTGATTTGCAGAATCGGGATCGCTAAAAACTTTGATGTCATCCCCAGCAATGGCGCCAAAAACTTGATGAGCGAAAACTGGCATCGCCGATTCTTGCCAATACTTTGGTTTTATATTTATAAAACTCTCACAAGTGCACGAATCATTTCGTAGAAAATGATAAGTATACTCCCAAGGTCGATCTAAGGAAGGAATGTATGTGGTTTTTAATTTATTATTCAAATTTTTAAAAATGAAATTAAATACTAAACATCTTGTCATGATATTTTGGGTTTTTTTGTGTTTTTAATCTAATAACATAAAAATAAACATAGATTTAATAAATATTTATGCAAATTTTATCTTTTATAATGGTGGAGTATTTATGGATATAATAACTAAGTTAATTATGCTTGCTTATATTATTTAGGTTATTAAAGATATGAATTGATATTTATATGTTTTAACATATATTTATATAAATTTGTCTTTTTCGGAATCACGGGTATTTTTATTGTTTTTCAGGTATTTTTGCATAAAAACATAACTTAAAGACTCAAAGAAGAATACTGGAAGCAATACATCACAAATATATTAATAAATAAATAAGGAAAGCTCAACAAATATAGAAAAATTGGACAAAATGGGTCAAAAAGGAGGAAAACACGCACTCCACCCGCCCAGCCGCGCGTGCCCGCGCCCACTTCCGCGCGCGCATTGCTCTTTCCACGCTCGCCTCTGCGTGCAGCTACATTTTCGCCCAATTTTTTGCGAATCCGCATGCCGCATCCACGTGACAGCCACGTCACCTTGATGTCATCATTCACTACTCCACATTTTCTCAAATTTTCACCATTTTTTCATCCACTTTTTCTCTCCATACTCACCTATAAATACCCATTCTCTTCACTTCATAACACACCTAAAAACACATTCTCTTCTCTCTTTCTTTCTCTCTTTTCTTAGATTTTTTAGTTTTTTTTTTAATTTTTCATAGTTTTTAGCTTTTCTTAGTTAATTTCTCTTAGTTTTAGGGTTCTTCTCTTTTTGAAAAGAACTAATTATGTTTTTATAATTTATTTGCTTTCTGATTCAATAAATGAGAGTACAAATTTCGTTTGGAGGTTTTCCAACAACATGAATAACATCAAAGTACTATAAGGATTTCATTTTCTTTACAGTTATTTTTTATGTTTTATTCTTACATGTTATATGTAATTTGTCTGTGATTAAATTTAACTTTGCTGACTGTTTGTAAACATGATATAAAAATAACATTGTTATGCTTACGAAATATTAAATAGGCAAAAATCTCTAAAATGAATTGATTTTATTTTTATTCAAGATTTTATATTAAGAATGTTAGAGAAAAATATATTATTTTTCATTACAAACTTAAATGTGAAAATTAGATTTTAAGGTTTAGTTATCCGGTTTGATTTAGAGTAGTGCTCTTTTATTTGTTGGTACAATCACCCAGTAGTTAGAGTGAAGCTCTATTTCAAAAGTTTTTATAAGAATTATTATCTGAAAATGTATTGACAACATGTTTTCAGTAGGGGTTTTAAAACTTGAAAGTTAGTACTCGGATAATTAAATTCTTAGGTTTAATTTGGAAACCTTAAATAAAGTTTAAACTGTCTAACCCCACCAAATGTGACATTTAAATGGTTCATTTTCAATTTCTTTGAAAAAAGGAATTAATTTAATTAACCAAATTAGTTATCAACCTCACCCATAGGTGTTAATTGATTTGTTTAGTTAACAAAGAATATATAACCCCACCAAAGGTGGTATTCATATAAACAAGAGAGAATTAATAAATATCAATCGATCGAGTTTAATTTGAAACTAGTTGAATTAATTTTTAACATGACTAGATTGATTGAAGTATTAACTCGATCGATCGACATTAATGACTAGATCAATCCACTTAAATGAATTATTTGATTCACTAGATCGATGGCGAGTTAGTTAGATAGACCAAACTATTCATAATTGATCGATCAAGTTTGACTAGATTGATTGAGTGGCCATACTCAATCGATCAAGCTAAGTCTATATCAAAAGAAAGGCTAGGTTTTCAAATTTAACATAATTTTTACTCGAGTCAATTAGTATTTTTATTATATTGTCCTTATAATTTTAAGCTGCTCTAAGTACTTTTAAGGATAGTTTTTTAATTAGCCTTTGACCTAGGGTTTAAGTTGATACTATTTAATCGTACCATTGGCTCCCATTTTTTTAACCACATGAGCATTAATCTCTTCATCTTAATCTTTCTCTTGTTTTGCAAAGAAAATATCATAATCTGTAAGCCTTTTTATTTAGTTAATTTATCAAATGGTTGTGTTTAAATGATTAATAAGTCTAATTGTTTTATGATATTTTGATTATATATTCTTATAACTTCTTTATTTTCGTTCTTGAATTTTAGATCAAAAAATTGTGGCGACACCAAAACAAGCAATCGAACCTATATAGCTGGTACTTGAAAATTAGCTCAATAATGCAAGTATAAATGTGTGTCATAGAGTAGATTTAATAATAAATAATCCTAACTAAATGATTTAATAAATATATCAAATAAATCAAAATCAACTAGTAATCTTAGAACAATCATTTTAAGTACAAATTCAATAAAGACAACTTTTTTATAGATCGATAATCAAACCAGATAATTCAAGTTATTGAAACATTTGGCAAGATTCAAACACTTTTCTTGTAAAGACTATGGTGAAAGCAGTGGTTTGTAAGTAGATTATTTGATAGTAGTATCTTAGTGGGTAGTTTGAATTCTAGCCTTATAATTGAAACCTATTTTTCATAATAAAAAATTAAGTGATCTGATAAACTAGTATTTTTCCTCTTAAGTTATTGATGCATCTTAGGTTGTTTTCATCTAAAAATCTCATGTGCTAATTTTTATATTTTTGTGTTATTTTATTTACATATGATTACATATCTAGTCGTTCTACAAATTTTCAAATTATTATTCTTTCAATGATTGTTTTTTCACATTCCTCTTTAATTAACACGATCTGTAATTAAATAAAAAAATTATAACAAACAATTATAAAACAATACAATTAAAAGGAGAGAAATGCATAACTTATATTTATATAGACTAATATAAAGGTAACTCTTTATCAACGATGGAACGAAGTACATTACTTAAAAAAACTCAAGTCTCGTATAATATATATGAAATCATAAATAACAATGCTAAACAACTTTATAAATAAAACCTTACATCAATATTCAATACTTTTGACACACATAATCCGTTCTTAAAATATATTAAAGTTACTCCTTCAAAATACAAAATATATATTAAGTTTCATTAAATATGCTTCCATATACTAATTCATAATAAAAATATAATATAATAAATATAAATTGGTTTGGTTCTTGCAAAAATATTAACATTAAAAATAGATTCAATCCAGGATAGATGAATAAAAGACAATAAAATCGGTATTTATATTTAACATTAAAAATAAAAAATATAACATTTTTAACAATCAAAATGCAAAATTTAAAAAACAAATAAATATATATTAAAAAGAATAAAAATAATTATACATCTAATCTTTATTCATGGTCCATCAAACCTTTTACTATAAATGTTGGTGATCTTGGCAAAGGTCTGACTAATACTACCAATAAATTCTTAAGGTTTACAAATTTGTTTTTAAATTCTAATCTATTTAGAAAATAATTATACATTTTTATAATATGTACAAAATTATGTATAATTTATGTACAACTTATAAAATAGTCTTAAAATATAAATGTTACCATAGAATAATATTTTTAATTCAAAATTCATATATCTCAAACTAATATATATTACAAAAATGTTAAAAATGTATTTTAATTATTAAAAATATTTTTTTATTTTTTTATTTTTTAATATTAAATATTAATATTTATTATATTAATTTTATTTTTTTATGATAGTTTGGTTGTGTAATTTTAAAATTAATTAAATCAATCCAATAGAATGAAAAGTCTTAGGTAACGTTTGGTTCGCATAATGAAATCAGAATCGGAACGAGAATAGAATGGAATGGAAAGTAAACAATGTTGTTTAGTTTGATCATTGGAATCAAGCTCGGAATTAGTATTATAGTGTTTGGTTTGACACTAGAATGAAATGAAAAAACTGTAAATTACCTTAATATCCCTAAATTCAATAAAGTTCAAATAATGTTATTTAATTATTATTTATTTTTTTAGAAAAAATATATTATTGAAATCATTATTTTTTTAAATAATTATTACTTAAATAAAAAAGAAAATATATTATTAAAATTATTATTTTTCTAAATAGGGTTTAGGGTTTTGAGGTTTGGTATTTGGGATTTAAGGTTTAGGGATATATTTGTAGGTTAAGGTTTAAGGTTTTGGGGTTTAGGGTTTAGTGTTTTGGGATTTAGGGTTTTAAGATTTGAGGTTTAAGGTTTTAAGATTTAGGTTTTAGAGTTTAAGGATTTGGTGATTTGGGATTTGAGTTTAGGGTTTGGAGTTTTGTGATTTGAGTTTAGGGTTTGGAGATTTGTGATTTGAGTTTAGGGTTATATTTAGAATGAGGGTAAAATTAGAAAGAAAAAAATTAAGATGCGAATAAAATCGTGATTTTTAAAAGAATTGGATCAAACATAAAAATAAAAATAATCAATTTTGATTAGTTTATATTTTTACTGTATATACATCACCTTATAATTTGAAATGATTTGAATTTGATTGTTTATTTTTAAACACCCTAATAACTACGCATGAGAGCCTTCACCTTTTTCTTATTACATGAATAGTTTCGGTCGATGTCATAAGATGACACATCTATATGACACATACTGGTCCCGTCTTTAGACTTTTCTGATGAAATTTTGAAGTTATAAGATAAGGTTAAGCAGTTGAGCTGCACATTAAATAAAGGAAAAAGTCACATAGCCTCTTGCTTTAAAAATTCCAAGTATGACATAGGTAATAAGTTAAGTAAAATAAATAATATTATTTTAATTATATTATTTATTATATAACAATAATTTGTAATTATATTAATTATTAATTATTATATAATAAATAAAATCTTTTATTTCTTTCTATTTAAATAAAAGATATTATTTATTATTTTAACTTAGAAAGATATTTCTAATTATTTTTATTTTTTAAAAAAATTATCACTTAATTTTTTTTCAAATATGTTAGTAAGAATAAAATTAATATTTAATATAATATTTATACAAAATTTAATAAATGTTATTTATGTGATATATATTTTTATACTCTTTGATAACTAAATTTTTTTAAAAAATATTATTTAATTAAAAAATAACTTAAAATTTTTTTAAAATTACAAATTAGATAATGAAATTTTTATTTAAATTTGAACGAAATAATTTCCTAAAAATTTAATTGATTTTTTAATTAAAATAAATTAATTAGATATATATTTATCAAAAATAAAATATATGTGTTATATATATATATGTATGTATATATATATATATTATTTTATCATATTTAATAAAATTTAATTTTATACTTATTTAATACATTTAGAAAAAACCTTTAAAACACTTCATAAAAAAATTATCATAGTGCAACAACTAAATAAAATTAATTGCATCACATTTTTCCTAAAATAAATAAGAATTTTAGATATTATTTGTTATTGAATAAAGGGAGAGTAACAAATTAGAAAAAGAAAAAAAGAACAAATTGAGAGTAAAGGAATCACCTTTTAATAGGTAATTTAGGAGATTGAAAAGTCTATTCCTGTGACTCAAAAAATCTGTTTGGACCGCAATAAAGTAATACAGACTTTGGGTTTTTTTTCCCGTCAATTAGTGCTAATCTTGACTGGTTCATCTATTTATTTATTTTTTAAATTAATATATTTATTATTATTATTATTATTATTATTATATTTATAAACATTTTAAGTTTAATTACTTTATTTTATATTTTTAAATTTTTAAGATATTTTTCTTTAAGCATCAACCAATTCAATTCAATATAATTTAAATTTTTTTAAAATTAAATATCCAAAACAAAAAAATGAAGAATAAACAACTAAAGTATATAAATTTGATATAATAAGTTATTAAAATACGTAAATTTAATAAAAATATTAATATATTTAATTTATAAAAATAAAATAACCGATAAGTATAGCTTTTTTTCTTCTTCTTTTAAAGCAGATTTCCAAAACACATTAAGTAGTCCCAATTAAAAAACTACAAAAATACCGAGAGGTGCATTAACCTGCACGACATGATGTTATTGTCCTATTTGTTTTAGAACAAAATCAATCCCATTCTAGGCGTTCGTAATATGATGTCACATTCCGCAATAAAGGCTAAGATTTGTAAGGAGCTTCTTAAATGATATTTTATATACTCGACTTCATAAAATTAAAAAAAGCATTTTATATTTTATGTTTATTTCTATATAATATATACTAACCTTTAATAAATATATAATAATATATATTGTATCTAATTATTCTCTTTATTCCTTGATATATCATTATATTTATCATTAATGTTTAAAAAATACATTAACAAAAGTGTTAAATGTAAATAAAATGACTAAAAAAAGCATTTTTATATACATGTTCACAAACATTAATTACATAAAAAGAATTGTAGTCATATCTATTCTTGATGTCATTTTTTTGTCAACATCAATTATTGGTACATCTCTCTCTTCATATGTACCTCAAAATAGATAATATATTGTTAAAACCTTATAACATCATATGATGTAGTAGTCTATGGCTCTTTAATAATTAAGTAAGTTCAGATAATGAGAAAGAGAAAACTAGTGTGTTTCATTGTAATATAGAGAGATGCAGAAATAGATATTTTATGACAAAGATTCTAGATCTTAGCACTACTAAAAAAAGTACATACGGCCTCGGTTTTTAACCGTGGCCGTAGGTTTATAATCACGTTTATAAGAATCGAGGCCTAAGTGAGAGAGACCATAAGGTGTACCTATAGCCTCAGTTATTAGAAAACCAAGGACATAGGGTATACATAAATTTTTTAAAAAATACCCTATGGTCTCGGTTTTCTAATAACTGAGGCCATAGGATATCCATAAATTAGAAAGAAAAAAATACAATTAGTAATTACAATATTAAAAATCAATAAAAATTACAATATTAAAAATCATATTATATTAAAATTAAAAGTATAATTACATTTAAGAGTTTATTATACACTAAAACATAAAAACAAACTTAGTATTACAAACTTACTTTTTAATATTAATTACAAGCATTTATAAGTGTATTTCAAATCAACTAGTAGCACTAACAACACCAGTAGCGTCAGTGCACCAGCACCAACGCACCAACACCAGCAACAGAAGCAACAACAGCAACGTAGCACCAATAGTAGGGAGATTTAAATCAATTTAACAACAATTAAAATTAAACTAAAATTTTCAAATTAAGAAATATTAAAGGCTAATTGTCTGAATATTAATATTGATACAACAACTACTCATTTTTCATTTCCTAGTACCTGAAAACATCATCAAATCTCTTCTATAAACCTTTGATAAAGATCTAAACAAAATTTCAAATTCAGGATGGTTTGATGTAGTGACTTAAAAATAAAAATGAGGCTTGAACAATACAGATTTATTAAAAGTTATTTGAGCACAACTTATATATTGCTCTGTTATAAAGTATCCCATAGAGAAATAGGTTGAAAAGAGTTATTGATTAACACTATGGTTAAGAAAGCCAAATACCAGGTATACAAAGAGGAACAACACAACTACTACAAAGTCCTAATAGTTAGATGATCTAAAAAATTTTGAAAACTACTATGCTCCATTAAATATCTTCTATCTCAAGCGAAAGAGTAAAGTGAACAGACTAAAGAAACTTATTATGAATGCTCTTGAGGAACAAGGTTTGACCTTCAGTTTCGAATGTGTCTTAGTTTTGATCTTTCATTGGATTATCCCCTTCATCAATAAGTGTATTAGGAAGTAGAAAGACGATAACTATAAGAGCCATATATAGAAGTAGATTCATGGAATTTAGCTATTCCCTTGAAAAATATAAAATTATTTCAGCATACACACAATTTCAAAACTTTGTGATTAGACAAAATAACAGAAACAACTTAAGTATACAACGGATTTGTCAGTTGATATAATTCCTTACCCTTTTGACGAAAACAATATACCATGCATCACTGATTTCAGTGCCCTTGTAGCCGTAGCTGCAATACAAACTGTAAAGTTGAATAGGTGGAAACTTGGTTCACCCTGTGGCAACAGAAAAACAACATATTATGACATTATTCACAGTATAAACTAATATAATAAGTTTTTAACATGTCTTGAAAAGAATACCAGCTTCTGCATTAAAAGAGATGAAAAGAAAGAACACTGATATTTTGATCAATATTGTTTCAATAACAAGTCAAGCTTGCCAGAAAAGAGAACCAGATGCATAAATACACATGTAAATAGAGACAAAGAAGAGTACTTATATGATGCAGATAAAACATTCCCTACCAATTAATACATGTATCAGCATCAACACCAAGCACTAGGCACTATGGACCAACGCACCAATACCAGCACCAGCGCAGCGTACCAATACTAGCGTAGCGCACCAGCACCAGCACAGAGCACTAGCACCAACGCAGCGCACCAACACTAGCAACCAGCGTCCAACGTCCAACATCCAATGACCAGTGTCCAGCGTCCAGCGTCCAACCACTAACGACCAGTGTCCAGCGAATAATGACCAGCATCCAGCGTTCAGCGACCAGTGTTCAACGACCAGCGTTCAACATCGATCATTCAAATTCCAGCGACTAGCGAACCAGTGAACAACGACCTAGTGCCTAACAAACCAGCGAATAATGACCGAGCGAACAATAACCATCGAACCAGTGAGTTGGGAAGAGGAAGAAGATATGGGAAGAAAAGGAAGAGATGCGAAGAGGAAGAATCATGAGAGGGGAAGAGAAATTTCAAATATGGAAAAATGAAAGTAGTTGCTGGGAGAAAAAGGAAGAAGAAAAAGAGTGGGCGTGGGAGAAGGAAAAAAATAAAAATAGAAAAAGAGAGAAGGAAAAAAAAGAAAAAACATGAAAAAATTTGATATAACTTATGGTCATGGTTATTGATAAAAACCGAGGCCATAAACATATCCTATAGCCTCGATTTTTATTAAACCGTGATCAAAACCCTATGACCTCGATTTTTATAAAAACCGAGACCATAGGTCTGAGACCATATGTATGTTTTCTAATAGTGTAGTGTCTTTGATTAAGGAGAATTAGTTGTGAAGTTATCAAGTTTTGTTCTTAATAGTGAGTAGTGGTGAATAATTTATAGGAAATAATATACCTACTAATGAGCCATATACATAATGATAAACTGACGTTTAAATCTTGGAGCTTTATGTGCTTAATTTTCTCATTGTTAGATAATTAAGGATTCAAATGTTAGTCATTTATATGTTAGATATTTGACTGATATTGAAGCTTATCTAATGACTTATCACTGATTGGGCTAGCTTGTGAGTCATTTTGCTAACTAGAATATCTCACATTATGCCACATAACGTGAATTATTTTACACCCCGCATTAGCCCCCTATACTTGTTAAGAATAAGTGCAAGGTCATCATCACCTTGGTTCATTATTTTCTAAACCTTACTAGTGATGTCAAGTCTACTCTTATGTGATCCATGGTTGCTTGTATGATGAATTTCTTGTTTTTCTAGGGCACCCAAAATGTGCATAGCGATGTCCTATTGCTTCTGGTTTTTAGGAATTCTCAATCAAATTTTTAATTAGAAATTTACATTCACATCAAAAAATCAACATTAAAAGAGTTCATTTCCCATTGTTGAAGAAAGGACATAAATCTAAGTTTTGAACTTGAAAATCCATAAGCTACCCAAGAGCTTTATGAGGGATGGAATGATATATGAATAGGATCAAACTTTACCGTCATGGGGACAAGTAAACAAGGAATAAGATGGGTCATGTGAAATGGATGCCAAGTAGAGGATCGATGGAGGAGCATATGACCCATGTCCGACTGGCCATGGTATGTCCGACCATGATTCAATCAGCCATGAGATGTCCAACTATGGTGGCTGCTTGGGTCCACACGGTGGTGGGTCGATTCCATACGATGGAGACTAGGTGCGCGTCTAGTTGGGCGGTAATTCCAAATCATCCCAAAAATGCAATTATATCCATGATGACAGTTTTGAAATCTTTATAAGATTTTTCAATCGCATAACCATATTTTTCTAGGAGGACTGTGTAAATGTTGAGGTTCTGATACTACTTTTGTAAATATCTTTACTCTTCAACACCTAGGTTTTTCTTTGTTGTAATTATTTCTCTAACTTGTGCACTTTTGTCCTATGTTGGAGCAAAGTATCATAGGTGCATATAGCTCTGGAATTTTTTGAAGGGCCCAAATAGTAGGGGATCATGTATTGATCACTTCAATTTCTAGTATGACCAATATAGTGCTATACTTAATAAATTATGTGCTTAACTTATGTCAAAACCTTTTATAGAATGTAGACATATGGCTGGATACTTTAAGACTATACTTGATAATGGATGACAGGTTTAAGTGCACCATTGAAGGTGTATGTTCTCTGGGAGGACACATTGTGTAGCCCGACCTAGGAAGGTAGTGGACAAGGAATCGTGCCCTATTAGATACAAGTCTGTGTGAGGTGTAAATATATGTTTCGCAACCTTCAATTGGTCTTAGAGACCATATATGTATTTATACTTCATATGCTTCAGACTTTATACTTCCTGAGTGATTAACTTACTAAGGTTTGCACTTTGTAGTGGTCATACTGGAAGGTGATAGTCTCTAGGCTTATACAATAAGTTTTGAGCCTTTATTTTCCTTCAAGTAATTTTGAAATACTTAGTATCGATTTTAGATGGTATAGGTTCATGACCAAATGAGTTGGATGCTCCTATTGTGATTTCATTGAAGTCATTCATATTCTCAATTTTCAAAGTTCATGAAGCTTGTGAACTATTAATAAGACAAAACCAACATCGAGTTAGCAATACCGATCTTGCAGATACTTTGGTTTATATTTGTAAAACTCTCGCAAGTGCACGAATCATATTATATAAAATGACAAGTATACTCCCAAGGTTGATCTAAGGAAAGAATATATGTGGTTTTTAATTTATTATTCAAACTTTTAAAAACGAAATTAAATAAAAAACATTATGTCACGATAATTTCATTTTTTGTGTTTCCTAATCTAATAACATCAAAAAATAAACACATAGATATGGATTCAATAAACAATTATGCAAATTTTTGTCATTAATAACAATGTAGTATTTATGTATATAATAATTAAGTTAATTATGATTACTTATATTATTTATGTTATTAAATAAATAAATTGATATTTATTGATTCTCTTTTTTTATATAAATACCACTTTTGGTGGGGTTAGATATTTTTTGTTATTTCAAAAAATCAATTAACACCTATAGGTAGTTGATAGGCAAAATCGACATCGCCGATCCTGCCAATACTTTGGTTTTATATTTATAAAACTATCGCAAGTCCACGAATCATTTCATAGAAAATGATAAGTATATTCACAAGGTCGATCTAAGGAAGAAATATATGTGGTTTTTAATTTATTATTCAAACTTTTAAAAACGAAATTAAATCCTAAACATCCTATCACGGTATTTTGGGTTTGTGTGATTCTAATCTAATAACATAAAAATAAACATAGATACAAATTCAATAAACATTTATGCAAATTTTATCTTTTATAATAGTGGAGTATTTATGGATATAATAACTAATTTTATTATGTTTGCTCATATTATTTAGGTTATTAAATATATAAATTGATATTTATTTATTCTCCCTTTTTTATATGAATATCACATTTAATAGGGTTAGATATTCTTTGTTAATTAAAAAAATCAATTAACACTTATGGGTGGAGTCGATAACTAATTTGGTTAATTAAATTAATTCTTTTTTCTAAGAGATTGAAAATGAACCATTTAAATGCCACCTTTTGTGGGGTTAGGCAGTTTAAACTTTATTCAAGGTGTCCAAATTAAACCTAAAAATTTAGTTATTCGAGTATTAACTTTCAAGTTTTAAAGCTACTATTGAAAACATGTTGTCAATACATTTTCAGATAATAATTCTTATAAAAAAATTTGAAATAAAGCTTTACTCTAACTACCGGGGATTGTACCAACAAATAAAAGAGCACTACTCTAAATTAAATCGGATAACTAAACCTTAAAATATAATTTTCATATTTAAGTTTGTAATGAAAAATAATATATTTCTCTCTAACATTCTTAATATAAAATCTTGAATAAAAACAAAATCAATTCATTTCAGATATTTTTACATATTTAATATTTCGTAAGCATTAGAATGTTATTATTATATCATATTTACAAATAGCCAGCAATGTTAAATTTAATCACAGTCCAATTAAATATAACATATAAGAATAAAATATAAAAAATAACTAAAAATAAAATAAAATTCTTACAGTACTTTGATGTTAACTCTCTTGCTGGAAAACCTCCAAACAGAATTTGCACTTCGATTTATTGAATAAAAAAGCAAATAAATTACAAAAACATAATTAGTTCTTCTCAAAAAGAGAAGAACTCTAAAACTAAGAAAAACTAAAAACTAAGAAAGAGAAAAGAAAACGTTTTTAAGGTATTTTAGGTGTGTTTTAAAGTGAAGAGAATGAGGGTATTTATAAGTGAGGAGAGGAATAAAAAGTGGGTGAAAAAATGATTAAAAATGATGGAAAAGTGGAATAATGAATGATGACATCATTGTTGACGTCATGCTGGCTTGGGGCGCGGTGGCGCGTGCGGAATGGAGCAGGGGTGCACACGTACTAGGCGATACGGCCCACACACATGGACTAGGTGATGCGCACATATTGTTCGGCGCTATTGGGTGGCTGCGTACGTGTTTTCCTCCTTTTTGACATTTTTGACCCTTTTGAACCATTTTGTACAATGTTTTCATACTTGTTGACCTTTCCTTATTTAATTCGTGAATATATTTGCGATGTATTGCCTCCGGTATTTTTCTTTGAGTCTTTAAGTTAATTTTTTAAGCGAAAATACCTTAAAAACAATAAAAATACTTGTGATTTTGAAAAGACGGATTTATATAAATATATGATAAAATCATATAAATATATATATTTTAATCAATTAACGTGCATAAAATCGTGGTAATTTTAGTACTTTTTGAGCACTCATCAGTGTGGTCGATAATTAAGTTGGTTAATTAAATTAATTCATTTTTCCTAAGAGATTGAAAATGAACCATTTAAATGAAACGTTTGGTGGGATTAGACATTTCAAACTTTATTCAAGGTGTCCAAATTAAACATAAGAATTTAATTATCCGAATACTAACTTTCAAGTTTTAAATTCATTACAGAAAATATGTTGTTAATACATTTTTGAATAATAATTCTTATAAAAACTTTTAAAATATAGCTTAACTCTAACTATTAGGAGATTTTACCAACAAATAAAATTGCACTACTCTAAATTAGATTGGATAATTAAACCTTAAAATCTAATTTTGTGATTTAAATTTGTAATGAAAAATATTATATTTCTCTCTAACATATTTAATATAAAATCTTGAATAAAAAATAAATCAATTTATTTTATGAAAATGTTTTACTAATTTAATATTTCGTAAGCATAACAACGTTATTATTATATCAAATTTACAAATAACAGTCATGTTAAATTTAATTAAAGATAAATTAAATATAACATATAAAACGTAAAACATAAAAATAACTGTAAAGAATTCATTTTAAAACTATACCTCAAAAGAATCCTTATAGAACTTTGATGCTAATTTTGTTTCTAGAAAACCTCCAAAAGGATTTTACTTTCGTTTATTGAATCAAAAACTAAAAATTTACAAAAGCATAGTTAGTTCTTCCCAAAAAGAGAAGAACTTTAAAACAAAAAAAAAACAAAAAACAAAAAACAAAAAAAAGCTTTCTAGAGAGAGAAAGATAGCTACGTGCAAGCATGTGTTGGCTGCGACGATTTTGTTTATTTTTCCACTTTATTTCCTTTACCTCATTTTTCTCAATACATTTGTCATGTATTGCCTCTAGTATTTTTCTTCGAGTCTTTAAATTATTTTTGAACGAAAATACTTGAAAAATAATAAAAATATTTGTGATGTATTCCCTCTAACAAAAATAATAATAAATCTATTCAATCAATTAAAATACATTAAATCATGATAATTTTAGTGCTTTTTAAGCACCGTTCACAACCTCCAACTAGTTTCTTGCTAGTTCCTTAGCAAGAGAATTGGTAAAAGCTAAAATAAAAACAAAATTAAACTATTCTAAATCATTTTCTTAGATTGACATAGTTACATTTAGTGTATACACCAAGTTTTTAAACTTCTAGGTTGTCCTAGTAGACGAGTTTAAGTCTCGTGAAGGTTTTCAGTAATGAATATACAAACATTGAAATAAGTGTAAAAATAAAAAAATCAAAAAATAAACAAATCAAAAACTAAAATTATAAAAAAAACAAAACAAAACATAAAAATTTCTCATGTTTTTTAATATACTTTAAGATCGTTATTAAAATCTAAAGTATAAGTTATTTTCAACTTCTTAAACAATCATAGTTTATAATAATAATTAGTTAAAAATTATTTTCATACTTCATTTCAAAATGTTTCAATTTAAATTTACCCAATTTCAATGTTAGAAATTCGAGTTTGCTTCGACTCTATCCTTACAAGTCAACACTCTCAAAACATTGAATCCTATGAGTTTAAGCACTCATACTAAGGCTTATGTGAATAGAGTTTATGTTTAGAAATGAACTAATAACCTCGCATACTTATAAAAGAAGAAAAGCTCAAAATAGTGCATAACTTTAATCTCATGAAAGAAATCGAATGTATGAACTATAAAGATATCATATATATTATTTCCCATGCATTAATCAAACTCATTAAGCAAAAATTTCAAGATATATGCCTTTTAAAAGTGTAGGAAAAATAACTGCAATGACTTCTAGGGGAAGTATTTCGTATATTTCTTTTGTGCTAACCAACTCTCACAATTGTTTAAGGCTAAAAAAGTCATAGTATTATGTAGATTATACTATTCATTTTTCTTTCTCTCTATTTTTTTATTATATATATATATATATATATTAGAGAGAGGACCTATTTTTTAGAGAGAATACTCATCTATAGTCTGTACATTTTTGTAGGATTTTGGTGAGTGGTTAATTTTATGTTTTTTTATTTGATTTTGTTTTAGGTAACTCCATATATGTCTCTTTTCGGTAGAAGCCATGCATGAAGGATGAAATTATATATACTATCAATTTATACTTAAGTCATTCAATTTAAGCAGTAAAAACAACATATGACACTTTACTAAATGTGTAAATCCCAACATTCAATAATAATACCTATAGAGATCATCTAAAAATTTGAAAAAAATAATAAATATGTTTGGAGTAGAAAAAAAATATTTCACTCAAAATAAAGAAAATTAAGGCTTAAATAATATCTCACAAAAGTAGTCTTCACTATTTGATTTCTAAACGTTGATTTTAGGTTCATTATGATTTTCACACTTTGTCATGAAAATACTACTTATGACAAAACTAACTAATTACCATATACGCCATGATATGTTTTTAAAAATTAATGTAACAGTGCAAAAGACTTAACTATTTACTTAAAATTTGATTTAAAGAAATGATAAATTTTTGTGAGAAATTTTTAAAACTAATCCTAAAATTCTAAAAATTATTAAATCATACAAAGAAAATAAAATCAAACACAATAAAAAATGAAAATGTGAACTTAAAATTTTTTAAAATTGTTAATTTTTTTTAAATTAAGTATGGTAATTTTTCACTTGCCCTAACCTAGAACATACATTGTCCTCAATGTAACAATTATAAATTAAAGATAAAGAGAAAAGAGAACAAAAAGTTACCTATTTCTTGAGAATGTGCAAGTATCCATCATGTTTATCATCAAAGTCCACACAAATAGATCACTATGAACTTTTAACATCTTAATAAATATTTTTATTTTTAACAATTCTAAAATTATTCACATGCAATTAAACTAAAATAAATTAAATAAATTAAACAAATAAAATAAAATTACCTAAAATGATGGGTTATCAACCATCCAGCGTTTAGTTTAATGTCTTAGAAAGACGTAAATAAGAGAATTTTATTTTTAAGTAAACTCAATGTTCCCACATTATTAAGTCATTCAAACCTAAAGATAGGACATGTTTGTCTACCCATACTTTTTAAGTCATGCCTTGTGGATTTTCAAAATTTTATTTACTTAAAACTAGGGATATGATTGTGGGTTTTAGATAACCCACTTATAGGTGCAAGTTAAATAACTCAGGCATCAAACCACATTTGCACTTAGATATGATAAAACAACTACCTCCTTTTATTACAAATTGTGATTAAAAAATTTGAAATTTTAAAGATAACTTTCAATTTTTTTAAAACTAATCTAACTCTAAGTATCAAAATAAATACTAAATAATAAAAATTAAAATTAAGTAAAACAAACAAACAAAAGAAAAATAAAAAAATAAAATATTAAAAATATAAAGTTATAAAATAAAGAAAAAAATAAAAAATAAAATAATTATATAGATTATAATATATATAATACAAACAAATTTTATAAAAAAAATGATACATATAATAATACATACTTAAATTATACATATTTATACAACACTTTATCTATCATATAATGCAAAAACATTTTTTTTTGTTTTTTTACAAATAAATATACATGATTAAATTATACAAAATAAATATTTATAATATACTATATCTAATATATAATACAAACACATTTTTATACATGCTATAGCATACAATATTTTCAATAGTTAATTTAATCTCTAAGTTATATAACATAATCAATATTAACCAATAGTACTCGTAGGAAAGAATAGTGGGGTAAAGCCTCCTTAAAAACCATCTTCCTAGGTATTGAAATATTCCTAGGAAAGACTAGTGGTACAAAGACTTCCAAGAACTAGTATCCAAGACAACTCTCATATATATTTACTTTTTATGCTATTACACAGTTAATTTTTATTTTATTTTATTTTTTTATTAAAAACATTAATTAAAAATTAAAAGAACATAAAAAAATAATTATTATATATTAAATGAAAATTAAAAGTTAAAAGTTAAACGAAAACATGATGAGACAAAACTAGCATCGAGTTAGCAATACCGATGTTACAGATACTTTGGTTTTATATTTGCAAAACTCTCGCAAGTGCACCAATCATTTTATATAAAATGACAAATTTACTCCCAAGGTTGATCTAAGGAAAGAATATATGTGGTTTTTAATTTATTATTCAAACTTTTAAAAATGAAATTAAATCCTAAACATCATATCACGATATTTTTATTTTTTGTGTTTCCTAATATAATAACATCAAAAAATAAAACATAGATATAGATTTAATAAACAATTATGCAAATTTTTGTCATTAATAACAATGTAGTATTTATGTATATAATAATTAAGTTAATTATGTTTACACATATTATTTAGGTTATTAAATATATAAATTGATATTTATTGATTCTCTTTTTTATATAAATACCACATTTGATGAGGTTAGATATTATTTGTTAATTCAAAAAATCAATTAACATTTATAGGTGGGGTCGATAATTAAATTATTATTTTTTCTAATAGATTAAAAATAAACCATTTAAATGGCACCTTTGGTGGGGTTAGACATTTCAAACTTTATTCAAGTTGTCCAAATTAAATATAAGAATTCAATTATTTGAGTACTAATTTTCAAGTTTTAAAGTCATTACTGAAAATATGTTGTTAATATATTTTCGAATAATAATTCTTATAAAAACTTTTAAAATATAACTTAACTCTAACTACCAGATGATTGTACCAACAAATAAAAGAGCACTACTCTAAATGAGGTCGGATAATTAAACATTAAAATCTAATTTTTAGATTTAAATTTGTAATGAAAAATATTAAATTTCTCTCTTAAATATTTAATATAAAATATTTAATAAAAATATTAATTTATTTTATGAAAATATTTTACCTATTTAATATTTTTCAAACATAACAACGTTATTATAATATCATATTTATAAACATTCAGCCCATTTAAATTTAATCATAGAAAAATTACATATAACCTATAAGAATAAAACATAAAAATAACCATAAATAATTCATTTTAAAATTATACCTCAAAAAATCCTTACATAAGAACTTTGATGCTATTATGTTTCTGTAAAAACCTCTAAACGGATTTGCATTTATGTTTATTGAATTAAAAACAAGAAATTGAAAATATAGCTTGTTGTTTTCTCAAAAAGAGATGAAGTTTAAACAAAAAAAATAAAAAAAACAAAGAAAGCTTTCTAGAGAGAGAAAATGTTGAGAAATTGTGTGTTTTGAGATTGGAGGAGAGATTCCTTTTATAGGTTAGGAAAAGGCTAAAAAGTGGGAAAATATCTTAAAAGTTGGTTTTGAACACGTTTGGACATGCTTGCATGCGTGTGAGGCGAGATTTGTGGCGGGACTAGATCTGACACACGCAAGCACATGTGGGACTTGACGTGACATGCATATGGGGCGTAGGACTCAGTGTGACATACGCACGAGGCATGCAAACATATGTTGGCTACGTGCGGGTGTGTGGGCATGTGTTGGCTGCGTGCAATTTTTCCATTTTTTAATTTTTTAATTTTTTTTACTTTTCCTCATTTTTTTCTCTTTATATTTTTGATATATTACCTTTAGTATTTTTCTTCTAGTATTTGAATTATTTTTGAACGAAAATATCTAAAAAACAATAAAAATACCTGTGATTATGAAAAGATAAATGTATATAAATATATGATAAAATCACACATATATAAATCTATTTAATCAATTAAAATACATTAAATCATGATAATTTTAGTGTTTTTAAGCCCTCATCAACTATGACATACCTAATATGGTTTTTTCAGGGCCTAGTGGTTTACTACATGCTTGGATCATGATGTTAGAGTTCAAGTCTTTGTATGGACCTTTTAGACATATGTATATACCAAGTTTCCCTACTATTTTTGTACTTTTGAGTCATGTACTTGTGATTCTATACTTGTGTTGCATCTATATACTTCTTTTACTTTTTAGTAAGGTCCATTCATATGATCTCTTTTGTTTCAAGATGGTAGGTTCTCTTTGAGCACATCCCTTATTGAGATTTGTGTCATGGTACACTATGGTATGTACCTATTGTTGGTACAATTTGGTATGTATATGTCCTTGGTACACTATAGTGTATACTTATTGTTGATACACTATAGTGTGTACTTGTTGCTAGTACATGATAATGTGTACTTTAGTTGGGCATATACATTGTATACTACCAATATGTTGTGTCTAGCTATACTCCTCTTGTTTGGATACGTTGACCATGTATTACTATATGTATCATGTTTGGCCATATGTATCATGTCTAGTGACATGTGCCATGTTTGTCCATGTGTGCCATATTGGGCCACATGTACCATGTTCATCCATGTACCACATTGGGTCAAATGTGTCATGTTCGACCATGTACCATATGGATCACATGTACCGTGTTTTCTAACTATACTAATCACTTTTAGTTTGACTACGTATCTATTGGGTTTATGCCTAGACTTTTTTGCTTTCATATGACATATTTTAAGTAAGGGTGGTTTGTTTGAACCATATGTGTTATTTGGTATACTAACCTCTTACTGGGTGTGCTTGAATTTATTAAGTCATCTAAGCATTTGGTCTTGAGACTTATAAAACTTTTTTAGTCCTTGGTGGATAATTCCATAATGTAGTAAGTATCATTGCACTATATTTTTGCTTGATAGTTTTTATCAACGATCAGGGTTAGAGACTCATAGTCCTCAACATGAGCAAATCTATGTTTGCATGGATGGGTGTAGAAGCTGTAGCAACTCCAAGACCTGGGGCATATTTGCTACCTATTCAAAGGTCTAGCACGCCCATAGAGGTAGGGTATAGGAGTTGTAGCAACTCCTAAATTCTGGACATAGTTGTTGCCTATCCAAAGCTTTAGCATGTCCCGTAAAGGTGGAGTGTAAAGTTATAGCAAATTTTAAACATGGGATGTAGTTGCTACCCATTCAAAAGTCCAACATGGCCCGTAGAGGTAGGGTGCAGAAGTTGTAGCAGCTTCTGGACCTATAGCATAGTTGTTGCATACTCAAAGGTTCAACATCGCCCATAGAAGTAGAGTGCATAAGTTGTAGTAACTTATGAAAGTGTGGCATAATCACTACCTATTCAAAACTCTAGCATGGCCCGTAAGGGTGAGGTTTAAAAATTTTACCAACTTCTGGACCCATGGCATAGTGCTACCCATTCAAAGGTCCAGCATGGCCTATAAAGGTGGAATCTAGAAGTTGTAGAAAATTTTGAACCTGGGGTATAGTTACTGCCTATTCAAAGGTCCAACATGGCCCATAAAGGTATGATGCATAAGTTGTAGCAACTTTTAACCCAAAAGTTATTGGTATGTGAACTTTCATTGTCAACACCCTTCAATCCCTTTGATTTTTCAGACTTTTCATCCTTACCAAATTCCACGAATGTGAGAAAGATTGGCCTAAATACTTGCAAATATAATTTTTATTAAAATGAAAGTCTACTTGAAGTATTTTCTCTCTTTTTATTATAGGGGCCACTATTTTTTCCCTATATTGTTTCTTATAAGTGGCCTTTTATGCCAATTTTTGCTCCTTCAAGGCCATTATTATCTCTAGAGTTTTTGGTAGTGATCATATGTGAAGATAGGAGCCTATGGCATTATGTAGGGATGGTCTTTTGAAACTTTATTGCAAGGCCTTCTTAGCTTATGCTCACCCCTTAGGTGTGTGCCTCTTAGGCATCATATGAACTTTTGTAATCTTGAAGTTGAAACATTGTTCTAGATCTTAGATATGTGAGTAAACATATATTTTTTCCTTTAGTTGGACATGACGTTTTACTTCATTAAGTTTGTGTCCAAACTTGGTTGATTATGCTAATCTCACCCAAGTGCTCCCATATGAAATTGGGTGGATTAAAGAAAGGCACCTTTGGGACATTCTCACATAACTCCTTTTGAAATAATTCATGTAGAGGTATGAACCTTTTAATGATATGTGATGGTTATACACCTTACAATTCAATTCGTTTATAGGGTGCAATTTTAGGTCGCACACTTTATTTCCTTGCATTAATGTTCTTAACATGTCATGTATGTATTTTGCTATGATCCATGCACTTCTTCACTTGTATGTTTATTTTTGAACTTGATTATGGTCTCATTTATTTGTGAGATTGAATCCCTTTGAAATGTCAATGTGGACATGCACCCTGTGAGTGGGCACTACGTCAATCTATGTATTAGAAGATGCCAAAACAGAACCTTGTTGACAAAAAATGGTTACAGATCTTATGAAGTGTGGAGGCATATGAAAATATTTTAGAGCTTGTTCTTCATGATTTCAAGGTGGACACATGATCCCATATATTAAAGTTTTTCAAGTACACCAAGGGTTTTTAGTACCATCATAGGTGATGATTTCTAAGGTAGCCATTAGCCGCTGAGGCCATATGTTTAACATGGTTGGTTTGCACAAAGTGTCCCTACATATAGGCCTCGAGATGATCGTGTGGATCGTAATAAATGAAAATTTATCAAGGTGGTCCCAACATATTCAATATGGAAGGTAGGATAGAGATTTTTAGGGCATCCATAAGTGGATGTCTTTTCACTTTGTGGGTGAGATCTGTCTCTATCATGGTAGGTCACATCATTCGTCAAAATTCATATGGATATTGGTTAGATCCTGTTCATAGTACGAATTAGAAGATGCTATGTGGGAGTTCTCTAGGATCCTACCTCATAATTCTGAGTGTTCTAATTCATTATTTCATTCTTTTTTGAAAAGTGATCAGTCACTCTTTAAGAACACTATTATGATGATGACTGAGATAGTGGATAATATCCTTACAGATATTATTTGGATGATTAGAAGAGTGGGTGATCATTTCCTCACAATTTTTACTAAATTGGATGTGTGAATGATCTCCCTATGTACACATCTTTGAACTTTTATTTATGCATGTATATCTAAAAATTTTGAATTTATAGTAATTGGAATCATCTCATCCTGAGGATTCTGGAATCAATTTTATTTCCCAAAGAACCTTATGAAAAGTGGGTAAACCAACATTGAACCAATTTCTACATTTGTTCAGACCAGTTTAAACCAGTTCTATGTGGCTATTGTTCTATCTGATACCCACTCATATTGATGGTACATGGTGGCATGTGTGGGATGCTCCGTCTTCTATTCAACTTGAAAATTTGTGAAAAGGCTCTTCAACTAGTGATATTTCTATTGATAATATCATACTTTTAGATGATGTACGACTTTTGAGGTCCAAATAGAATACACTCAACTAGACAAAAAAATGGAAGGTGGATGCCTTTCTAGTTATTTCACCATTTCCATTCAACTAGGCTTTCATGTTTGGCTACCCAGAATGCTTCACTATCTAGAGGTGTCAAAAAATCATCCATTGTTTGATGGTAGTGGCTATGGTAGACGTGTGTTGGTTAGACCATTTCGGAATGGATCACAGATTGAACCTATCTGTACAACTCGTAAGCTTAGACCATTTCGGAATGGATCACATCTCTAATTAGAGCCTATATTGGTGTGGATCTGATCTGGTGCAAGGTTCACATTAGAAGATTTTAGAGGTCTATCTTTAGGTTTAGGTGCTTGTAGCCCTTTGAGGGTCAATTAGCAATGGTTGGGCAATACCACCGAGTTTTACAAACCATTGTTTGTTTGACACACTTTATGCAGCCACTTCTTGGGTGGTGGTGGATGGGCCATATTCAACTATATCTTGGTTGATGATGATGTGACAAATATACTCATCAAGTGGCTATACTGACAAGGCTAGAAGAGGTGTGAACCATTTTTCTCTGTCCTTTGTTAAGGATAGAGCTTTGGTTCTCACAACTTTTGTAGTAGTTTTCTATTGAAATTTTTTAAGATCTTTTTATAAAGGACCACCTAGCTTAGAATGTCAGAGAATATTGTAAATATTTCTCTCTAGTTATGATTCAACTAGCAGAACAAACTCGTTCCCACAGACAACGCAAGATATTGATGGAGTTTTTTCATCAACATCAATGATTTGTACATATCTCGCTTTTTGTATCCGTTAGGACCTTGATCCATCATGGGATATGGTGACATTTGACTCTCCAATGTTAAGTAAGTTTGGGAAATGAGGAGAAGGATGAGACTAATATCTCTCCTTGTGATGGAGAGAGATATTTTGGAAGAAATAGAGTTTAGATCTCAGTATATATAATTGAGGAGAAGTTGTTGTAAAGTTATCAAGTTGTGTTCTTAATGGTAAACATCGGTGAATATTTATAGAAAATAATATACATGTTAATGACCCTTACCCATCGTGATAAACTTAGATTTAAATATCATAGCTTTATTCACTTAATTATCTCATTGTTAGATAATTAAGGGTTCAAATACCAATTGTTTATATGTTAGATATTTGTTTGATAATAAAGCTTATCTAATGACTTAATACTAACTATACTAGCTTACGAAACATTTTACTAATTAAGATTCTCATAATACGTCACATAGTATGAATTATTTTACACCCAATATATACTATATAAAAATATTTTTTTAATCTTGATATACGATATAGTGTAATTCAAACACATTTTAAGTATTTAACTTTTGTTCAATTCATGACGATATAATGTTAATATTAAATATTATAAAAAAAAAGTTTGATGAGAAGCTTCACATTTAAAATTTTTTCAATCAAGTATTTAACTTTATCTAATATTACATTATTTGGCATTACATTTTAGTATATTTTCAATTTATTCAATATTTTATATATAAAAGAATGTTAATATTTCTTTTTTCTTTGTTTTCCTTATTTTCTTTAATTTTTTAGTCTTATATTGTTCATCAAGATGTATTTTTTAAATATTGTCTAAAATTTAAAATCAAATTATATCTTATATTTTTAGATTTTTAATATATTCATTTTAGTTTTAATTTTAATTCTTATAAATTTGTCGTGTTTGATTGACTTCTCATTTGTGTATATTACCTTTTAGTTCATTAATTTAATTAATACATCTATGATTTCAATACTATATTAACTTATTATTTTTTATCCTTTTATTTATTTCATAATTTTTTTATTGTAAATTATAATGTGATAAATCAAAACTCAAGGATGATATTTATAATATGACATGAAAAGTTTAGACTTATATTGAAATAGTTCACCTTAAGTCTTATCAATTCTACTCATGATTATATATTTTAGCTCATTAATATTTCAAAAAATTTATCTAATTTTTATATCTTATATTTTATATTTTATTATGTTTATTTTTTTTAACTTTATAATTAATTAACTAATTTAATATGTTTATGCATGAATTTTATTGTATTTTTCTTTTTATTTACTTAGATAATTTTTATAAAATTTTAACATAAAAGCTTTAAGATTCATATTATAATACAACATAAAAAAAATAATCTTCAATAGCCTTGAATTTGTTTTCCTTACTCGTTAGTTTTTTTTATATTATCGAATTATTTTTAATTTAGTGAATGTGGGTTCATTGTAATCATGTAATTATATTATTTATATATTTTATTCATATAAATTTTTTAGTCAAGTTATCATGCTTATAATTTAAAAGTATGATTAATTAAGTTAAAATATTTAAAAATTAAAATTTTTAAAAAATAAAATTTTTAAAAAATAAAATAAAAATTATATATTTTATTAATAAAAAAATTAAAAATAGTTCTTATCTTTTTTTTTCTCTCTTCCCTTTTCATTATTATTTTATTAATAAAAAATAAAATTGGGAGAGAGAAAAGCACTAAAAATATATATCTTAAAATGTTTCATTCGATTTTGATACAGTTATCGAGAACTACGAAGAAAAGGAATAAGAATGCTTCTTTTTAACTTTTTTCCTTTTGTTTAATTTTTTATTAATAAATAATATAATTTTTATTTTAATTCCGGGAAATTTTTTAATTTTTAAAATTTTTAACTTAATTAATTATATTTTTAAATTATAAGAACGATGAAAATGGCCTAAAATATTACAATAATAAAATATATAAATTACATAATTATATTATCAAAATAACCTGATATTTGATTTGATTATTATATAAATTTGTTATCTATTTTGATCCTAAAAATATTGTTATTGTATCCAATTTAATTTAAAATAACTTTTATATTTTAAAAAATATCATTCAATTGAAATCAATGGTTTTGTATAAAAACAAAGCAAGGGAAATAACGTAAATTCATTTATTTATCTTTACTAAATTTTTACCTTTGTTTTTTGAAGCTAATTTTTCCCTTTGTCTTAATTAAAAAAATATATAGATCAAGCCTTATGCCTTGTTTTTATTTTAATAAAACTATTGATTTATATTGAACAGTACTTGTTTTAATAGAAAAGTTGTTTTGCACTAATTTTAATACAATGTCAATATTTTGAGAACTAAATTGGATCAAAAAAATTTACAATGATCAAATTGAATGTAATTAAATACTACAAGGACCATTATCGAAGGCTAAATGTGTCTGTCTTAAAAAAACAAAAACAAAAGAAAAACACAAAAAACAAAAACAATCAAAACAAAACTTGGCACCTTTTTCTGGAATCGAACAATTTGCAAGAAACAGAGAAATGCTCAAGTAACTTAGGAAGCATAATTTATTGTGGAAATTTGAGCATACCAGTTATTAAACATATAAACAAACTTAGCATAGAAAATTTATATATGTAGTAGCATCTCTATCGAGGGTAAAGCTCGCTAATTGAAACTTCATTGATAGACACAGGCATTTCCGAGCTTAAAGAATTATCGAACTTTAGCTCTTTTCTTGGCATGTCTTTTTCTGTTCCACTTGGAATGTAAAATGCTGGTTGTTGTGGTAAAGGCAATGACACAGAGTAACTATTTAGCATCGTAACTATTGATTTCATTGTCGGCCTATCTTCTGGATCTTCTTGCACACACAATAAGCCTAGATGAATGCAACGAATAACTTCGTTTTCTGAGAAAGAATCCATTAAGATTGGATCCAATAACTGCAACGATTTTCCATCTTTCCAAAGCTTCCAAACCTATATAATTTGAATCAACGAGTTAATAAAGTTATATAATTTAGAAACTAGAAAGTATAAAGTAGTAGTGAAAACAAGTTGTTTATACTGACATAGCTCAAGAGGTCTTCAGCATATTCTGATTGATAGAAACTGCTGTTCTTTTTGCCACTTATAATCTCCAACATCAACACACCAAAACTGTAAACATCTGATTTAACAGAGAATTGTCCATGCATTGCATACTCTGGTGCCATGTAACCACTGCAAGCAAGTTCCGTAAACCAGTCAATTAATACCAAAATTCACCATTACGGGCCTTAAATAATCTATACAAATTGTATTTAATCGAATTAGTCTCAAAATAAAATATCAAATGTACATATATTATATGTACATACAAATATATAAACCAGATATGTATACATGTATATGCTATGTACAAATTTATATGTTATTTTAAAACCAATTCGATTATGTACAATATATCCATACTATTTTTAGCCTTCAAATCCAAACCAAACAAAATGAATAATTTTTAATCATATTCATCAGCCTTGTTCTTCCTATTGGAGAATGAATTAGATAAGCTTACTATGTTCCAACAATCCTACTAGTGTTCCCTCGAGTTTGATCAACTCCAAAAATTTTTGCCATTCCAAAATCAGAAATTTTGGGATTCATCTCAGTATCTAACAATATATTACTAGCTTTAAGATCACGGTGTATAATCCTGAGCCTAGAATCCTCGTGAAGGTAAACTGTTCCACGAGCAATTCCTCCAATAATCTTGTAACGTCTTGACCAATCCAATTGCACTTGCTTCTCAGGGTCTGCAAATTCAACAACATGATTCACACTTGTTTGAAGCTAACAATAAGATTCAAAATTTCAAACAAATATACAATACGTGTAGGTATTGATTGACAAACCATATAGGATAGTGTCAAGACTTTTGTTGGGAACATATTCATAGACAAGCAACTTTTCTTCTCCTTCCAAGCAGAATCCCAACAATCTTACAAGGTTCCTATGCTGAAGCTTGGCTACCACTAAAACCTCATTTTTAAATTCTTCTCCACCTTGCCCCGAACTTTTCGATAACCTCTTTACAGCTATTTCTTGTCCATCTGAAAGAGTTCCCTAAATGTATGTGAAGACAAATTGTTAGAAGTGTCTAATTGACGTTTTCTTGAGTTTTGAAAATCAACATATTGATTTTACATTTCATATATACCTTGTAAACTTCACCAAATCCTCCTTCACCCAACTTATTATCAATGGAGAACTTGTTTGTTGCAGATTCAATCGTAGCAAAGTCGAATTGTAAGGATTCTACTGTTCCAATATCATTCCCTGCATAGCCAAATGAAGCTTAAGAACACTAGCTATTAAAAGTAGGAGCACTAGAAAAACAAAGTATGGTTTTACCATTTTCTTGCTCCACAGAGTTGTACTTCTTTTTGGATCTCTTGACTAGGTAGCAGTAGCCTAACACGAAAAGTACTACTGCAACGACAACAATTGGAACTACTACAATGGCCACAATTGTTGTGGATTTGATTTTGCTTTTTCCTGCTTAAGACCAACGTTAACCATGAAGGTTAGTTAGTACATAGTATAATCTGTTACAGAAAATCCAATGAAGAGTGCATAATTAAAAAAATAATAATAAATTTGAGAGTGCATAATTAAAAAAATAATAATAAATTTGAGAGTGCATAATTAAAAAAATAATAATAAATTTGAGAGTGCATAATTAAAAAATAATAATAAATTTTGATTGTGACACCAACTTAGAAAAAAATAAAATTACAAATTCGGATCGATTTGTTTATTCAAGCATATAACAGCATCTCATCGGTCATGAACATGAGATAAAGATTATTCAATTTATGATATATATCTCTAAATTAAATTGCAGATTACATATAATTAAATTGTAGTGCTCTACCGTAAAATAATTGTAGATTAAAAAAATAAAATTGTGAGATTTAGAAATGTCATTTTCCAACTCGTTTTTAATATAAAGCTGGACGAGGATTACTGGAGTCTTCAATCTTTCCAGCAGAAACAGATGTTCTCATACGCAAATAAAACAAGTTTAATTAAGATAAAATTTCATTTTTTAATTCTCTTATAGCTTTAACAAATATATATTTTACGCATCCTGCACAAACCATTTTCATAATATAAAAAATAATTTTTTAAATTAAAATAAATATATAAACCAAACTACACAACTGATTTTTTCAAAACTTATGAAACGAAAAAAATCCTCCTACCTCATATCCTTCCAAAAATAAAAAGAAGGGTGTTATTTTTTATTGTTTTAAATTCTAAGGGAGGTTATTCATGTAATTTTCTGAAAAAATTACAAAATTATTTAAAATAATGCAATAATATAGTATTATTATTTTGTATTAAGAGAAATAAGAGTTAGTATTAAAAGATGTTAGTTCTGCAGTTTAAAAGAAATATCTTATTTGCAAATTCTAAATATTAGTTTTTATAAAAAAACAAATTCTAAATATTTTCATTTAGCCGAAAGTGGGTAACATTGTTTTCAACATCGGAAAAGCAGCTAGTCAACCTGATATTATTTATATTCAGAAATACAGTGAGTTGTAACTTTACCTTTAGTTATCGGTACCGGAGACGGAGACGGAGATGGAGAGGGAGTAGTTTGATTGTAAAAGGGGTACAACTCGTACCTAACACTACAACTAGCAAACACGACTCGTCCCCCTTGCTTTCCATTACAGCATATAGGGAGACGCCCTACTGCATCCTGAAGACATCTACTACAATTATCTCCAGACAAGTCCGGCGTACACTGCACAAGCGTGTAAAGTGTTTGAAACGCCGTAAAATTTGCATCTTTAGTCGCATACTTTTTTTCTCCCACCCCACTTTTCGCAGCCTCGGCCACCGTCTCGTTCATCGTTGCTAGTAACGTTTCGTTAAATCGGGTTTGCTCTGTGACATTTCCAGTGTTTAAAAGCGCAAAACGAGGTCCTTCATCGACTGTGCCGAAGAAAGAACGGTTGGAGAAACGTAAGAAGCACTCGTCGTACCAAATAATAGCCTCTTTGTCACCTGGGCATCTTTTGATGATGTCTTTAGTGGCAAAGGTGACACAGTCTCGGCAAACCTTTGTGCCGACGTCACCACGGCAGAGGAAGAGGCCGTAGACAGCGGAGGAGCCTTGACCGGTGGTGACAGTGGAGAATTCATTGGTTGTGGAGTTGGAGGAGAGGGAAGATAGGAGGTGATTGAGATTGGTTTGATAGAGGCTGTTGGGTGCGAAAGTGCTTGTGTTTGTACAATTGTTGTAGAGGTAGACAGGGTCAGCTTTGATTTTTAGGCAGAGCAAGCTGAGCAGAGTTAATAGCAAGAAACTGGTAAAGGGCTTTCTGTTGTGAAGCATTTTATTTTTCTTTCTTTAATGCGATAAGTCGCTTGCTTTGAAGAAAGTTGAGTAATAGGACTGGAATGACGAGGAAGACGAAAGGTATTGGAGGATATAGAATTATTTGGGAGCTTATTAATTTGTTATGAAGTGGTTCATGGTGGAAAATGAAATTAGATGTATTGCCATGTCCCCTGGGCCCTAGGAAAAGGAAATAGTTGACTTTACTTGACTTGTATATTATTGGACTAGATTAATATTCATCATAAATCTTTAGTTAACTCAAATAACTTACAAATTAATAATAAGCTTTTTACATAATTATTACAATATATTTAATACTTAAATGATAAAAAAATTTCCTATAATTTTTTTCTTTATAAATTTTAGGTATTGAGATAAGAGATTGCAATTATATCTAACGTACAAAATAGTAAAAAAAAATTAAATTTAATGATTAAATAATTTGTATTTTATTATAAATTTTTCACAAATACAATGAATTATATTCTTAAACTTTTGTAATCATACACTTTCTTGAAGGAGGTTATTCTTAGTCATAAATCTATAGTTAATTTGAATAAGATAAAAATTAGTAATCAATTTTTTACATAATTTATTATATTGTTATATTTTAACTATTAAAAATTAAATAATTAATTTTTTTCTTAATTCTATAAATTTTTTAACCATTAAGATAAATTAATAATTATTTTTTGAATTAAATCATTTTTAATTTTAGAATTTTTTTCAATTATATTTATTTTTTATTGAAAAATATATTATTTATATAGCATTTCAATATAAATATATTTAAATTATTAAAATTTTAATATGTTTTTAAGTAATTAAAATTTAAAAATAAAAATAATTGAATTAGATTCGTAAGTTTTTTTTAACGTGACAAGTCGCTTGTTTTGAAGAGTGTTGAGGATTGAAATGACGAGGAAGAAGAAATATCTTGTATAAAGAATTATTGGGAGCTTCTTAATTTGTTGTGATGTGGTTCATTGTGGAAATTAGATGTATTGTCCAATAAGAAAAGTCATGTTGACTTGACTTGTAGATTCTTGGAGGAGCTTATTATTCATCATAAATATGTAGTTAACTCAAAGAGCATACAAATTAATACTAAACATTTTACACAATTGTCATAATATTATATTTAAAGGTTACATTTTCTCACATAATTTTTATATATAAATTTTAATTATTGAGATAAAAGATTATAATTATATCTAGCATATAAAATAGTATTAGATTTAAATTTGATGTATCTTTAAATAATTTATAATTTATTATAAATCTTCATCTAACTCATAAAGATAAAAATTAGTGATAAATTTTTTACATAAATTATTAATTATTATATTATCATATTTTAATATTTTAAATTTAAATAATTAATTTTTTGTCTTTAACTCCATAATAAATTTTAAATAAAATAATATAATATTTTTTCTATATCTAACGTACAAGATGCTGCTAACTTTAAATTTAAATTTAGATGGTTAAATCATTTATAATTTATTATAAATTATTAAATTTAGAATTTTAATTTACAAGAGATACAATATAAACAATAAAAAAATTATATTTTTTTCAAATATAAATTGTTCTTATTGAAAAATATGTTATGTATATCTTATTTGTGTATAAATATATTTAAATTATTAAATTAAATATATTTTTGAGTAATTAATGTTTAAAATTAAAAATTAGAAGATAATATATATTTATTTTATATATATAATTTATCTAACATTATATAAATATTATATTTAAAATTTTTACTATTAAAAATAAAAAGTATCACTCTTAGGTGGCGTTTGGTTCGTGGAATGGAATCGGAATCGGAATTGGAATCGGAATCGGAATGGAATGGAATGGAAAGGAAACAATTTTGTTTGGTTTGATCACTGGAATCAAGCTCAATCGTGATTATAGTGTTTATTTGACACCTGGAATGAATTAAAAAAAGAAATGACCTTAATACCCCTACATGTCAGAAAAGCTTCAAATAATGTCATTTAATTACTATTTTTTCGCCAGACAAAATACATTATTGAAATCGTTATTTTTCTAAATAAGTATTTCTTAATTAAAAATAAATATATTATTAAAATTATTATTTTTCTAAATAGGGTTTAGGGTTTTGAGGTTTGGGATGTATGATTTAGGGTTTCGAGATTTAAGATTTGGGGTTATATTTGTAGGTTAAGGTTTAGGGTTAAAATTATTATTTTTCTAAAAATAGTTTAGGGTTTTAGAATTTTGGATTTAGGGTTTAGTGGTTTTGTGGTTTTAAGGTTTAAGGTTTTAGGATTTGGAATTGGGGTTTAGTGGTTTTGTGATTTATGTTTTAAGGTTTAGTGGTTTAGAGATTTAGAGATTTGGGGTTTAGGGTTTTAGGGTTTAAGGTTTAGGGTTTAGGGATTTGGGGTTTATGGTTTTAGGATTTGGAATTTGGGGTTTTGGGATTTATGTTTTAGGGTTTTAGGTTTGGGGATTTATGTTTTAAGGTTTATGGTTTTAGGGATTTGGGATTTGGGGTTTATGGTTTAGGGATTTGGGATTTAGGATTTATGTTTTAGGGTTTTGAGATTTATGTTTTAAGGTTTAGTGGTTTAGTGGATTCGAGGTTTAGGATTTAGGGTTTTAGGATTTAGGATTTGTGGTTTAGGGTTTAGGGTTTAGTGGTTTAGGGATTTGGGATTTATGTTTTAGGGTTTTGGGATTTATGTTTTAAGGTTTAGGGTTTAGGGTTTAAGGTTTTAGGATTTTAGGATTTGGATTTGGGGTTTTAAAATTTTGGGTTTAGGGTTTAGGGTTTTAGAATTTTGGGTTTGAGAATTTGAGATTTGAATTTAAGGTTATATTTTAAGTGAGGGCAAAATTGGAAAACAAAAGTTTTGATGGGAATGGAATAATGATTACCAAAGGTGGGAGAAGGAATTGTGATTCTTTCTCTTTTAGTAATCAAATTCCAAATCACAATTCCATTCTGTCCTCCTTTTCGTCCAACTAAACACATAAAATGAAAGGAATCAATTCTGATTCCATTCCATTCCTTACAACCAAACGTGGGGTTAAAGCCGTCGAGTGGTAACAAATATGATGAATTATACTCTTAATGTTTTTTATCAGATTGTACACCATTGTCCTTTATTTATTTTTTATGATTTATTCATTTTATTTTTCAACTATAACACATTTGATCTCTAATTATGAAATCAACTCGAAATCTACCATATTTTAACAAAATAATTATATGTGTTAGTTATGTGAGTTGATTTTTAATCACACATAATTAATTTTATTAATTTATAAAAAATTTCCATCTAACTTCTAAATTTTGTACTATATATCTTAATTTTTTAAAAAAATAAGACAATTAAAATATAAAATTAATAAAAAATTACATATAATGACCGAATACTATTACAAAAAGAGATATTTAAGTCATTATGTAAAGTCGATTTTTGAAAAAAAAAGCGACCTATAATAAATTTAAAGTCAATTTGGTATAAAATCGACGTTATTTACGTTGGACGTAACGTCGGTTGACGTGAAGAACCGATGCTACGTCCTATTTTTTAAATTAAAAATGAATGAAGTAAATAAAATTGAAATTTTTGTAGGTCATTAATTATTATTTTATTTGACTCTTTCGAATTTAAGTTGGATATAAATATATATAAATAGTATAATTTTTCTTTTTTTTATCCAATTAGTTTTAAAAATTATATAATTTTGTTTATTTGTTTAGATATTTAAATTTATATACGTACGTACAATATATCTTTATTTAATTTTATGTATCTGTTTTAATTAAATATTATTGTTAAATTATTATTTTTTCTTTTTCTATAGTACTTATATGCATAGTTTAAATAAAATAATAATTTGCAAAAAAAAAATTTAATTATGTGGATAGCGTGGCGAACCGACGCTAGTCACGTGGGTAGCGTCTATCCACGTAATATATCCGTTTGGCTCATTTCTTATGCAGAAATCCAAAAATCTTCATTTCTCTTCTCAATTTTCTCCCAAAATCGAGCTCACACTCATCCTCTTTCTCAATTTTCGGTCACCTCCGACCACCATTTGCAACGTCGTTTTGTGGGTTATATTCCTCTTCTTATTATCTTTCTATACTATTTTTTGAGCGAAATACTCAAATTTTTATACCCATTTTTTCACTTATTCTCACTTACAAAAGACTATTTTCTTCTTTATTTCCTTCATTTAGTCACTTCATAACATTCTTGTAAGTATTTTTATTAATTTTGTAACTTATTATTCAGTTTATTTTATTTTTTGTATAAATTTTTGATTTAGATATGTTTTTTATTTTACTTGTTATTATATGCTTGATTTATTTTCAGTGAAAATAATATCTAAAATGTTGTGGGTTTGAGGGATTATATATATTTACCGTGCATGGATAAATTTATTTATATATAAATAATTATATTTTATTAAGTAATGAATAGAGGAAAAGTAATATGTTTTTTTAAGTTTTTAAGAAATTATATTGGTATCAGAGTTATACGTGTTATCTCTTGATTCTTAAAAAAATTATAAATATATATTTATAAACTCAATAATTTAAATAATATATATATATATATATTAATAAAATTCAAATAATAACTAAAAATTAAGTAGTATTATTATTTTTATTTATATATGCTACTTATGAGTTAAAATGTTAAATATATTACTATAGTAGTCCCTACAAAATAATGGAGTCATATGTGGTTATTATATACACTTGTTTTTTGTAGGTTCCATAACAAAATAATGGAGTCATGTGTGGTTATTATGTCATGAAATTTATGAACAAAATCATAACAAATATCAAAATTTCAATTGATGATGTAGTAATATCTTTTACCCATATACATATTAGTTTTTAACATATTTGAGTTATTTTTTTGTAAATAAATGAAATTACATTCTTATTTTGATTTTAAATACATGTAGTTTTTTGGTTGGAACAAGACGGGCTATGACCAGCAAATTTTTGATGATTTACGAGAGGAATGGACAGAACACATGGTTCAAATTATATCATCACAAAAAGAATTAGGAGAAGATTCTGATGATCTTGAATAGTATATGACAACATAACAGTAATTTTTTTAATGATTTAATTTCTCTATTCCTGTGTCTGAAGTTCCTTGTTTGATGGATGATTATATGCTCTGTATTTAGGGGAATACATTGTTTTATGGACCAAACTACATCTCATCTCTCTTGCCTACTTTCCTTATGATAACAATTAGCACTTTATTAATCATTTGTTTATAAATATGAAGTTATCTGGAATCTTTGCTAGTATTTTTAATGCTATAATGAGCTCTAAATATGAAATCAGGTATAACTCTGATTTATTTCTTGGTTTGTATGAGTTTTGGTACCCATGAACGTGTTCCATACGTTTAAGGGCACCAAAACTCAGACAAGCCAATTAAGAAATCGGAGTTATACTTGATTTCATATTTAGAGTTCATTATAGCATTAAAAATACTAGTAGAGATTCCAGATAACTTCATATTTATAGACAAATGATTAATAAAGTGCTAATATGAGTTCATCGAAGGTTATATCACTCGGATGTCGCTATGGTAATCTCTTTTTTATGGTAATATTTATAATGATTTAATTTCTTCATTCGTATGTCTCTAAAGTTTAGACTGCTTGTTTGATGGATGTTTACGCGTTCATGTATGTAGGTGAATATGAATTGTTATATGGATCATTGTTTTTTGTCTAGTTTTCTTGTCATAACACTGGTGATTCTAAGTCAACCAAGTTTACTCGCATCCAATTACACTTTGACGAAATTACTTTATTTATAATTTAAGTTAACTATATGTATTGTATATACATTACTTGTTTTTGTAATAAATTTGATTATCAAGTAATTAATTATATTTAAAATTTTAATTATTTGTATTATTATTATTTATATTTTAGTTTTTTATGCTATATATATTGAATATTAAATACGAAAAATGAGAATAAAAATAAAATAAAAATTAATAAAATATACGTGTAAAGTCGGTTCACCAAGTGAACCGACACAACCTGTAGAGACGGTTCACCGCGTGAACCGACTTATCGCATTAACTGACTTTATCTGTAAATTCGATTCGTTGCGTGAACCGATTTTATATTTTAAGTCATTCAATTTAAAGTCGATTAAACAAAACGATTTTAAATTTATTTAAAGTCAATTTTTAATCGATTTTAATACCCATTTTTATAATAATGAAAAAAAAGTATTATAAAAGATTTCAATGGTCAAATTTGTAGAGGAATTCATAAAGCAAAGAAGCGATCAAAGGACAAGGTTGGGAACCCATCGAAAACTACGTTGAAATATATATGTACGTACGTTTAATACGTATAAATGTTAAATAAATAAATTTTGAATAAAAATATCTTTATATTTCTAAATACATATATTATTTTTTATATTTTTTAAAAAAATTATTTTTTAATAGATATCTTATGTATACTTTTTCTTTTTTAAAACTTATTAGAAAAAATTGAATTCTTAATTTTTTATATTTATATTATTATTTTGATATTTATTTTTTTAAAATTTATTTAGTGTTACTTTAAAGATAATCATATTCTCAAATAAAGTACTAATTAATTTGATTAAAAATACTTTTTATGCTCATAAAGATGAAGGACAATTCATTATAATTTTTATTATGTTCTTTCGTATGAAAAGGTCCTTGTACTTGAACAAGGCATATTTTTGCATTCATGTCAAATTTTGCAGTCGATGCGAAAAGAATTCATCAGTTTGGTCATCCTTTACTTGTGGATTTGATTAAACTTCATTTAGCTTCTAACTTCAAAATTAAAAATGTACTTGAATGTAGGAGTAATTATTAGTTGTTGTAGAGGATGGATATGAATTACAAGCTTGAATTTGATTTTGAATTTGAATTTGAATGGATGTATTGCAGTTTCACTTTCGGTATGCACTTTTATTGTCTAATAGATTGGATTAAATAACATGTGAATGTATTTAAATTTACAGCATTTTCTGTAATACTTGCAGTGTTTCTAAATATTCTGTTAGTGGTCAAAAGCTACAATTGTGTGCCTTTTGTATGAAACCTAATGTATGTATCTTAATCAATTACCACATATATAATTAACTTAATTAGATAGCGTAGATAAATATGTTGTGATAATTAACTTAAAAATTGATAAAAAAAAGAATAGAAAAAGAAAACAATATATCTCTTAAATTATAGTATTAATATTCTTTTTAATCTCCATCAAAATTGTATATCTTCTTGAAATTTTCTATATATATTTTTCTCTTTTTAGTTCTAAAAACTGATCAAAATTATGTTAATGGTGGCTCATTAGGATTTACGGGGTGATTAGAGACTTAAATATAACTTAGGTACAATCTGGATCGTTAGATCAACTTCAGATCAAGGGCTGAGATCAAAACAAGCAAAATGAACAGTGCTAACCAATTACAGTGCAACACTTGGCACACGGAATTTACTAGGCGAATCAAAGTGCAATGCATGATAGGAGAGACCGATCAGAGTCAATGCTCGTTGGTTTAACACCATGCAACACAACGTGATTCATGGTAACAAATAGCGTGGCACACATGTGGAACGTAGGGAGCAATCGCATGGCGGCATGTGGCAGTGCTGTTTGATCGTGCCTCGAAGTCAGATTGAACGTTATGCTAGCATGTGGCACGTGGTTTGTCCTCCTAACATGCGGTGATGTACGATTCATTGTCCATGCTTGCATGGCATCCGCGTGGCTTACTCAGTCAACTCCTATGTTTGAGTGGCAAGCCACGTGGTCGTTCTTGATTAACCCTGCGTTAAAATTTCATAAAAAATCCAAAAATTATATTTTCATCTCTTTTCATAAAAAGTTTATATTTTAATATTTTTGGCCATAAAATACTATTTATTTTTTATTGAATAAAATAAATAAATATTAAGTAAAAAAGGTGTGCTAATGACTCTACTTTCATAGAGTCATCAACCATCTTGAAGTGGAGAATATGGGCCACTGGGTCTTTCGTCCCTTTATATAGAGAACATTTGGGTATAATAAGTTCCATTAGATCAAGGGCACCCGAGAAAGATGACGTAGATAGCTGATCACACATAGTTTTGAAGTCACCCCAAGGTCTTAACTTCTCCTATCCTTTAAATTAATCCTTCATTTTTCCATATATTTTCTCCTCCATGTCTTTAAATTTTTATTCTAAGGTACTACTTAGACAACCTGGTGGCACGGGAAATCCCATGGCAACAATATTCCCTAAAACTGAATGTGTTGGAAGTGAATGGGTGCCTGTCATGCCAAATGCTCATTAGTAAATGGATTCATATATGTAGGTCTTGGAATGAGATTAGAGATTGGAACTATAAATGAGTGTTTTTCTACAACTCCCTCAAGTCGTTGTAGGTAAGGAGTACTTGAAACACCCTCTATGCTTGGCTGGTGATTGTCCAAAACAAGTGAGCTAGAATTATGGAATGAACTCTCAACCTTTGAATATTCCTCATGTACCAATCTAGACCTAAGTTCATTATTATTTTTTATTTAAGATTTAGTAAATGATTGTTGCAACTTAGTTATCTGTCTTTCAAGACTCTTTAACATGGCGTCTTTTTCAAGAGATATACTTTCAAAGCTATGGCTTCTTAAACTTATGGTCCATGAAGTTGTCTTAGCTAGTCTGGCCATATTGTGGCGTGATGGGGGTTGATCACCTTCACTAACTAAAGGCCATATGCTACAAAATTCATGATCACCATGCAACATCCTAGTTGGCCAAGAGTGATGCATTTGGTTGTTGATATCAAATATTAGAGTTTGGCGTGTAAGAATATTCACTATTACAAAAGGGGTATTAAAGTCAGTTAAAAACCAACTTTAAATGAAATGACTTTAAACGTAAAGTCGGTTCAACGCATGAATCGACTTTTAATTTTTTTTTACAAAATTTACTGATTTTTTATTTTATTCAAATAAAACTTGTATTTGATCACTAAATAATAGTAGAAAAAAATTTGTTTAACAAATTGTTTAAATAATACAAACAATTAAAAATAAAATATTAATTAATAGCAGAAAAATTACCATGGTATTATAATATAAACCTACATATTTTTCTTCTAATGTTATAATACAAACCTACATATATAATACAAAAATTTATACACATAAATAATAACACATAATAATAGAAAAAAATATGAATAAATAAGTGCGTAGGATTAATAGAAATACTTACAAAAGTAAATGAAGTGACAAAATGAAGGAAATGAAGAAAAAAATAATGTTTTGTAAGTGAGAAATGGGTATAAATTTTTTGAGTATTTTGCTCCAAAAAATAAGGGATCTAAAAGATTAGTTAGAGAGGAAGAAAACCCACTAACCGGCGCTAGAATTGGTGGTCGTAGGTAGCTGAAAAATGAGAAAGAGTGGAGGAGTAGTGGAGGAGGTTTTGGGTTTTTGAGAGTTATGCAATGATTGGAATAATTTTTGTCTTGGGAAGAAAGAAGAGAAAAGAATTTATTCATGTGTGTAGCTTCGATTCTAGGTGTCAACTAACGTTACGTCCTACGTGGATAGCATCGGTTCTACACCGAGCCGACTTTAAATTCATTATAAGTCGGGTTTTTCAAAAAACTAACTTTACATATCGACTTAAATATCCCTTTTGTAGTAGTGATTAGTCTACTTGGTCTATGGTACCGGGTTGCTGAAAAAATGAGAAAGAGTGGAGGAGTAGTGGAGGAGGTTTTGGGTTTTTGAGAGTTATGCAATGCTTGGAATAGTTTTTGTCTTGGGAAGAAAGAAGAGAAAAGAATTTATTCATGTGTGTAGCGTCGATTCTAGGTGTCAACTGACGCTACGTCCTACGTGGATAGCATCGGTTCTACACCGAGCCGACTTTAAGTTCATTGTAAGTCGGGTTTTTCAAAAACTAACTTTACATATCGACTTAAATATCCCTTTTTGTAGTAGTGATTAGTCTACTTGGTCTATGGTACCGGGTTGTTGAAAAAATGAGAAAGAGTGGAGGAGTAGTGGAGGAGGTTTTGGGTTTTTGAGAGTTATGCAATGTTTGGAATAGTTTCTGTCTCGGGAAGAAAGAAGAGAAAAGAATTTATTCATGTGTGTAGCATCGATTCTAGGTGTCAACTGACGCTACGTCCTACGTGGATAGCATTGGTTCTACACCGAGCCGACTTTAAGTTCATTGTAAGTCGGGTTTTTCAAAAACTAACTTTACATATCGACTTAAATATCCCTTTTGTAGTAGTGATTAGTCTACTTGGTCTATGGTACCGGGTTGCTGAAAAAATGAGAAAGAGTGGAGGAGTAGTGGAGGAGGTTTTGGGTTTTTGAGAGTTATGCAATGTTTGGAATAGTTTCTGTCTCGGGAAGAAAGAAGAGAAAAGAATTTATTCATGTGTGTAGCGTCGATTCTAAGTATCAACTGACGCTACGTCCTACGTGGATAGCATCGGTTCTACACCGAACCGACTTTAAATTCATTATAAATCGGTTTTTTTCAAAAACTAACTTTACATATCGACTTAAATACCCCTTTTTGTAGTAGTGATTAGTCTACTTGGTCTATAGTACTGGGTTGCCCATTTTGAGCGTAATGAATGTCTCTAATACACAAGGTATTTCTTCAAGGTATAAAATAAAAAGTCTCAAATGCTAACTAAAGACTAGAAAGATTTAAGGTCCTACAGTAAGCACTGATTATTTGGAGAGTTTCTAATGTGTTAGGACTTCTAAAGATTCTAGAGAGAAGTATCAAATGTTAATAATGAGCAGATTTTTTATTCTTCTTATTAAAGAGATATATATAGCACCTATTAAACATGTGTCGATGTTACGTAGGTAGGAACTCTCATTTGAGATGTCAGGACACATACAAAAAGCAATTCTATATTGAACCATGTCGCCATATACGTAATGCCTGAGGTTTTGCTTATAAAGGAGTGATCGAGGTTGTTAAGGTGGTGTACCAAATCGTTTATTTAGGTCAGGCCTTGATCATCAAGTCTTGGTCGATTGCTTTCAAAGATTAAGTTGTTATATACAAACTAATAAACAAGTGTTATCTTTACTATATGAGTAGGGTACCTTAGATCATTAGGATCGCATACCCGTTTCTTCTTGGATAATATGAAATAATAGATACTAATAAGATAACATCCCCTATAATGTATGTACACATTAAAAATAATTTTAAAAATTTAAGAAATTTAATTAATAATTTATCATATTATTTTCGATATAGATGTATGCATTTGGTTAACGATTTCTTAAAATAATTAATCTTTAATTGTGTTAATTTTTTATTTTTTACTTAATTTCATTGTATCAAATAACATTCAAACATGTAAAAATTCACATACAAATCACGTGACTAACTAATTTAGCACAACGGAGAAAAAAAACTAGTAATAGTAATATGTTTTTTTTGTAAAATTAAATTTATTTAAACGAAAAATATAAGAATAATAAAATTAATAAAATTAAAATATATATTAAATTATAATAATAATTAATAAAAAGTATCTACAGATGGTGCAAATTATTTTCGACTTTTCTTCTTTTGCTGTTTGAGTTTCCCAGCCATATATAGCGTTTTCAATTGATATATGAGATCATATATCTTTAATTTAATTTTATCATTCATACTTAAATATCTTCACGTTTTGAATTTTAAAATTAAAATACAATGCAATCTACTTAATTTTATTATAATATATCAATAACCATTAAAAATTTATAAAATATTTAATATGTTATAGTTATTTAAAAGTCAAAATCCTAATTAAATACAATTACTAGTTGAATTTTCTTTTGACTAAACAATCCTACTTTTCTTTGAAAAAAATAAAAAAAATAATTAATAAATATCCAAAACATAATTTAAATCAAATCTCATCCATTTAAATACACCGATAATTAAATTTAATAAATACATCAATAATCAAATTAAATAAGCCAAGACTAAAAACATTGTTAACATATGCAGAGAAACTTGAGTTTTTATTATTTACTGTGTTATTTGATTCTCACACAAATATTTGATTATTTTAATTAATATATATGATATTATTAAAAAATAATTAAATCTTGATATCATATATGATGTTTAAGATAATATAGACAATAGATTTAGATGGAGATATAGATTCCAAAATTTACAAGCAAAATGGGAATAAGCATAAAATAAATCATTACATATTAATATTTAGATAAAAAAAATTATCCTTGAATAAGATTTAGGTGCGGAAATATTTATATGTATTTTATTCAAAGTAACAAAAAATATAAGAAAAAATTATTATAACGAAGAGAGGATTTTGTAGAGAAAGATTTTTCTAGTATAAGACAAAGCAGATTACTTATAGATTTTTTAAGGGAGATGAGAGTTTTAGCTTTTCTCCCTAAACAACTTAAATAGTACGTGGATATATAATATTACATGATTTTATTTTTAATAGTCCTATGCTCCTGTTAATATAATAGTATATTTATATTACATGATTTTATTTTTAATCTTTTAAAAAAAATCTTTTATATTATGAGAACAAAACATATACAGGCCTACAACATACGTGTTTTTAGGTTATAATAAAATAATATTTGTTTTTTTTTTAGGATTAAAAATAATGAAGATGAAGCCATTGATAGAAAGAATGTCATTTGAATGGAAATTAGAAAAAATCATCTCTAGAGAAGGCATGCAGGCCATTGAAGTTGTGCATAAATAGTTATGTCTTCATTACTTAGCATTTGAATTATTAATGACATTGTAGGTCTTCTGTCTGGATGATTTTGAGCACACCACAACCCAACATACAGATGTCTCATAAATACATCTTCAGGACACGTCTCTCTCAACATTGGATATCCATCAACTCCACTACTTCGTCTTCACTCCATAATTTCCAAGCCTGTAATATTCAACATACTAATTATATATCATGCTTTTTATTTATTTATTATTATTATCTCTTTATATTTAGTACTACAGAGCACAAAAAGTTACATGTTCTACATTAATATTCAACGTTGAAGCTATCGCAAGACAGTCAATTCTTTTTGCCACTTTGAATTCCAAGTAAGAGTACCCAAAACTAAAAACATCTGATTTTGTCGAATAGGATTCCCTTAATACGTATTCTGTAACCATATAACCATTTCCTATTTTCCATATATTAGAAATGTTTGGATAGTAATTCTCGTATCAAAAGATATCCACTTAGGATCTTTGGTGTGAGGGATCTTGTCCAACACCTCATCAAATTATACTTATTTTTTTTCGTTATCATCAAACTTTGAATTTGTGATATGTCTTAAGTAGATAAATTCAACAAAGTTGGTAATTATCATGTCCTAATGGGTACCGATTTCGTTGAATCTATCTACTTAAGGTCATATCACAGATTTGAAGCTGGATAAAAGCGAAAGAAACACGTGTAACTTGGTGAAGTATTAGACAAGATTTCCGCACCAGGAGTCCGACGTGAATATCTTTCGATATGAAAATTACAATTCAAACAAGAAATAAACACATTAACTAGCCACCGTATATAAGAGGCAAAGTAAATCTGTAGGGAAAGTTGAAGGTGGAAAACGAAAAAAAAAACTGTATATATAAATTCAACTTACAAAGTTCCAGCAATTCTTCTAGTCCTTGCTCGAGTTTGATCAACTTGAAACATCTCAGCAATGCCAAAGTCTGATATTAATTTTCGGATTTATATTGAAATCTAATAAGATGTTACAAACTTTAAGATTAAGATGAATGACTGTCAATCGAAAATTCTCATGCAGAATATACAATATTCCTCAAACAATTTCTTCAATTATATTCGACTGAATTGACCAATTTAATTAACTTTACCTAGCAGGCAAATAGAAAATGGTCAAGGCTTTTATTGGAGACATATTCAAACACAAGGACCTTTTCATCTCCTTCTAGGCAAAATCCTAAAAGTCTGACATGTATGTTGAAGCTTTACTATTGATATAACCTCATTCTTGAATTGTTTAACTCTTTGTATAGATTCATTTGATAATCTCATCATAGTTATTTCTTCTCCGTGAGAAAGAGTTACTTAAATAGATAACAATAACTAAACCAATGATCAATTACACAATTGCTTGCAAAATGAATGTTATAGAAACATAAATTTTTATATTGTATAACGTATTAATATTATCCAAAAAAAAATTGAATCATTTTTAAAAATTTTAATATAATTTTGATACATGATGCAATCTAAAGAGTGTGGATGTAAATTTGTGCAATATTATATAGTATTTTTCTTGTTTGGAAAGTGTTCAATAATTTACATTTTCAAGATTTTCAATTGATAGTTTTTTCCCTTGTTTAATTGATAGTTAAATTAATGTTATATTTATGACAAGTAAAGCAATAAATAAATTAAAATAATCGCTTATGATAATTACCTTGTAAACTTCACCAAATCCAACTTGACCTTACTTGTTAATGTCAGATCAATAAATTTGAAATAAAACTGAAGTGATTGTTGAATCGTAGTGATATCAATTGATAGTGCAGCTACTTATTTTTTTTTCTAGCAAACAATAACTATAATGATTAGTAATTAGAAATATAGAAACCATTAACATATGAATATATCAAGTGAATTAAAAAAAAATACAAGATAATTTGCAAAAGTATTTTATTGTCTTAAACTCCTTACCATTTTCTTTCCTTAAAGTAGTATCACTCTTTCAGCTTCAAAGAATCTAAAAACTTGCACCAATTAGCAAAACGCATAATACAACTGAAACAATAATTATGACCGCAATGATTAAAGATGATACCTGATTTCTTATCCCTGCGTCACAAAAATTATTTGCGTGAATGTTTCATTTTCAATAATTATTTAACACAAAAATAAAAAAACCTTTTTAATCTATTATTTTTTTAGCATATATTGACAATCGTAACTTGTAAAAGCAATAAAAAAGATTGTGAGTTTTTTTTATATTAATAAAAATCAACCAGATAAGCTAAGTGTGAAGTTTTTCTCTCTCTCTCCTATTGCCCTTTAAGAAAGTGTCATGGACCAAATGGCTAGCTATAACACACAACATATAAAAAAATATCCAATTTAACAAAATAATGTAATATTTTTAATATGATAATTGATTTCATCATAAATTTGCGAGTTGGTGATATAAATCTATGATTATGTAAAATCGTGTGTACTCTTAGATTTGTATTGGCACTCGAGTGTTCACTCCATGAGGCCATTGGATGCCCTTGGCAGAAGTGCTCATGGTTAGACATCATTTTTAGTGCAGAATGACAAGAGATGGCCTTTAGCATGCTTTAGGATCTAAGAGAACTTATTCATTATTGAGAGAAGAGGAAAGAAAAAGAGGGAAAAAATGGTTTTCACCATTGTTGATCGAGTTAGTAAGAGCTAGAGTTGGTTTTTTGAGTGTTGTTCTCATTGGTGTGATTCTATTCAAGTATGTTGTTCTCTCTAAGTACTTGCAATCTCACATTTGAAGTTAGTAGAACTAATTTCCTTGTAGGTGTTATTTTCATTGGTGTGATTCTCTTCAAGTATGTTGTTCGCTCCAGGTACGGTGCAAACATGTACAATGTCTTATACTTCGTATAATTAGCTTCTTTGATCGCAATGTTTTTTTTATTTACTAAACCATTACCTTTTGCGGCCTCAGTCGTTAATGTGGCTAATTGATGAGTGCTCAAAAAGCACTAAAATAACCATGATTTTATACAAATTAATTGATTAAAAATATATATATTTATATGTTTTATCATATATTTATATAAATTTATCTTTTTCGGAATCACGGGTATTTTTATTGTTTTTCGTATTTTGGCTTAAAAATGCAACTTAAAGACTCAAAGAGAATACGAAGCAATACATCACAAATATATTAATAAATAAATGCGTAAAGGTCGACAAATATGGAAAAATTGGACAAAATGGGTCAAAAAGGAGAAAAACGCAGCCATTGACCGCATTACCAAAGACTCACCGCTAAGTGGTTATCGTTTCACGCTGCGGCAAGATCGTTCATGCGGGTAGTCTTCATACGGCGCGCGTTTTCACGCTACGAAGGCATCACCCTCCTCCGCGTTTTGCCCCATTTTCCACGTATCCGCTGACGTCACGCCGACGTCATTGATGACCTCAAAGATTTCCATTACACGTTTTTAATTTTTTTAATATTTTTTTAACATTTTTTTACTCATTTTTTCTCTCCATCCTCACCTATAAATACCCTATTCCATTCACTTCAAAACACACCTTCAAAACACCTTCAAAACACCTTCAAAACCTCCAAATACATTCTTTTCTCTCATTTCTTAGTTTTTAAGTTTGTCTTAGTTTCTTTCTTAGTTTCTAAGCTTTTCTTAGTTTTTAGCTTTTCTTAGTTAATTTCTCTTAGTTTTAGAGTTCTTCCCTTTTTAGGGAAGAACTAGTTATGTTTTTGTAATGTTTTAGATTTTTGATTCAATAAATGGAAGTGCAAATTCCGCTTGGAGGTTTTCTAGCAACGGGAATAGCGTCAAGTTCGTAAGGATTTTATTTTCTTTACGCTATTTTTTATGCTTTATTCTTACATGTTATATTTAATTTGTGCGTGATTAAATTTAAGCGTGTTAGCTATTTATAAACATGATATAATAATAACGTTGTTATGCTTGCGAAATATTAAATAGGTGAAAATTTCTAAAATGAATTGATTTTATTTTTATTCATGATTTTATTTTTATTAAGAATGTTAGAGAGAAATATATTATTTTTCATTACAAACTTAAATCAAGATTAGATTTTAAGGTTTAGTTATCCAGTCTAATTTAGAGTAGTGCTCTTTTATTTGATGGTACAATCGCCCGGTAGTTAGAGTGAAGCTCTATTTCAAAAGTTTTTATAAGAATTATTATGTGAAAATGTATTGACGACATGTTTTCAGTAGTGGTTTTAAAACTTGAAAGTTAGTACTCGGATAACTAAATTCTTAGGTTTAATTTGGACACCTTGAATAAAGTTTATACAGTCTAACCCCACCAAAGGTGGCATTTAAATGGTTCATTTTCAATCTCTTAGAAAAAGGAATTAATTTAATTAACCAAATTAGTTATCAACCCCACCCATAGGTGTTAATTGATTTGTTTAGTTAACAAAGAATATCTAACCCCACCAAAGGTGGTATTCATACAAAAAAGAGAGAATCAATAAAATATCAATTTATATCTTTAATAACCTAAATAATATGAGCAAGCATAATTAATTTAGTTATTATATCCATAAATACTCCACTAATATAAATGATAAAATTTGCATGGATATTTATTGAATCTGTATTTATATTTATTTTTTTTATTTATTGAATCTGTATTTATATTTATTTTTTTTATTTATTGAATTTGTATCTATGTTTATTTCTTTTATTATATTTAATTAATCTGTATATATGTTTATTTTATGTTATTAGATTAAAAACACAAAACCCAAAATATCGTGACAGGATGTTTAGGATTTAATTTCGTTTTTAAAAGTTTGAATAATAAATTAAAAACCATATACATTCCTTCCTTAGATCGACCTTGGGAGTATACTTATCATTTTCTACGAAATGATTTGTGCACTTGCGAGAGTTTTATAAATATAAAACCAAAGTATTGGCAGGATCGGCGATACCGGTTTTCGCTCATCAAGTTTTCGTTCATCAAAGTATTTGGCGATCACGATTCTGCTCATCACTAATGTTTTCACTCAATAGTTTATTGAAGCGATTTGGGTTGCTTACATTATTTCCATTCCAAAATTTAATAATTGGGTGCTCTAGAAGAACACTCAAAATGTTAGATTGGAATGAGTAGCGTAAAAAGCATTCCTCCATCCATATCATGGCCTCTTTTTCTGTTGGACACAACTATTGTTAAAAATAAAACTTGTTTGAAGACCAAGATGGAGTTCAACAAATTAAAGCCCAATTTGAGGAAGTTTCCATAGTAGTTCAAGAAATTATTCAAGGTGATGAGTTGTGAGACAGTTAGTGGATGTTGAGTTGGATTGTAGGTAAGATGTTGAGTTATGAGATACCTAGTGGAAGTTGAATTGGATTGTAGGTAAGATGATGGGTTGTGTGTGGTGATTAGAGTGAAAGTTAGATTTATATTGTGTGACTTGTATTAATTCTATGATAGTATAAATACCTTGCATCCTTTGTTATGTAATATATCTCAATCAAGTTTAAAAAATAAGAAGTAAGAGTTTGAAAGTTTCTAAAAGTTACTAGAAAATTGTTCTTGAGTGTTGATAAAGTTTGATCCATAATATTCTAACAAAGTGGTATGAGAGTATAGGAGTAGTTGGAAATATACACTATTGTATATTAAATTGAAGCTCTCGACGAGACAAATTCGATGTCACAAGAATCATCCCAATCGGAGTGCAAACACATCGCCAGGTATCGCCGGAAGGTGCTGCTAGAAAATGAGTCAATTCATCGAGTTGGAACCAAGTCCAACTGAGTTGACCGAGCCTCGGACCAAGCAACCAAGCCATTGACCAAGACATTTGACCGAGCTATAGAATCGTTGACCAAGTTGTGATGAGCCATTGACCGAGTTGTCACCGAGCCGTTGACCAGTAAGTTTGATCGTTGATTTTGACCATTGGTTGAAAAATTCTTTGAATTTTTCCCAAAGTTTTTCAGTGTTCTGAATTCATCTGTGTGATCGAATTTTGCAAATCCTTACTACATTGAGAATTATGACAAATGGAGGTTTGTCGTCGTTTCAAGTCCCAGTACTGAACAACATCGATTACAATAATTGGAGTATCAAAATGAAAGCACTTTTGGGTACACACGATGTATGTGAAGTTGTGGAGAAGGGTTCTAGTAAGCATGTAGACAAAGCTACCCTAACTTAACCAAAAAAGGATTCTTTGAAGGACTCGAGAAAGAGAGACAAGAAAGCTTTTTACCTTATCTATCAAGCCTGGAATGATGACGAATTTGAAAAGATCTCAAGTGAAATATTCTCAAAAGTACCATGGGATAAGCTTCAAACTTATTTCAAAGAAGTCAATAAAGTGAAGAAAGTTCGTCTCCAAACACTAAGAGGTGAATTTGAATCTACCATATGAAAGCTTTCGAGTCTATTTCTGATTATTTCTCAAGAGTCATAGTTGTTTCTAATCAATTGAAAAGAAATGGTGAGACGTTGGAAGATGTGAGAATAATTGAAAAGATACTCCATTATTTGGATCCCAAATTTGAGCATATCGTCGTAACAACTGAAGAAACTAAAGATTTGGAAGTAATGACGATTGACTAACTTCAAGGATCATTGCAAGCTTATGAAGAAAAACATAAGAAAAGGCAAGGGATCAACAAACAACTCATCAAGACGCAACTTAAGAAGAAGGAAGAAATCCAAGGCTATCACAAAAATCAACATGGTCATGGTAGAAACCAAGGCTGAGGACGAGGAAGAGGCCGCGGTAGTGGAAGAGGTTGGAACTACAACAAAAATTCCAATGCCAGCTACGAGAAAGGAGAAAGCTCATCAAGAGGTTGTGGGAGAGACAATTCAAATTGGAGGTATGATAAATCTCAAGTTCAATGTTATAATTGTCAAAAGTTTGGGCATTATGCTTTAGAATGTAGAGCTCCCAACATCAAGGTCGAGGAGAAGATCAACTATGTAGAAGCTAAGACTGAGGAAAAAGAAACATTGTTCTTAGCATACCAAGATACTGACAGAGGACACGAGAAAACTTAGTACCTGGATATCAATGCAAGTAACCTTATGTGTGGTAGAAGAAGCATATTCATAAAACTTAATGAATCAATAAATGGTTATGTCTATTTTAGAGATAATTCAAAAATATTGGTGAAAAGGAAAGGTGATATTCTTATTTGAGCAAAAAATGATAGTTATCAGATAATTTCAAATGTCTACTATGTGACCAACATGAAAAACAATATCTTAAGTTTGGGTCAACTCTTAGAAAAAGGGCTATGATATTCACATGAAAGATTATAGTGTTTTTATAAGGGATGGCCAAGGAAATCTAATTGCCAAGGTGAAAATGTCAAAGAGTAGAATGTTTACTTTGAATATTCAAAATGATGTTCCAAAGTGTTTAAAGGCTTGTTACAAAGATGCATCCTGGCTATATCATCTTCGGTTTTGGCATCTCAACTTTAGAGGATTAGAGTTGTTGTCTAAAACGGAGATGATGAAAGTATTACCCTATATCAATCTTACTAGGGGAGCAATTTAGAAAGATTTTTCCAAAGGATTCAAACACAAGAGCTCAAAAGCCACTTGAAATCATTCATATTGATGTGTGTGGACTTATCATGCCAAGTTTTCTTGGTAAAAATAATTATTTTCTTCTCTTCATTGATGATTTTTTAAGCAAAACTTGGGTTTATTTCTTGAAACAGAAATCCGAAGCTTTTGAAATATTCAAAAAGTTTAAAGCTGATGTGGAAAAATAAATCGATCTGTGCATCAAATGGAATCAGACACCCACTAACCATACCACGATCCCCCCAACAGAATAGTGTTGTAGAAAGAAAGAACATAACTATTCTTTATATGGCACAAAACATGATTAAAAGTAAGAGAATTCCTAAGAAGTTTTGGGTAGAAGCAGTAGCTTGGGCTATCTACCTATCAAACCATTCTCCAAAAAGAAGTGTGTTTGGGAAAACATCACAAGAAGCATGGAGTGGAAGAAAGCCAAGAATATCTCATTTCAGAGTGTTCAGAAGTATAGCTCATGTACATGTACCATACTAGAGAAGAACCAAGCTAGATGATAAAAGCAAGAGTTTCATCTTTATCGGCTATGACTCAAGTTCAAAGGGATACAATCTATACAATCCGAACAACAAAAAGATTGTAACTAGTCGAGATATGGTATTCGATGAAGATATAGAATGAGATTTTGGCTCACATATAGATAATTTAAATTTCTTTCCACACTTTGAATAAGTACATACAGAGCAACCTGAAGAAATTTAGTAAGAGCCAACGACTCCACCTACTTCGCTAATGAAACTTCTCATGGAGACCTGTCACCTTCATTGTCTTATAGTGGAAGTGAAAGAGCCATGACACGTACACAAAGTTTCTAAGATCTCTTTGAGGTAACAAAATGACAATATAATCTTACCTTATTCTATCTTTTTGTTGATTATGAACCAGTGAGCTTTCAAGAAGCTACACAAGAGAAGAAGTGGAGAGATGAGATGGATGAAGAAATCAATGCAATTGAGAATAACGACACATGGGAACCCATTTCACATCCCAAAGGGGACAAGCAAAATAGGTTTCAAATGGGTGTACAAGACAAAGAGAAATTCAAAGGGAGAAATCGAAAGGCACAAGGCGAGACTAGTAGCAAAAGGTTATAGTCAAAGAATTGGAATTAACTATAATGAGGTATTCGCTCATGTTGCCCGGTTGGAAACTATTAGACTAATCATTTCTATAGCAGCCCAAAACAAGTGGAGGATACATCAAATGAATGTGAAATCTATCTTCTTAAAGGGAGTCATCGAAGAATAAGTCTTTATACACCAACCATTAGGCTACAAAGTCAAAGGGCACGAAGATAAGGTGTTAAAGTTGAAGAGAGCTCTTTATGGATCGAAGCAAGAACTAAGAGCGTGGAATTCTCGCATCAATAAGTACTTCCTCAAAAATAACTTCACCAAATGCCCTTATGAACATGCGCTCCATGTCAAAGTTAAAGATGGAGAGATTCTGATTGTGTGCCTATACGTGGATGATCTCATCTTCACCATAAGTGACCCAAGCATGTTTGAAGAATTTAAGAGAGTGATGACCCACGAGTTTGAGATGATCGACATTAGAATGATAGTATACTAACTTGATATCGAAGTCAAGCAAAAAGAAGAAGGTATTTTCATCTCCCAACAAAGCTGTGCAAAGGAAATACTCAAGAAATTCAAGATGGATGATTGCAAGTAAGTAAACATTCTAGTGGAATGTGGAGTCAAGCTAGCCAAGCATGATGAAAGAGAAAATGTAGATCCCACTTTCTTCAAGAGTTTAGTTAGAAGCTTACATTATTTGATGTGCATAAGACCTGATATTCTCTATGTTGTTGGACTTGTGAGTCGATACATGGAGAATCTGACAACTACTCATTTCAAGACTACTAAGAGAATCTTACGCTACATCAAATGTACAATTGATTTTGATTTGTTATGCTTATTTTCTAATGATTGCAAACTTATTGGATATAACGATAGTGATTATAGCGAAGATATAGACGATCAAAAGGGCCCCAGAAGGCTTGTGTTCTTCATGTGAGATACTATTTTTATATGGATGTCAAAGAAGTAACCGATTGTCACCATGTTTAGTTGTGAAGCTGAGTACATAGCTATAACCTCAATTGTTTGTTATATGATTTGGCTGAAAAATTATTGAAAGAGCTAAACAGAGCACAAAAAAACCAACAAAGATTTGTGTTGATAACTATTTAGTAATTGCTTTGGCAAAGAATTTAATCTTCCATGATCGAAGAAAACACATTAATACTCGCTACCACTATATAAGGGATTGTATCGCTAGAAAGGATGCACAAGTCGAGTATGTCAAGTCACATGATCAAGTTGCTGACATCTTTACCAAGCCACTGAAATTTGAAGACTTTGTGAGGATAAAGAGTTTTCTTGGTCTCATAAAACAAGTTTAAGGGGGAAGTGTTGAAAATAAAACTTGTTTGAAGACCAAGATGAAATCCAACCAAATTGAAGCCCAACTTGAAGAAGCTTCAATGATAGTTCAAGAAATTATTCAAGGTTGAATTGGATTGTAGGTAAGATAATGAGTTATGTGTGGTAATTAGTATGAGTGTTAGTTTTATATTGTGTGACTTGATTCAATTCTATGATAGTATAAATACCTTACATCCTTTACTATGTAATATATCTCAATCAAGTTTAAGAAATAAGAAGTAAGAGTTTGAGAGTGTCTAAAAGTTGTATTATTTTTAAATGTTTTTGAGTATTGATTCATAATATTTCAACAATTCTATTGACTTCTTTATTGCAACACAATTTTTGCATATTGTAGTGTCCATGTCTCCTCCATAGAAAAAGAGGCCTTGGACTGTAGAGGATGCTTCTTCACCGATGGTGGCGTTGTAGAAAAGTTGTTTAGTGGCACTGAAGAGGAAGTCAGCCAGTATGTGATTGAGATTGGTTTAGTAGGTGCTGTTGGGAGTGAAAGTGCTTGTGCTTTTGCAATCGTGATCAGTTAGGATCAAATTGAGCTTCAGTGATCTTAAAACAGATGTACGTTATGGACATAAAAGCAAGTTAGGGATACAATATAGGATTCGGAGGTGCTGGTTATAGCTTCACTTGATAGCTGAGCTAGATTGATAGCTGTTTTGGGACCTATACAAGAGATTGGAAAATGTGGTGTAAAAGTGATCATTATATTCATTTAAATCACGTTAAATCTTATTTATAATTATTGATTCTATCTTACCATAAATATATATATATATAATAATAATAATTATTGGATATAAAGATTTTCAATCATTATATACGGGTTTTTATGTTTACACGTTATAGATTATTATTATAAAAAGAATATCTTATTAATAACGATGCGAAATAAAATAAATATTTTATGTATTTATATTATTATAATAATATTATTATCTTTTTCAACGGAAAATGTTAATGGATGAGACACTTTAGCGGTTATGGTGTAGATAAGCCTCCAAAGGAGACCAATTCATTTGCGGATTGCATTTTTGTCCTTTTGCTAGAACGGAAATAGTTTTAATTGCAACTTGAATTTTGATACTAAGCCAGGTCCAACTTACCCAACCCACCTTTAAAGTGATTTATTATTAGGCTTCCATCGACCACCTTGCTTATTATCTTTATCAAGCTTCAGTATTTGTGTTTTTATTTATTTAAATACTTTTATTAATTTTACATTTTATATTAATTACGTTACCATCATCGCTTACTCTCAAATTTAAAATTTTGATGTGACTAAATATATTAAGATATAATTTTTATAAAAATATCGAAAATATTATTGTTATTAATTAAAATTAAAAAAAATCATAAAAATTATGAAAATTGTATTAAAATTATAAAAAAAATTTATAAAATATCAAACAATTAATTATTTATATTTTAAATTAATTTTTTATTTAATATATATATTTAAATATTTAAAATATTTATATCGATCAATTAATTAAAATATTTTAAAATAAAATATATATATTTTTTTGTAAAATAACTTAGAATGAATAGTTAACATATTTGAAATAATTAATTAGATTATTTAATTGTAACTATTATAAATAGATAAATTTTAATATTATAAAAATAAATTTTATTGGTTATTTATTTTTATAAGTACTTATTATATATATATATATAACAAATATATTATAAATAAGAAAAAAATATATATTATCTACTTCTAAATTAAGAAAAAGTTGAATTAAAATGATTATTTATAAAAAAAAAGAAAAAAATCAATAATTAATACTTTTGATATTTTATTCGACACTTTAGTGATATTTTTTGATATTTTAACGATATTTTAATAACAATATCTATAATATTCAAGATATTTTAACCAAAAAGAGATATTTAAGCTATACTTTAACCATAATGATATTTTAGTAACATTAGTTAGATTATTCATAATTTTCATATATATATATATTAAAAATACTTATAATAAACTCTTAAATTCTTAAAATAATTGTTGAACTCTTTACCCTGCAATCATTATTTTCTTTTTAATTCTTCCATAATATTTTTGATCAATTAATTGAAATGGTGAAAAACTAAACTCATATTGATGCCTTTATTAAAGGATATTGTAAATTTCAATTTTTTCTAGATATATATTATACTTTTTTTTGTGCTACGGGGTATATTATACTTGTTTTATAAAGAGAAACATTGCACATTTTTTTTAATTTATTTAAAAAATTTAAGAAAAATAAAAATATCTTTATTAAAATTCGTAATCACAAAAATAATATCACTTATATGCGACTAATATATTTTTATTATAAAAAAATTTACATCTTAAAAATTTCACATTGATTACTATCAAATTAGATGTTAAAATTAAACTCCGATAAATATTATTTTTGTTATAAATTTTAAAAAGGTTAGTTTACTTAATTTGTCAAAATTTTAGTCACAATATTTTTTTTAATTATTTTTTTCAAAAAAAATGATATATAAATATATTAACATTAATATTCGTTACAAACAATATAAAAAAAATTATGGGAGTAAAACAGAATTGTTAACAAAACCCTTAACATAGTTATAAGAAGACGAATAAAGTAAACTATGCTTTACTTTATTAAAGTTTCTAAGAACTCAAAAAACATAAATCATACTAAAATGTGGTAAAAAGATTTTTCCTTCGTTGATAATATTCTTGGCTTCCCAAAAAAAAAATGGTGAAATCTTCTTATATTACAACTTTAATAACAGTTTGGTTATCACAGATAAGTAGAATTGAAATTCAATTACAAAGCTATGTGAAAAGTAAATAATAAAAGTACAAGCTTCCCATTCTTCGATAGAGTTACTAAAAAAGAATTTAGTCCAGCACCCAATCTTTAATAACAATTACAACAGTAATTTTTTTATTATCAATTGTAGCATCAAATTTGGTTTCAATAATCTCTAGGTGGTTTCCAACTAGTAGCTAGATGCAGGGGGGAGGAAAATAATTTTCAATAACCAAAGAATTCCAACTACTAACACTATAAGATAGACCTTTGAATTCATAGAATCTGTGATTTAATTTAGAAACAGTAAAGTTAAGATTCGAGGATTTAAACTTGAAGATTAATTAAGTTATTTCTGGATTTTTAAATTTGTTCAAAATAAATAAAAACTGCAAAATGAAATCAGGACATGTTCTTAAAGGTGATATAAAAGAGTTGAAATTATTGAAAATAGCTTGAATGAATGATTCAAAAGAGAGTAAATTTGAATTAGTTAGTAGAGAAATGAGATACCAAGCTTACCAGATAGAAATAGTGAACTGTTAGGAAATAAACAGGCGATTAATATTTTTAGTAACTGATAAACACAGGTGATAAGAAATATCAAAGTAATTGTTGGTCCAACTAACGTGTTGCAGCAGCAAAGAAAAATAAAAAGAAAGAAAATAGTAAAAGGTGGTGGCGCAGAAAGAAAAGAAAAAAAATAAAATAAAGTTAAAATATTTTGTCATTTGTGTTGGTATAATCATGAGTGAAGAATAGAATTTTTTGATTTTATAAAACCTTTGCTTTAATCTCAAAATTCACGTATCAAAAACGGAGGAAAATAAAGAGAGATAATTTTCTAATAGAGTTTTTGAGAGAAAAAATTAAGAGATTCAATTTGTGAAGTTTTACCCACAAATTGAAGATACACATTTGTTGTATTTTTGTGATAAATCCACTTAAAAATGAAATGTGTAATCTCATCTTATTATGGTAAAAGTTTAAGTAGTCTATGGGTCTTGTGGTTGTTACTTTCATTTTGGAAGGTTTTTACATGTTAAAATCTTGATATTATTTTTGTTTAATTTTAATTTGAGAAATTATCCTAAATGTGTGAAATTTATTTATTTATAACCATCTATTTTTCTCAACAGTAATGAAATTCTATGATTGATGTTTTCACGGATTGAGAAACAATTAGAGAAAAGTCCCTAACAAAAATTTTCAATATTTTATGAAATTTTTATTTTCAAAAAGAATTAAATTTTTTAGGATATATAGAAGAAATTATTTCCTAATAAGCCGATGTAAAATTGAATTTAACTTTTGTATTATGAATCCAAAATTAAGAATATGAAATAAAATGTTTAAAGATATAAGAAAACATTAAAAATTATCTAAATAATACTAATTAATTAAATGTTTCAATTATTATTATTTTTATTGAAAAGATTAATAACTTTGATGAAACGAGAAGATTTAAACCTATTTTAAAAAAAATGAATATAAAATTAGACGATTACAAACTCCAAATATATGTTACAATATTTATGAAATTATTATTATTAATTTCACTATAAATATATAAATATAAAGAATAGATTCATTTCTAAATAAATGAATCGAAGAACTTGATGTTATAGTCGAAGAAATCATTTAGACTCTTATGTTTATAGGTAAAGAGTTGTCAATCAAATTTTTGTCATCATTAGTTAAAAATTAATGATTTAATTTAAAAATAAGATTGAGATTAATATCTTCAAATTTTTGAAATCTAATCTATCTATTACTTTAGTTAGAAAAATATGATCACAATATTTAAAAGTCATATATATTGAATTAAGAGAGTCACTTTTTGATTTTGAATTTTATTACTTTTATCAAAAATCAAAATTCAAAATTCAAATTAAAAATTAATAATTTAGTTTAAAAATAAGACTAAGATTAATATCTTTAAATTTTTAAAATTCTAAAGTAGAAAAATATGAACCTAATATTTAAAAATCATATATATTGAGTTATAACGGTCACTTTTTGATTTTGAATTCCACCGTAATTTTCTTACCATAGAATTACTTTTATCAAAAATCAAACTTCCAAAATTTGAAGGTAATCATGCGTTGGTATCATGGGTTGGTAGCAATAGAAGCACATCTTTAATATAGGTTGTTTTGTCAACTTTGGAGTGTAAACAAGATATTCAACTTTTTAATTATTCCTTTCTTGAAGTTATGTTAAAAAAAAAATTAATGCTAAGTATTACAACTCATATCAGTAGTGATATTTATCATCACTTATATGTAAAATTGTGATCGGATAAAACAAAAATCAAACAATAAATATGTTAAGAAATAGTAATATATATATATTTAATTACTATTTAATGAGTAAGTCATTCCAGAGTTATTATTTACTTATTAGTGATAAATATTCATTTCTAAAAAAAAAATAATAATAAATCCTTTCTCGAAGTTCTATAATCTATATTCTATACGTTTTCGTGCTTTCATCAAGGCTCAGCCTGGCCCAAATTATTTGGAGATTCTTCCGTTTCATCGTAAACTGTAGACATCAAGGCCCATATTAAATTTGATCCATGGATCCAGCGCAAGAGTGGAGGGGCATACAGACGTTTTAAAGAATTTTCCTTTGCAACTGTTTGTCCCTTACCCTTCCCTCATGGCTCTCTTTGTAAGAAGATTAGCAGCTGTCGCCTTTGGCTCGTCCACTTCCTACCTTGAACGATTTTCAAGAAATTCTTCTCTTCAAAATCTTCAGGCATTGTCTCGTTGGAGAATCGCCAGTGCTTATGGTCCATCCATGTCTTCTGTTGCATCCGGTAAGTCCCTCCAACACAAGCTGTTTGTGAAAATGTCTCTGATAAATATTTATTCTCTAATGGATTAAATCCATCACATTTCAAGTTAACTGCTCGTGGGCGCTGGTTTTATTCCTGTTATAGTCTATCTGGTATCTTTAGGACTTATCTTTGGCTAGCGCTTTCTAAAGCATAAATTATTGAACTTGTTGTTCATATGGGTATTGGAACCAGATACTAACTATTATTTTGCTCATGCTTCGAATTTCAAGATTAGAGGATGGTGATGGAATCAATCACTGTGACTTTCAAACTTGGCATAATGGAGGAGGGACTGTCCACAAGTCAGCTAGCATTGACCCAACTGTGCTTGTTGAGATTGGTGCCATTGTTCACGCGAAATCTATAGTCGATTCACATGCACATATTGGCTCAGGAGCTGTTATTGGACCTTCTGTTCAGATTGGCCAATCAACAAGGATAGGGTATAACATCGTGGAAAACGTTTGAAAAGTTTTATGGTAGTATCCTATTAGTCTCCTATTTCTTTAAAAAGTACACGTAAGTTTAATTTTACTTAATTTAAAGAGATAAAATGATCATTTTTCTTGCCCTTAAAAAAAATCCCTACATTTATTACAAATTTACACCCAGTTTTTCACTTGCACCACTTATATGGTTCTATGTGACAAAATTATTCTTCACTATTTTTCAAGATAATTATGCCATTTATCATCCTATAAATGGTGTAGCTGTAAAAATATGTACAAATTTTGTGTTATTAACATTTCTCATTTTATTAAATTAAATGACAAAACATACTTTCGTTAAACACACAAGTGACAAGTATATGCAAGACATTAAACTTATGTGTATCTTTTCATAAAATAAGGGATCTAAGACATATCTCCTAAAAGCAAAGGGATTAAATTGTACATTTTTTTTATAAAGAAAGGAACCTAGGCATCACCCACCCCTTATAATATCTACTTATTGGTATTTTGCAATCATTAACTTTTATGGAAAATAACAAAAAAGACACTTTTAAAACTTGTAACCATAAAAATAATACCTTTTGTATTTAACTAATATATTTTTACTATTAAAAAAAGATCAAGGACCATAATTTTATATCAAATGTCATTTAATTAGACGCCGTTTAAATTGAACTATAGTCATCTAGACTTATTCAATATTGAACTCTCAGATCTGTCTAATTCGATCCCGTTCAATATTATTTAGATGTTGTATTTATTATTATAAGTTTTAAAGCGTGTTATTTTATGTAATTTCTCTAACTTTTGTTAAACAGGTAGTGACTTGTTAAGAAATCCCCACCATCGGTTTTTGTCATCAGCTTTATTTAGTTGTATGTGCAAAGTCAGAATCCCGTAGGATTTTCTGTGGGATTATGGTTAGCCCAGATACAAACCCATGAGTTTGCAGCTCTTGCTATGAATATTTTTACTCATCAGTTAAATTGACATGGTTTAGCAATATTTAAAGCCTAGTTTTACACTTTTATGTCTTTCGGATGCTTGTAGTTATTAATTTTTTTTCCATCAATCAATTTCTTAATTTTATTAATGCCCATAGGTTAAATCATTTAATCTTAAGACCTAATTCACTTTGCATTGAGACTGATTATTGAATGCTAGAGTGAGCTGGTGGCTTACATGTTGAGCTGCGTTATAGAATACATTCAGGCCAATTCTATTCATTCTTTGTTCTCTTAAGTAGTGTTTACTGTTAGCGCTAAGTTCTCTAACCCATATGCAGGACTATTTTTGTCATTAGACACAACCAACCACACTATTCAGTTCATCAATTTTTATGCTTGAAGAGACTTTCCTTGTAATAATTTTAGGTTTGTGATGTGGCTTGACTAATTGGTCTATGATTTCCCAGGTATAATGCAGCACTCTGTAATTGCAGTATAGGCGACTCATGTGTGATTCACAGTGGAGTATGCATTGGTCAAGATGGTAAGACAGTAGTTACAAGGTTGTCTAATTTTCTTCTGTTGATGAAAGTTATATACCTGTTGTTGTTTCTGATGTTCATTTCGGAAATGTAACTTTATGCATAATGCTGATTTCGATGATTTGACTCTATTAAACAAAGTTCTGATTGGCATGCAACTAATATATAGTTTACGGGAACAAGGCCTACTGCACTAGTTATTCTCTTTTTTACCCTTCTGTATTACTTCATTGATTCTCTAAAGGCTATTAGCTACATTCGGATCAAATTCTTCTACCTTTGTTTCTAGTGGTTATCTTTTCTCTACGAGTAGGTTTTAGGGATAAAACAGAGACTGATATTCTTTTGGTCTTTTCAAGGTAGAATTATTTTTTCAGAAGTGAAATTGGTTAAAAGCATATGTAAATGAGATACTGAATTGCTCCTTCTCTTCCTCGGTTTGTCTTTATTTCTGGTATTTGGTATGCTGTGCAGGGTTTGGATTCTTGGTGGATGAGCATGGACACATGTTAAAGAAGCCTCAAGTTTGTGTTCTTCTTCTGCTGTGTAACTTGATTTGATTGTCCCTTCATTTATTTCTGTTTGTGCATCATTGTTTGACTTCCATATGCTATATGTTTAACATTTATTCATAACTTTCATGTAAAGTGGCTATTATTAACATGTATGATTAGGTGTAATACATGCAAATGGATCATCTAGCTTTTCTTCAGCTTTGCATATTTAGTTTATAATAATGACAAGGGTTTTGATCTCCAATTTACTGTATTCCTTTCCATCATTTATTGTATATTCAAAATAGATCAGCAGTTAAAAGTATCTCATAAGTTCTCTTTCCCCCTCCTAGATGCTGAATGCTAGTATAGGGAACTATGTGGAGATTGGGGCAAATACATGCATTGACAGGGGCAGGTGAGACATGGGTCATTTTTCAGTAATAGGTTTTATTCAGTTTATCTTAGAGTAATACTAATGGAAAACTCATTGGTGTTTCAGTTGGAGAGATACTGTGATAGGGGATCATACTAAGATAGATAATTTAGTCCAGGTTGGCGTTTGCTTTATTGTACTGTTGCTTAATTTATTCTGTTGTTGATAATCGATATTCTTCTTGCCTTTTAGATTGCTCACAATGTGGTTATTGGGAACAACTGCATGCTATGTGGACAAGTTGGGATTGCAGGTTCAGTGACGTAAGTGCTATTGTGATTTTATTACCAGTCAAAAGGTTTGCCTTCTTTTACTTACAAGAAGCAGACCCAGCTTTCAATGGCTTTGCCTTGCTTGTTTTTATTAGGATAGGAGACTATGTCACTTTTGGGGGAAGGGTAGCTGTTCGTGATCATGTTTCAATTGTCTCAAAGGTACTGATACCATTCTTTTAATCGTGAACACCTTCTATATCTGAACTGGATAGACTGGGCCACATGGACTGGCAATGAGACATCTGATTAAAGTCATATTTCAGGCCCGCCTTGCAGCTGCTAGTTGTGTGACCAAGGACATTAAAGAACCTGGGGATTATGGTGGCTTTCCTGCAGTAAGTGTTTCATGTGCTTTTCAATGAAAGGAGGGAAAATGAAAATCTAAACCTATTGCTTGAATTTTGGCAAGGGATATATTTGATATTAACTTCTATTATACATCATTTTGTTATGTTCTGCAGGTTCCAATTCGTGAGTGGCGTAGACAAGTTGCAATTCGTGGTTGTCAAACCTCAAAGAAAATGAATAGCTAGTGTATTTAGTAATCTGAGCTTGTCTACTATGATTGTTTTGACAGCAGGCATGAATAATGTCATCCTTAAAGACTCCAAATTTACGATACAGTGATCAAGGAAGAAAGCTGGTAACAAGTTTAGTCAGCAGGAAGTAACTGTGTTTTTATTATGTGGCTAATTAGTTGGCACTTTTTGCACCATTTGAAAAATCAACTAATATTGTCCTTTCTTTCTTGTGGTGGCGTTTTGTTTTGTTTTGTTTTTGTGTTTTTTTTTTCCTTCATGTTTCATGATAAAGGATTGTATTCTTTTCTCCTAAACTCTGGTTTGCTTTGGTTAGCAAGGATTGTATTCATAAGACTGATTTGCTTTTACTCATGTGCAATTAGTTGTAAAGTAGTGTGCATTACCACCGGAGTATGAAACCCTGAGAGACTTGAATGTGGTTCCGAGTGTTTATACTCTAGACAAATTTCAAGGAAGGGTGAGGTAGGAAACGAGCATTTTTTGAAGAGAGATGGGATAACAGAGTTGCACCAGACTTTTAGAACAAAATGAAAAACAGATATACGTGTGTAATTGAAAGTGTATCTTTGATGGATAGTTTCATTTCTATCATACGCACTTCAGAATTTTACAAGTGTCTGTGGTGTAGCTTTATTTGCATACTATCTACTATCCTTCCATCTGAACCAATGGGTACATCTGCTTCAAGATCTATCTTGTGATGTTTTGTCTTGGACCGGAATATCTTGTACTTGATAGCAGTCTCTAAGTTGAACAACAAAGTTTCTGCACCTGTGAATAATCCTCTAGCAACCTGTTGGTGATCGGTATGAAATTCAACTTCGTGTAGAGTAGTTTTCTTGAAGCCTTGATAGAAACCTGGTAGAGTTATTTGGTCGAGAGGACTGCCTCCGTGATGAATAGAGAGGTGGATCTCATTAAAGTAAATGCCCATTCTTTTATTAGGGTTTGAAATTTCTATATTGATGATGTAAGAGGTACTTCTAATGGAGCTACCATTGTGATGTAAGGTGAAATTCTTGCTATTTAATTCTGAAGCATTTGCATTGGTGATGATGAAGATTGGTGCTTTTGGAGTTAGACTGTACCGTATTAGAAGAGCCGTAAAAATCGACACAATGACCACTTGTAAGAACCACAAAAAAGTGGAAGATGCAGAGGTCCTATGCTGAACCATATCAATAAATCTTGTTTTTGAGAACTGGTCGAGCATTTGTAGATTATTTATACAATCAGTGATAAAGATCCTTAACGATAAAGATTAAGGAGAGGCATATAAGCGTGATAAAGATTAAGGTGGGATTTGTAAAGTTATTCTTCCAAAAGTTTGTCAATCTGGGTAAGCATATTATATTGATGATGCCAAAGAAGGTATTGAAAAGCATGCACGTTTCCGATCTAATGTTTTCACATTATATTAAAGTAAAACTACACAATGGACACCAATATAATACATACTTTTGACGTGAAAATGGGTTATGACACCATGGATATTGGCATATTTTTCTTTTTAGGTAATTAAATCGTCTTATGAAAAAAGGTAATAAATTCGTTTCATCTTTCTTTTTCCTCGCTTTCTTGCTATAACCACATTAGATCTCTTTCATGTAAAACTAACTTTTCTAGTGTAATGTAATTTTTGTAGATTCCATAAGCTTGTCCATGTATTATCACTATTTTTTTTTGTGAGGATGCCCTTTAATTTATTGCATCCAATGATCAACTTGATAAATTGAAACTTTAATATTATGTCAATTTTGTACAACACATAAGCATATGAAAGGTTAACCCAAAATGGTAAGGCCAATGATACATATAATTATCTAATTTTTAAATGATCAAGCTACTCATTTGATTTTACTTTTTATCCTACTAAAAAATATATTTTTTACGTTATAAAAAAATGTATGTACATCATATTTTGAATACGTGTCCAACATTTGCTTTCCACTTGATAAAACATATATACACCTTGTTGAGAGAGATCAAATAGGTATTGATACCTATTTGAAACAGAGTGGAACTAAACAGGTTGAGTTAGCTTCAGTTTAAATCGTGATCCATTCTAATTAACATAGTTTTGGTTACAAGCAGATTGGGTCGCGTCACCGTTCAAATACCTTTTTAATGAATTCAATTTTATTTTTAATAGAGATTTTTAATAGAGGAAGACCTAGGTGTTAAACATTATACATGAAAATATAATTTCAACCTTAAATTGGTGATTTGTGATGATTGTGGGAGATTTTTGTCAAGAGTTCTATTGTTGATGCCAATAGAGTAAGTAGTTGAGGAGAGGTAGATGAAATTATAAAATATTTTGAAATTAAAAATTTAATTTTAAGATACAAGAATTGAAAATTATAAATTAAAATTGTTATTAAACATGGCCTAAATATTTAAATAATTTAAATGAGTTTAATAAAAAAAATTAAATAAGCTGCCCATATACTATCCATCTTAGTTAACATATAAATGTGTTCAACTCAATTCAGCTCATTTAAAAATTATATGAACTGAGTTGAGCTACAATTCACTTAAGATGAGTTAAGTTTGAACGAGTTAAGTTAGTTCAATTCATTTGACACCTTTACATATAATCATATATATTTCTCGTGTAACAAAACACATGATAAACATTTGAATGAGACATTATAGGTTAGCAAAAAAAAATATAATAACAAATAATGTTTTTTTAGAATGAAATATTTTAATTAATTTTATCTAGGAAAGTGAACGTCTTACTCAAGGATTGGATATAGTCATTTGGAGTTAACCTAATTCAAGTATGGAATTCATTACAATTGAAGACAAAATGAGTCAAATTATAGGCAATTCTATTAGCTTATATAGAACAATAAGAACAAACAAAGATTTGAGAGGGTCAAAAAGTAAAATTCTAAGTTTATGTTCCATTCAGATGTGCCAAACCAAGTTCCTCTAATAATATGTATATTCATTCAGTGAATTAATAGTAAAATTCTTTATTTTTTCGTTTTAAATCACACATTTAAATCATATCACAGTTTGATCTAAAAAATAAAAATTAGAATACATGTTTGTAACTCTAGTTGAAAAAAAATGGATAAAGCAAAAAAGTGGTTTAAATGACTTACGTTAAAACTTAACTGATTGCACATGACACATAAAAGATAATAAGTGAATAAACCATTGTCATTTTTAAAATAGAAGGTTTTTTCGAAACAAAATCATGTTATATCAATAAATCTTAATTAATCTTAACTTAATTTACATTTAAGAGCTATCTTGAGAACTTGAAACTTTAACAAATACGATGTGTTAAAGTAAAAGTTCAAGAAAGTCCTGAAAGATGGTTTTGATTAGCATGGGTAGGAGTGTGAACTCAAAAAAGTCAAGTACTCTTATTTGAATGGAGAATTTTTAGGAAATGAGAGCAAATAAATCTTATTTTAAGAAATTATCAATGAAAGTATGAGTTTTTAATTACATGAGTCTACCTTATACAATAAGTTTCTTTTAAGATGAAAGATCATTGTTCTGTAAAAAAATTTATATGAGATATCTTATTCTTATATTTGATATATCAAAATTGTTCTACTTGTAAGTTTTATATTGTTTATAAGCAATAAGTGTTATTCAATCCTAAAAAGGTCAATTCAAAGAAAAGCATGGAAGATCATTTTAATTAACACGAGTCGAAATGTTAACCTAAAAAAGTCAAGTTCTCTTATTTGAAGGGAGAATTGTTAGGAAGTTGGAGAAAATAAATTTTATTTTAAGAAATTATGAATGAGAGTATGAGTTTGTAAGTGCATGAGTGAACCTATAAGTTTTTTTAGATGAAAGATTATTGTTATGCAAAAACTTATATGGGATATCTTATTCTTATATTTGATATATGAGAAGTTATTTCACTTGTAAATTTTATATCGTGTATAAGCATCCTAAAAGGTCAATCTAAAGAAAATTAAATCACATATTACTTACAAACATTACAATAATATCTTATTTAATTAGATATTTTTTTATAATCCTTAAAGGGTCATTTTATAATCCTTAAAGTGTGGGTCAATTAACTCAATACTTTTTATTTTTAATCTGTTTTTATTATATTGTAATTATATATAGATTATTTGTATTTTTTTTCTTTTTACAAAACTCAAATATTTTTTATATTTATGTGAAGTTTTTTTTTTTACCTATTAATTGGTTAAAATTTTGATAATATATCAAAACTTATAAGAATAATGGAACTTTTATCTCAAAAGTTTATATATCAAAATTTATAAGAATAATGGAACTTTTATCTCAAAAGTTTAAAATAAGAGTAAGTCACACATTATTTATAAATATTATAATAATATTTTTCTGGGTACTCTTTTTATATATTTTTACTAATTTCATACTTTTTTTAAGAGTTATAATCATACACTGTATATTAGAAGATCCTTCGTTTGCAAGCAAAGAAATACTACAAATTTGGTAAAAAATTCACTCACGGTTTCCATCTTTTTGCTGTCTAATTCTATCTGGCCATTATTTAAAAAAATGCTTCCTTTATAAAATGTTTCCTTTTTTTTTTCTCCCCCCGGTAGCCTGGATAAAAGGAAAAGCATATGAAAGAATTCAAAGAAACATAAACACCTAAAAGTAAGAAAAAGGGATGCTCAGGATTATTAGTTTTCTTAAGCTCTATTAAGCCTCGTTCTCGGCTCCACATATGTTTCTTTGGATACAAGACGCTCCTCCATTCTTTTAATAAATTATTTTCCATGGATCGATTAACCATTGTGTTATTCCCTAGCTAATATCTCTTTTACAAAAATATAATTTCATTTTCACATTTATTAAGAAGTAAATAAAATTGATTTTTTTCTTTCAGTTTTTTACAAAAATAAATAAAATTTATTCCCTAGCGATTAACAATGGTGTTTTTTTCTTTCAGTTTTGATATGACTCAAATACAAATTACATGTACCCATTTACAAACATATCGATATATATAAAAAAAAAATACAATGATTTCAATTTTACTAAAAATATTAAAGATATTGTAGATATTGATGAATATTTTAAAAATTATAAAGAAAAATTTTGAAATATTTTTTAAAATTTCAATAAATATTAAAATAAATAATAATACCTTAATTCAACTAATTTTTTCATTTACACTTAACATATTTACGTCATATATAACACACATAATCAAATAAAAGAAAAATATATATAAGTAGGAAATTTATACTACAAATACAAATATAAATATAACTTATATAATACAACTTTAAATACATTAAATTATATGAAATGAAAAAAGTTAATCCCATAATAGACTTACTCTTACAAATATTTATAAATATTTAATTAAACAACTTTACATGGTTAGCTCAAATCATATATTTACCAAAACATCAACATTAATAGAATCACAATAACATACCATAACATTAAATAATAATAATTTTACTTGTAATTATTAATGTGAAATATAAAAAGGTTATATGATCTCTCTCAATAGTGTTTATGTATAAAAAAATTATGAATTAATAAAATTTGTATAATATCAAAGATATTCATTTCAAAATAAATTTCATATTTTTCATATTGAAAATATGAAAGATATTCATTTCAAAATAAATTTCATATTTTTCATATTGAAAATTATCATGAATAATTTCAAACCCAAGTGAATATTGCATAGATATTATAATTAGATTGTCACGACTCATAAATGAAAATCAATCTATAGATAATTATGTTTGATAGACATTTCTACTTACAAAGTGAGTAGTACCATGACATACTAAATCTCTCTTACATAATATGATCATCTCTCTCCTTTCCCTTCTCTTTTATTCACTTTTCTTCGTCATATGTTCATCTCTCTCCTTTCCCTTTTCTTTTATCTCTATTACTGATGAAATTTTAATTACTGCAAACAATATTAGTGCATTCATTCAGTATCTTATCGTTAGACTCAACACACTGTTTTCACTTTAAAAGACTTTGGTGAGTTGAGTTTGTTTCTTTTGGACATTGAGGTGTTTAAATCAGAAGTTGGTTCATTTAAGTCAAGCAAAATACATAATAGACCTTATAGATAGATGCAACTAAGCGATACTAAGCCTACATCTACTCCTATGTTGGCTGGACATGGTTTATCTAAAACACAAGGTATCCTTTTAGCTAATGCAATTAAGTATCACGCTATTATAAGTACACTTCAATATTAATGTACATTAATTAGGCCTGAATTAAGCTTCTCAGTTAATAAGCTTTGTGATTTTTTACAATCCCCTACTGATATTCATTGGATTGCAGCAAAGAGACTATTAAGATATCTCAAAGGTATACAAGATCATGGTTTGTTGTTTTGATAGTTTAGCTCTTTCTGGATACACATATGCTGATTAGACATCATGTGTTATGATAGACGCGACGGTCAATTGGTGGCTACTATGTGTATCTTGGTATTAGTGTCATGGGGTTCAGTGAAGCAAAAAGCTTGTATCAAGGTCTAGTGTTAATGCAGAGTTTTGTGCTTTTGCTTTGGCTGACACTGTTGTACAATTAACTTAGATCCATAAAGTGTTAGATATACTGAGAGTTATACTTCATATGATACTCCTATTTTCTACCGTGAGTATAGCACGATATTATTTAAAAAAAATTAGAATACATAATTGTAAATTTATTAATATTAGATTTAAATAAGTAAACAAAATACTTGTATTATACTCATAATAAAAAACATTATAATACTTTTCAAAAGTAATTTACAAATTGAATAAAAATTCAAACACTCGAATAAAAAACCATTAACTCTAACTCAAACTCAAATTAAGAATACAAAGATTTTTTTTTCAACATATTCTATTTTTTATGTTAGAGCGAAACAAATATAAATAAACTTTCATTTTGTAAGAAGAAAGATCGTGGTTGGATTGTTACATGTCTAGTACACAATTACCCAATAACAAGTATCACATATGATTACCAAAGTACTTTATATACTAAAGGTTTAATGAGCAAAGTACTAATCTTACAATCTTGAAGAGACCTTAATTAGCTTATGGGTAGGTGTTAGATCATGTGCCTATGAGCTTTTGGGTTGTTATGCAATTGGTTATGTCATGTTAGCGTTGTAAAATATAAAGCATTAATGTGTTCTTTATATAACCGTGTACATATATACATTATTCCTTAATGAGAATTATTCACTTTCTTCGTCATGTTCAGCTCTCTCCTTTCCCTTCTCTTTCGTATCTATAATAATTACTGACTATAGGATTCAATCATATATCTTCATTCACTTTGATTGAATCCATATTGTCCAATTTTGTTTTTATTCCATTTGTGACCAAGACAAGGAATTCAAGCATAACTCTTCAATCTAAATCTAAACAAACCACCACAGTTTATTTATCAACCACGAACTCATTTATTGATATCAATGATAAAACTCTCGTCTTCTTTGAATTGTGTCTCACTCACAAATAACAGACATAATGACATTCAATTAGTGATTACATTACTAGCTTGAATTAAAATAATAAACAATATATTTTGAATAAACACTTAACATATAATTTATAACCTATGTATTGTTAATACATATGAATTTATTATTTAAATATATTATACAACTTTAACTAGACACATATAACAACAGCATGTTACACCCTATCAAGAAGGTACACACTAAGACAATATATAATTTTTATGGATGGTTATAATTAAATAAAAAAAACACTCAATTGTCCTTAAACAAATAATTTGGGGAGGTGGAGATTTATAAAAAAGTTTCAGGGATGATTATTAAACATTCGTAAAAAGATTCTTAAATGGTAATACATTAATGTATTATTCTTGTAGTGTTATCTCTTTGTGTTACACAACTATTACACGTCAATATATTTAAACCATCTCCTGCTATTTGATCTATCAAAATAAACCACATTTTAATATTCGGTCTATTAAAATAAGTATAGTTATAAATATGTCTTAACTATTTTTCGCTTGTAATTTTTTTAATAAAGCTATACTAATAAATTTTAATATAGCCTAATGATATTAAGTGTAAGTTGATTTTATGTCATACTATCCATGAATTTTTTTATATACAATCCAATAAGAGATCACTAAGAATTGGTAATTATTAATTAGAATGTGTATCTTGATCCTTTTAATCCTTATGTTATTGATATTTTATATTGAGTGTAACATGATATATTTATTTATGTAATTTCTAAGAGAAAATGTATACAAGAGAAGACGTTGAAATCAATGATATAGGAAAATTAATCCATATGCTTACAGTTAGGAGCGACACATTCTACGTGACACGAGATTGTCCACTTTAGTCTATAACTGTAAGTTCAGCAGACCCACGGTTATAACTTAACAGTTCGGTGGGACCTCACGACTTTACTTCTAAAGAGAAACCCCAAAACGTGTCATGTCATTTAGAGAGTGATCACCACTTATAAACATATCACCACTTAACTTCCTAAGAAATGTAGGGCATGTGTAGGCACACTGCATCATACACTCCTACTTAGGGAGTCTTATGTTCTCGTAAGAACGCAAGCCCACATAGCTCTGATATCAACTGATACATGACAATTAATCTGTCTGCTTACAGTGGGACAAGACCCATTTCAAGTGGCACAAGATTGTTCGCTTTGATTCATAACAACAAGTTCAAGGGACCCACGATCATGACTTAACAGTTCAATGGGACCTCACATCTTTGTTTCTAGAAAAAAAACCCATAACGTGTCATGCCATTTAGAGAATGCTCACCCTTTATAAACACATCACTACTTAACTTCCTAAGTAATGTGAGACATATGGAGACATTTATGTAAATGGTATACTTGTCACATCAATCGATATTTTCCTATGTAAATGGTATACTTGTCACATCAATAGAATAAATACATCAAAATAATGACATTATTAATATTTAGGGTAAGAATTATAGTGAGTTTTGTAATTAATTATTAATTACTAATGATTCTCGGTATTATTTTTGTGTTTAGTTTAATAGTAGTGAAAACATTCTTTTTTTACTACAATCGTTTGTATTTTTTGCTTCAAAGCAATGATAACATTTTGATTGTATGTATTTTTTATATTTGTAACGGAGATATGTGTTAATTAAAAATGATTCTAAGTTTTATAGCTAATCACTAATTAATTATATAATATTGACTAATGGACTAGTAACATATAACATTTATGTATAATGTTACTTAAATGATCGTACTATCATTATTAATTTTAAATATTAACTGTCCTAAAAATACAATTCAACAACTGTTCTAAAAAATCGTGTCATTTAGAATGCTTATGTGGTGGACAATTATGATTGGAAATACAACCGTCTCAAAAGACTTTGTAGGATGACTATTAGGAAGAGTAACTAAAATATTAACATATTAGAAAAGGAAACTAATTTTAAATGTATATATGGTTGAAAAATTATACAAATTCTCGATAAGTCAGATTTATGAGTAAATAAAATAGACAAATAACACACAAATTTGATAATGCAGTTTGACCAATCTTGCTTACGTCTTTAGACCTGTTGCAGATCTTTTTACTAAAATGGGAGAAATTATACAAGGTGTTTACAACATTCGCAACTCACAACTCAAAACTCAATTACTCTCAATTTTCTCTTACAAAAGCTTTTCTCTCAATCGGAATGAACACTTGGTTTGATTAATTCATTACAATTACACATCTATTTATAGGAAAATTCACTCCTTAAATTACTCCTTAAATTAAAGGTTATTTGAATTGCTCCTTGAATTAAGCATTGATTTACTCCTCAAATTAAGGATGACCACTCCTTGATTTGCTCATTAATTTTCTCCTTGAATTAAGAAGCTTTATAACAATCTCTCACTTGAAGACTAACTTCAATCTGTCTTCACACCTCGATCAATGTAACGGTTTTTCTGGTCTTGTTACTCTAGCAGACCAACTGAAGTTGAACACAACTTCAATTTCATGGAAAACTCACACTTGTTGGCATCTCAGGTCTAACAAGCTTCATCATAGCATTCTGGTTCTCCTTCATCAGTCAGTAACATATAATTCATGTATCTCCTTTTAGGCACATAAGGTCGAGAAGACCTTCTCAATATAGGATTTGTAGTAGAAGGCTATGGTGTGTCGGATTGCTGCACACTACTCTGTCCAATGAGTTCCTCTAGCTAAGGACTTGCTATAATTGGTTTCTTCACGGAACTATTTAGGACATCATCTACATCAGCAAATACTGACTCATTTTGTTTTGAGTCATTGGTGTATGTTTTATGCATGTCCTTATACATCACTCTTTCATTGAAAATCACATCTCTGCTACTGATCACTTTCTTGTTTTCGTCATCCCAAATGTGGTATCCAAACTCATCATCACCATAGCCGATGAAGGTGCATTTCTTAGATTTAGGATCAAGCTTATTCCTGCCTTGATCACTAATATGCACAAATTCTTCATAGCCGAAAACTTTTAGATGTGATAGTTTTACCTCTTTTCTACTCCATACATCCTCTGGTATTTTGTGCTCCAATGGAACATATGAGCCTAGGTTGATCAAGTAAGTTATCGTGTTGACTGCTTCTACCTAGAACTGCTTTGGTAGACCTAATTGTATATGAATGCTTCTAGCTCTTTCTGTCAACGTTCGATTCATACGCTCAGCTACACCATTGTGTTGAGGCATGCCTGACACAGTTCTTTCCATTATGATCCCGTGCTCATAGAAAATTTTTTTGAATATGTGATCTTCATATTCATCACCATTATCGGTTCTGAACTTTTTGATCTTTAAACCTGTCTCATTTTCCATCATAGCTTTCCATCTTCTGAAAGCCTCAAATACTTCAGACTTATGGTTTAGAAAGTAAACTCATACCTTCCGAGAGTAATCATCGATGAAAGTCACAAAGTAATATGTCCTACCAATAGATGATAAGGTTGTTGGTCTCCAAACATCAGAGGGATAAGCTCTAGCTTTTCCTTCTTTGGGGTTCTGTCACTTGTTTGAAAGTTGACTCTCTTTTACTTTCTAAGTATGCAATCTTCGCACATGTCTATCTCTACAGACCGTAGGCCTGGAATTTTTCCCTTTGAGTGCATAATCTTCATCCCCTTCTCACTCATGTGGCCTAGTCTCTAGTGCCACAGATTTAGTGTTTTATTGCCTGTTGTAACTACGATTGAACAACGTGCCCCTGTTGTCATGTAAAGAGTGTCATTCTTCTTGCCTCAAGCAATTGTCATTGCGCCCTTTGAAATTTTCCGATTATCACCATGGAAGATCATAGTGTAGCCTTCACTATCCAATTGCCCTATTGAGATTAAGTTCCTTCTTAGGTCGGGAATATGCCTAACATCCTTCAGCTCCCAAACAGACTCATTCAACTTAATCTTCACTACATTTTTGCCAATAATAGCACATGGTTGGTCATCACCAAGATATACCTCTCCAAGGTTTCTGGGGACATTTCTTGAAGAATTATTTCTGTGAAGTAACATGGAACGATGCTCTAGAGTCTAACACCCAAGATTATTCATTGCTCTCCAAATAACATATCAATGCATCATCTCCTCCTGAGGTGAAAGTAACATTTGCCTCTTCCTTCACCTGTTGGTTCTTCGGTGCACTCTTGCACTAATTTTTGTAATGCCCAATTCTCTCACAATTCCAACACTAGACAGTCTTCAAGCTATAGGAATTATTGGGATTCCTGGATTTGGACCCACTGTTCTTTGATCTACCTCGATAGTATGTTCTGTCATTTCCATTCCCTCTGGTTGAATGTCTTCCTCTTGACTCTATATGAAAAACTGAAGATGTTGACGATTCACCCGACTCTCTACGTCGGATCTATTCATTGAGAACCATATCACGAACATCGTCAAATTTCAACTTATTGCTTCCTAACAAGCTACTCACAGTCATGACAGTAGCATTCCAACTTTATGGTAGAGAAGAATAAAGTATCAATGCTCGTACTTCTTCATTAAATTCAATTTCAACTGAACTCAATTGGGTTGTGACTGTGTTGAGTTCATTGAGATGTTGAGCTACCGATACGCCTTTTGTAATCTGCAAATTGAACAAACGTCTCATCAAGTACACTTTTTTTTAGGTCGATAGCTTCTCATACATATTGGAGAGAGCTACGATAAGACCAACCGTGGTCTTTTCCTTTACTATGTTGAAAGCAACATTGCGGGATAACATCAATCGAATAACTCTAAGGGCTTGTCTGTCTAGAAGATTTCAATCTTCTTCCTTCATAGCCTCTAGGTTCTTCCTTAAGAGAGGTTGATACAGATAATCCTTTTTCTAAATTTTCCAAAACCTGAAATCTATGCCAACCAATTTCTCGAGTTTCAACTTTGCTTCATCTACTGTCATTGCTCCCACTCAAATCTGACTTCCTCTGGATCGTTTTTGACTATTTCTGCAAACCACCGTGTCTTAGAACACCTCCTTCAACAACAAAAATACCATTGACAAAATTTCAATATTTATATAATTCACTATTCATGTGAATAGTAACCTTGCTGAAATTGACAAAAATCACCACCAAAAACTTTGATACTAGTTGTTGGAAAATTATGCAAATTCTCAATAAGCCAGATTTATGAGAAAACAAAATAAACAAATAACACACAAATTTGATAACGGAGTTCAGTCAATCTTTCTTACATCTCCAGACCTACTGTAGATCTTTTTACTGAAAGAGGATAAATTATATAAGGTGTTACACCCAAAACAATTACTCTCAATTTTCTCTCACAAAAGTTTTTTTTCTCAATTAGAATGAACATTTGGTTTGATTAATTCATTACAATTACACATATATTTATAGGAAAATTCACTAATTGAATTACTCCTTAAATTAAGGGTTATTTAAATTGCTCATTGAATTAAGCATTGATTTACTCCTCAAATTAATGATGGTTACTCCTTGATTTGCTCACTGTTTTGATAATTGAATTAAGAAATTTTATAACAATCTCCATCTCACGTACAATTCTCTATTCATATTTTTTAAATATGGGATTTCTTGCACACTTAATAATCCACTCTCAAATAAGAACACATTAATTCACTTCAACTCTAACTATATTCTAATACCAAAGATTAATCATTTAATGTCATCTTCAAGTAAACATCCATATTTCATTAAGTTCACATGCATAGTAAGAAATAGTTAAAGAATACAATTAAACTTAATCAAATTAACTTATTAGATATTCCACTTCACAATAGACCATACTAGGGATAATAACCTCTAAAATTGTATATCGTATGGTAAATGAATTAAGGAAATTCTATCTTAGAAAAAGACTTTTCTTTTCAATTTTTTGAACAGACATAACTCAAGGCGGTTAGAGATACATCATCCACAAAAATCTCAATATGCAATTAAGGCAATAATAAGTATTAGCTCTTACGTCACATTCATATCATATCAAGCTTCCTTTTTTATTTTAACTTTCATGACAGAATCGAGTTGTGTTGATTGGAGTTTCCTAAACATCAGGTACAAGTTGTATTTATATACGATTGAATTGAGTAATAACATTTCAACTTATATAATTTGTGCATATGTAACGTGCATATAATTTTACATTTAATCTTATAATATGTTGATTAGTGAAACATTAATCTATTTCAATTTACGTGTTTAAAAATAGCAATTAAATTATGTCACATCTATATGCTAAGTAGACCCTAACTGCCACGATTTACTTCAATTTTCATTAATTTTCCATAACTCCTTTAACAACGACATTTTCTCTGTTACATTTTTTTTTTTTTATCAAAAGTAATAATAAGAGCTAGAAATACGGGGACAAAAGTTTCATCTTTTAAAAGATATTGACTAAATTTTATCCTACACCAACCTAAACTAAAAAGAACAGAAAAATATACCTCTATGTAAATCAAAATGTAGTTTTGTTTTTCAAGGAGACTCGACTTAATTTTACTAGTTTTATCCTAAACAGTATTAAAAATTTCAAAGTTCATAATCTATATTATACATAACAAACATAAATTTATGTTTAGGGTTGTTACATTTGTATATCATAGATTTAAATTCAAATATTATCAGTATAATTTTATTTATTTAATAAAAAAAAATAAGATTTCAATATCATTTTTTTTATAAATAAAGAAAACAAAGAAAGAAAGATAAATTTGAGGACCACCTATAAATAATTTTCCCCAATATTTATGTATCAATTTGATCATCAGTTGCACCAAATTCCAAATTAGAAAAGAAAAAAAATGTATTTATCCTTTATCATGTATGGAAATTAGTATCATCGTTTGGAATAAGTGTTAAGAGTGTCTTTCTCAACTGCATACAACTTGGGGGAACCGTGAAAGAAACTTAACGGTGTAATCGACAAGTTGTGAAAGAAATATCTTATGTGCATTTAATTAAATTTTATAAAAATCACATTTTTTTTTTAATAACACCATTTTCAAGAATATATGATTGAGTTGTTAAGTAAATATCTGATGGCTTAATGAATTAGAATCTTAAGTTTACTTGTAGAAAGCATATCCCATCTAATATTATGGCACTAGTACTTAACCACTCTTCTTCATGCCCAATTCTCCTACCATACCTTGTTTTTTGACTTCACGTGCACGCATGTAAATTAGATGGTTTCTATAAAACCTAGGGTTTATAATGATCCAAGCAAGTTAGAAATGTCAAATAAGCCTTATATTTTCCTTTGTTAAAGATTTGGATAGAAAAACAAAGGTTAAAAGTATACTACACCAAGTTTAATTAAATTAACATATATATCTTTAAATTTTTAAAAGGTACTATTTAATCTACAAACTTTTAAAACTTTACACATATTCATAAACTTTTAAATCTTATAATTTCAGACCTAAAATTTTAAAATATCATATATAATCTTTATTTGTTTGATAAAATACATATTTATGAATAAAAAATTTAAGATTTATATATAAAATTTTAAAAATTTAACGATGAAATCGTACGTTTTAAAAATCAAATATAAATTTAGTTAAAATTTAGAAATCAATAATATAATTTAAACGTAGTTTTATGTTCAAGTAGTTTTTTTTTTTTCAAAACAATTTGCATATATTAATATACATCGAGTAACCTTTAAAATCCTGAAAAATTCCAAATCTTACAGTTTCTTTCTTTAAAGGTACACGAATGACACATTATCACATTCTACACTTTCAATTATAATTATTTTGTCACATTCTCTGTGAACAAAATATCTTGGTTTTCTCTCTCTTTTTGTTCCTTCCCCTCTCCCTTCCTATCTTCTTTTTGCTTTCAGAATTCATTTATCCAATCGGACAATCATATACAGAGGTTTATCTGATTATTACCCACTTACAAATTTACAATGTTTGCTTTTAAACTTGAAACCTGTCATGTTTATTGCATTGTTTTAAAACAGACTTGTCAATTTTTCTTGTTTATATTTTCTCAGTTTTTGACCAAAACCCCTTTGAAGGAGGTAGAGTAAAAAAGGGAATAAAAGAAAGAAAAGAAAAAGTTATTATAAGATTCTGTCGTAATTAATCTTATTTTAATATAAATTCATTTGTATTATAGAAAATTTATTAATATCCGTTATAATTACATCTCATTTAAAAATAAATTATATAATTTATTTAATTAATATCAAGATATATATATATATATTTAAGAACTAATAAAATTTTAACACGTAAGTGGAATTTGTGTTTTACTCATTTTTTAATACAATAAATGTGTGAGTAATGTTAATTTAAAATAAGAAAAGAAAAAAAAAATAACCTTAAAATAAGAATAATAAAAAAGAGTAAAAAAATTGCTTTCTTTGTATGTATATAAGTAAGGTGCCCAAAGATAATCCCGACAATTAATTGGGTGTTGAACAAACGCCTTATCTGGTTTGTTCCTTAGGACTCGTTGAGATTTGTTTATTTAATGATAATTTCTATTCATAATTTTGATTCATTGGGTTTTTTTTTTCTTTTCTTTAATGTGTATGAAGACCATTGATTGGATAGAAGCTCGGTTCGTACGTAATTTGATATCGTTGATACATCTACTTCATCTCTCTCCCTTTCGTTTCCTTCGTTTTTTTTCTTTTCTTTGGAAAATGACGGAAATTTCAAAGTTGGTAAGCATTGTTGTTCAAAATTTTTTCTTGTTTTCTAATTTCATTGGAATTGTGTGTGTGTGTTTTTAATATTTTGGTTACTTCTTTGGCTCGTCCGCAGTAGAAGTCATACACATACGTTTTCCCAGTAAACAAACAAAACAAAACAAAACAAAACTAAGCAGCTGATTTCTCATATTTTTTATTGGATTTTTTAACTTTTCTTCCAGAAATCTGTTGCTTCTCTGGAGGTTTATGAATTACCAAAAATATTGGGTTCAGAGGAATTTTCTGTTTCAACGGATGATTCTGATAGCTTTGTTATTGATATGGAAAGCTTCTCTAATGGCGCTGATAAAGAAGTTACTGCAAATTCAAGAATCACAGTGAGTTGCTTCTCTCTCTCTCTTTCCCCCTCTTTTCTGAAGATAAGGACTAGATTATTATATTAAATCATTTTCCTCTCCTTTTATTGGAATAATTATACTTTCTCCTTTCTCAAGTAAACGTCTTTTTTTGGCAATGTTATATCCACCAAGTACCAATCCTGCTGCCACGCAAAATCTAAAACTCATAAAACTAATTTGACATTTATACCCTTAACAAAGAAAAAGAGTTATTGCTCTCTTTCCAAAATTTAACCGTGCCCTTGGACTTATTATCCCATATTTTCTCATCATTTTCCCAAGAGAATAACCCAGTAATATCCCAAAATTTCCCAAGGAAATTTGTGAAAATTCAATATATATATATATATATAAAGCAATTATTATAACAATTATTAAATTAACAATATAAATAATTTAATTGTAGTTATAATTTATAATTTTAATTTTAATTTAATATGTTTAATTAGGTAATCAATCAATATACTTTTAATTACATAATAAATAAATATATTTGATTAATGGATACTTAAGTCAATATTTCTCATTTTTTGGATTTCGTACGTACAATAAAGTTAGTTCATTTTCTCTAAATTTCTTAAACTAACATATTTTTTTAATGAACAGAAAAAGGATATACTTAAGTGTAGTCATTCATTTTGACAATTAATTTTGTTTAAAAAAGATGCAGAGGACTAAAGGGTCTCAGCGCATGTCTGAAAAGAAGATCGCTTCCATTATTATTCCTGAGAAAGATATTTCCCTAACTCAACCTTCTCCAAGCGGTAACCATTATTTTTAAGTTATTTTTCACAAGTTTATTTATTTATATGTTGTCAGGAATTTTATTTAAATTTTAGGATATAAAATAAAATAAAAAAAATTAAATTTATAATAGAAGAAATATTTAGAGATAAAATTTGTAAATAAATATAGTAATAAAATTTATACTTTAGAATAATAAAAAAAATTAAATCAAATTTATCATGATTGAATTTAGTATTAAAGAATTTTTGAATGAAAATAGAGCAAAAAGAATAAATTAAAAAAGTAATATATTATTAAAAAAAATTGTTTTAACCATCTTTATTATCAAGGTATAGTTTGTGAAAATAATTTGAATTAAGATATTTTTTTTTTATAAGAAACTAGTATTTTTACACTCTATTAGATAATGACTATTATTGTTTTACATGTTAGGAATTTAAGATATCCATTCAAAAAAAAATATAATATTTCTTTACCATAATGAAAATGAAAGAAAAAATGTGGTAATTTTAGTAACTTTTATGTATAAAAATATCATATATAAAATAATATTTTGATATAAAATTTTGAAAAAAAAAACTTACCATAAATATTTTACATTTTTAAATGAAAAAAAAATATCAGAAAAGATACTAATCAAATTAAATACCAAAAAAATATTTAAAAAAACACACATTACAAATAAAAAATATGGATTCAGTTCCAACGGTTCAATTGCATCTCATATAGAATTATAGAAAATATAAATACTAATATAAGATAAATTTGCACCTAAATTATTTGTATAGTAGCACATGTGAGAACTTTATTTTAAAAAAATGAGTAATTTTTCTGTTTTTTAAAATAATTTTATCACATGTCATGATATTATTAATTCATATGAAAAAATGAGTTTAAATTTATATGTAGTTAGTATCTTCCTCATAGAAAAATTATAATTTTGTCTTTATTTTGAAAGCTTGATCACCTATACAAATGGTCATAAATGTGTCTATATTTTACGGTTTGATTTTTTTTATCATTTTTTCTTTGATTTAGTCTGTTTATTTTTTATTTTCACACATGTAATCCAGAATTTGAGATTAATTGAAATTAAACTTCAAAAATATAGAAAAGTAAGGAGATGAAAATGTAAAAATTTAAAAAAATATAAGAACTAAATTTTAAGAAAAAAAGATAAAAAAAATAATGAACTAAATTTTAAGGAAAAAAAATAAGAAAATTAAATTATACAATTTATAGAAATATAAATGGTGTAATTCACCCTACTGTGAATGATTCAAATTACATTACATCCATTTATTGGTTTTACTTTAGTGCATGATTTAAATTCCTCCTATCACTAGTGTCATTGTTTTCCTATTTGAGACCAAAAAAAAACTATCATTGTTTTCCTCTTTAATCAACTTGTTTGGTTCAGATTTGGTAGGATAAATATATAATACTTTTACATTCATAATCCAAAGGAAAGCCAACCTAGCTAACATTTAGATGGGACGACCAAGTACCAACTGCACTTAAGATAGTGAAATGCAAACTATAAATCTGGGGTCAACTAATAGAATGTGCCAGGATAAATTATGGTAACTCAGAAGTAGCTAGGGTTTACTAAAGGTGGCAAATTTTGGTACGACAAGGAAATAAGATACAAATATGACACGAATTTGAGTGACATGACATGTAATATGTTTCCTTAAATGGGTTAAACACAATATAATACGAAATTTTATTAGGTTAAAAAATAATTATGGTTTCCTAAATTTTATCAATCTTACTTTCTTTTCTTATAAATTTTTTTGTATAAGATTTGGTCCCAAATTTTTTAATTTGATCAAATTTATCTTAAAGAAACTAAACGTATTAAAATTAAAAAGTTATAGGACTAAATTATAATTAAAAAACTCGTTTGAACATGTTAATTATGATTGATATAATGAAATTTCAACATAATTTTTAAAATTGGACTAAATACGTTAGTTATATAATAAGTAGCCAAATCTTAAGAAAAAAGTAAAGTAACCAAAGTTTAGAGTTAATAAAAGTTAGATAATTATAAGTATTAATGTTCTAACTTATTTATTATTTTACACAATAGTCAAATGCAAAAAAATGACGTGAAATGAAAATTTAATAATTATTTTTTAAAATAATATATTTTAATTGACTAATTTGACTAACTACTAGGGTGAGTTGAGTTGTATGTTGTTAATGTATTATGCACTTATAGCAAAATTAGCATACACGTGTATGCAACATGTATTCTAATAGCTGTAAATAGTATGTGTAATGTATATTGCACTTCACCAATTCATTAATAGTTTTTTGGTTATATTTTTCCTTCATCCCTCTCTCTCCTAGTTCATCTCTCACATTCATATGGTTCTCAATTTAAGTGTGCATTCTTGATGGTATCAGAGCCTTTTGCTCAAGAAATTTTTCAATGATGAACAAAGGTACTAATGATGTATCCTACAAAAATGTTGTGAATGGCACACAATCTATGGTATCATCATGAGTAATCAATCAGTCTTCTCTTCCTAAAGTTAATCTGAATCAGTCTTCAATTAATCCTTCTTCCCATGAATTTTTTTATAGTGTAAGCACTGTTGATCTTCTTACTCGTAACTTTTCATTTTTGCCATCTAAGAACATATCTCTTCTTGTAAAAATTGATGATAGAAACTATATGATTTGGAGTGATCAATTACTCACACATGTTACAACTTATGGTTAAAGGGCCTTATGGATGGTTCTTTAGTCTCACATTGCAATTTTCTTGATGGTTATATGGCTATAAATCATACTTCCTTGAATTGGATTAGGTTAAAATTCAATTTTTAGGTATTAGATTTATGGATCTATCTCCATGACTATGCTTGGTTATCTGAGTAGTGGCATGACTACAAGATAGCAGCAGGTTTATTCGGAAAAGTCTTATTCAGTGAATGTGCATTCAAATGTTATAGAGTTGCATGATCAATTGTGTAATTCAAAGACAAATGGTCTATTTGTCTCGTAGTATATATTGAAAGAAAAATAATCTTTGGTTAGTTATCTTCAATTGGTGAACCAATTAGTGAGCATGATCTTATTCCGAGGTATCACTATTTTGTTTCAAGTATAAATATGATATAAGTAAGGCTTGTGATCAATAAATACTTTACATATCTTACTTCAAGGTTATGAAAGATTGTTACAAAAGCAACATTATGTTTCTAATCTAGTTTTGTTATATGTTGCCAATATGGCTAGAATGGATGTTTCAAGTCTTCAAATAAGACTAGAGATGGTCGATATTATTCTCCTAGATGGAACTTAAAATAGTTTATACAATTAGGTTCACAACCTAAAGCTAACATAATCAATGGATCTAAACCAAGGGTTCAATAAGTCTCTTGCAGGTGATAAACTTGTGTGCCCAATGTGTGATAAAGTGGAGCATAGCTCCTAATCTTGTTTTGTTATTTGTTATTTGTGATTTGCTATTAGGCAAGTTCACTTATTCAGCAATGGCTAGTCAACATGATGATTTTCTAGAGTCTTATCCATCTATTAATAAAGCTTGTCTTGATACTAGTAATGCCTTTAACTTTAGTTCTCCGATGCTTAATATTAGTGCTATGTATCATATCACCTTTGATCCTAGTAAGTTGGTTACATTAGTACTTTATTCTTATAGTAAAGGAATTCTTTGAAAAAATGATAATAAAATTAGAAAATTGGTGTTGGTAAAACTGAGTTAAATAATGAGAATGTGTCTTGACACTTATTAATATTTTACATATACCATCTATTATTGCCAATTTACTTTTAGTAATTAAGCTCTATGATAATGATCAAGTCTCATTAGCATTTGAATATTTTAGTTTTGTGTAAAGAACATTTAGTAAAAGAAGGTGAAGCTTTAGAGCACTAATGCACATGGGATGGTAAGGTGTTTGTTGCAAGTTTTGTACTTTTTCAAGCCTCTCTTGAGACTTAGCATGAGCATTTGGGACACCCTTCATCTTCCATTGTCAATTAAGTTGTGAATAAGTATGCTAGTTGTAGTTCTTACTCTGATGGCTATAATAAGTTTCCTCTTATGTGATTTTTCAACAAGCTAAGTTTCATAAACTTTGATTTACATCTAATGCTCATGTAAAAGCCACTAATCCATTTGATTTACTCTATATTAATTTTTGGAAAACTCATAAGGCTATTACTACTAATGTTAGGTATTTCTTATCAATAGTTGATGAGTTTTCTTGTTTCATATGGTTGTTTTTGCTTCCATATTGATTTTGTTCGAATCTAGAAGATGATAAAAAGGTAATTTGATAGAAAGATTAAAGCTATTTAGAAAGATTGTACGTGTAAATTCAAACCTTTGGAATCCTTTCCTTTTAATGAAGGTGTTATACATATGTTGACATGCCCATATACTTCATAGCAAAATGGTTCAAAAGAATGTAGACACATACATATTGTTGATAAAGGATTGACACTCTTGTATATTACTCATATGCTATGAGTATTGCAACTTACTTACTCAATAGGCTTCCCAAAAAAGTACTTTATGTTTTGTTACAATCTAAGTTACTATTTGGTAAGTCTTCATACTAGAATTTGTTAAAAGTTTTTGGGTGTCAATATTTTCCCTACATAAGGGCTATTACTAGCTATAAACTTGAACCCCATTCTACTCCTTGTATGTTTATGAGGTATGGTATGATTCAAAAAGGATTTTTTTATTTGATTTAGAGGATGGGAATATCATTATTAGTAGAAATGTTGATTTTAATAAAATAGTTTTTTTCTTTCATTAAAAATCAGGAGTTATTTTGTTGTCAAGTGTCTTACTCCTCTAGTAATTATGTTCTTCCTCCCTCTTCTATTCATGTTACTGATCCATGTCCTTCTCCAATGTAATTAACTATGTATATTGATGAGCAGAATCGGGATTGTCAAAAACTTTGATGAACGAAAACCGGCATCGCCGATCCTGCCAATACTTTGGTTTTAGATTTATAAAACTCTCGCAAGTGCACGAATCATTTCGTAGAAAATGATAAGTATACTCCCAAGGTCGATCTAAGGAAGGAATGTATGTGGTTTTTAATTTATTATTCAAACTTTTAAAAACGAAATTAAATCCTAAACATCCTGTCACGATATTTTGGGTTTTGCTTTTTTAATCTACTAACATAAAAATAAACATAGATTCAATAAATATTTATGCAAATTTTATCTTTTAAAATAGTGGAGTATTTATGGATATAATAACTAAGTTAATTATGCTTGCTCATAGTATTTAGGTTATTAAAGATATGAATTGATATTTATTGATTCTCCCTTTTTTGTATGAATACCACCTTTGGTGGGGTTAGATATTCTTTGTTAACTAAACAAATCAATTAACACCTATGGGTGGGGTTGATAACTAATTTGGTTAATTAAATTAATTCCTTTTTCTAAGAGATTGAAAATGAACCATTTAAATGCCACCTTTGGTAGGGTTAGACAGTTTAAACTTTATTCAAGGTGTCCAAATTAAACCTAAGAATTTAGTTATCCGACTACTAACTTTCAAGTTTTAAAACCACTACTAAAAACATGTTGTCAATACATTTTCAGATAATAATTCTTATAAAAACTTTTAAAATAGAGCTTCACTCTAACTACCGGGCGATTGCATCAACAAATAAAATAGCACTACTCTAAATCAGACCGGATAACTAAACCTTAAAATCTAATTTTCAGATTTAAGTTTGTAATGAAAAATAATATATTTCTCTCTAACATTCTTAATATAAAATCTTGAATAAAAACAAAATCAATTCATTTTAGAGATTTTTACCTATTTAATATTTCGAAGCATAACAACGTTATTATTATATCATGTTTACAAATAGCTAGCACAGTTAAATTTAATCACAGACAAATTAAATATAACATGTAAGAATAAAGCATAAAAAAAAACTGCAAAGAAAATAAAATCCTTACAAGATTGATGCCATTCCCGTTGCTAGAAAACCTCCAAACGGAATTTGCACTCCCATTTATTGAATCAAAAAGCTAATAAATTACAAAAACATAACTAGTTCTTCCCAAAGAGGGAATAACTCTAAAACTAAGAGAAACTAGCTAAAACATAAGAAAAACTAAAAAAAACCTAAAAACTAAGAAATGGAGAGAAAGAAAGAAGAGAGAAGTGTGTTTTGAGGTGTGGTTTGAAGTGAAGGGAAGGGGGGTATTTATAGGTGAGAATGGAGAGAAAAAGTGGGTGAAAAAATGTTAAAAAGTGGTGAAAACGCGTAGTGCACATGGTGAGGTCATTGATGACGTCATGGGGGCGGCTACACGTGAAAAATGGGGCGAAATGGCGTCGGCGCGTGCGGAAGGCAGCAAAAGTGCGCGTGCGCGCGTGAACAGTGACAGCGCGCTGCGGCGCGTGCGGATCTGGAGGAAGGCGCGCGCGGGGTGGGCTGCTCCGGGCGCGATTTTCTCCTTTTTGACATTTTTGACATTTTCGACCCATTTTGTCCAATTTTTCCATATTTGTTGACCTTTTCCCATTTATTTATTAATATATTTGTGATGTATTGTTTCCAGTATTCCTTTTTGAGTCTTTAAGTGACGTTTTAAGCGAAAATACCTGAAAAACAATAAAAATACCCGTGATTTTGAAAAAGATAAATTTATATAAATATATGAAAAAACATATAAATATATATATTTTTTAGTCAATTAATGTGCATAAAATCATGGTAATTTTAGTGCTTTTTGAGCACTCATCATATATGCCTTAATCTTTCTTATGTTGTGTCTCTTCTTCTATTGATTCATTTCCATCTATATGTCATGGATCGCATGTTTCTTTTTTACCTTTGGTACCTGTTGATGTGGGCACTAGGTATGGATGATTATGTTATTAACTATGGTAGTGGTGATGCTTTTTGTGGTAATGAATTGGTTTTACACACTGAGCTTTTTGTTCGTATTTCATCTTATATTGATATTCATCCATCTCCCTATAATAATTTACCACTTCAAATTGTTTTGTCAATTGCTCTTATGGTTTAAGTTACATTTCAAATGCACATTCTATGACTACTAGTTCTAATAATGGTGTATATAAGTCACGGTTATTTATAGCTACATTGTCTCCCGATGGCTATTTGTCTAAGCCTAAAAATTATAAGGAATGTTAGAGGTGCCTTGAGTGGAAACTAGCAATGCAAGAGGAGATAAATGCTCTACTTTCCAATGATACTTGGGAATTGGTTATTTTGCCTCTTGGTCATACCCCAATTACTTACAAATAGATTTTTCGTGTTAAGTTGCCAACTAATGGCTCTCTTAATAAGTACAAGGATCGACTAGTTACAAGGATATTTTTATAGGAATTTGATGTGGATTTTTTAGAGACTTATAGTCTTATGATGAAAACAACTACTATAAAGGTGGTTTCAACCTGCTAGGTTTTGTGCAATGCTTTAATATAGAATTGATTTGTTAATACCAAGTATGATAGCTCTTTGTTCACAAGAAATGTCTGTGCTTCCTTTTTGTTGATATTGGTATATGTAAAACATACTCATTACTGGATCTAATTTTACTTAGGTTGACTCCCTTATTCATAATCCTCATTTTAAATTTTCCTTGAAGGACATGGGAATTCTTCAATATTTTATGTCTAAATTTGTCTCAACACAAATATGTGTCTAACTTATTGGATGCAATTGGTCTTGTTGATAAAAAAGCCAAGCAAAACACATATGTGTGCAGACAAGTGCTTAGGGAAGTTTGATGGAGTTTCTCTTACAGATTCAACTAGGTACAGAAAAATGGTGGGTTCTTTGTAGTTTGTTACACTCACTAGACCATACATTTCCATTTGTGTCAATAACTTTGCCAATTTGTGGCATCTCTTTTAGATATGCCTTTGTTAACAGCTAAACATTTGTAAAGGTATCTCATTTGTACAATGATGCTTAGATTAGTTTCATCTAAAGCTGATAAGTTTGAGCTTTTGACCTATTGTGATGTTGATATGGCCAATTCTATTGATGAATAAGGAACAAAATTGCTTTATTGTATCTTTTTGAGTGAGTCTTTAGTGTCATAGAAATCATCCAAACAAAAGGTAGTCTCAAGAAGTATCACTAAAAGTGAACCGATATCAATGACTCTTGCCAAAGCACTTGCTTACTTAATCATTGTTTTTCTACCCTTTATTTGTTGTTCAATGATAGCATTATACTACCTTTTTGGCTTACAATCCTATAGTTCATGCTAATATCAAACACATAGAAATTGATCACCATTTCATTAGGAATCAAGTGGTTCAAGAGGGCTTGAAATTATACATGTTCCTTCCTCAAACCAACATGCTAATTATTTGACTAAATCACTTCCCACATCTTGATTCTTATTTTTTTGTCTCAAAATAGTGGTGCTTCCTTTCCCATCCGTCGGAGGGGAAATATTGCATTAAGTTGGGTTGTATGTAGTCTATGCATATAGTTATAACATAGTTAGTATATACATTTTATGCAATATGTATTCTTATATCTATAAATAGTATATGTAGTATATATTTAAATTCATTTATTTAATAAGAGTGTTTTGTTATTTTTTTCCTTCATCTCTCTTTCCATCTCTTACATTTATCTTTTTCTTAATTGAAGTGTATATTTTTGAACTAACATGTGAACATGACATGGACACGATGGGTCAAACACAAATATAACACGTTTATAAATGTGTTGACATGACATGACATATTTATTAAATGGGTCCACTAGAGACTTATTAGCAATAACATACACAATTTTCCATAGAGACTAGATATGTTACTTCACTCGATACTTAGCTCCTTTGTATAGGTAACTACACGACACAAGAACGATATGAATACAGAATATGTGTCGAATACATGACTATTATTAAATTAGACTCGCACCATCACCACAATGGATAAGGATAAAGATAAATGAAAAGGAAGAGGAAGGAAAACACAATGCTTATCATTGAAGATATGTGCAGTAGTCTTCTCTATTTCAAACTATTTCAAGGAGAAGGTAAAGGATAGCTGGCGGCTTAAACAGAAAGACTAACAAGTATATGAAACTCACTTTGAGTTCCCTCTTAAAAAAAGAAGTTGCATTTAAGTTAAATTTTTAAAAATGAACACTTGGTCTCCTTTTTGTTAAAATGTAAGCATTTGGTCCATTTTTAGGATAACATTTGAAATTGAACAGAAAAAACATCTGATTTGCATACGGTAACTTAAGTAATGAATGTCTTGCATCAATTTATCAAAAAGGGCATACTTGATGTCAAATCCTTAATTCCTTTCCCTCCAAATGATCTTCTTGCCTCCTACCACTATTAAAATTTCTTACTCATCCTATAATTATGATGTGATTCCTTTCTCAATTGCTCACTCTTTATTTTTGTTGCTTTTCTCCCTGTTTTAATTTCCCTAATTGTTATTATGGCTTGCCAACCACAATAAAAACTACTTGGACTAGTAAGAATCCTGAAATATGTTTTCTAATAACATCAGGGACCATCTATTCTTCCATACACAAAAGCCTCGCATTATTGCATGTATGCGACCCCCCGCCTTGCAACTAGACAAAACTTCAAATCTTTTTTCTAAACCAAGCCAAAATCGATACAAGTATTCAAAGATTCAAAACAGAACTATGATTGGATTTATTCTTACCTACGTAGCTTTTCAACCATCTTGTTAGGATATTGTATCTTCTATGCTCAAAAACTCCTACTGCTTGCTTGAAAATGCTAAGAATCTTGTGATTTATTATAAATAACTGTAATTTGAAATTTTGATTTAAAATAACTACATTATTTACCTATATATAACTCTAACTTTAACTTCACATTTTTTATATGTATATCATTGAACTACAAACTCGTTAATATTCAACGTTCTAATTTAAGAATACTTTTTTCGTTTTGTTTTTAGGCTATAGACAAAACTCTAATATATACATGCCCATACTTGTTAAGAATCTGTTTTGCGCTTCCTAACGAGAGTGAAAGAGGCATGTTCTTTTTATGAAATATTTAAAAGTAGATAAACATTTCTTTGTAATCGTGATAATTTTTTTAAAAAGGGTCCTCAAGTATTCATTTTAATAAAAGGGTGATTCATAATGTATTTTAATCAAGCAAGGTCACACAAAAATTGAAATAAGGGGCATCTTGAAGTCACGTGAATAAAATACACCTGATTTTCATATAAAATTAGGGGATCCTTCTTATATTATTGTTCTCTAAACTTTAAAAACTAGCTTTTGGTTCAATAGGTTGGAGCCATAAAAAATATTTTGAGGAAATTAAATGTAATTTTTTTTATATAAAATAGAGAATTATATTTGAATATTTAGAAATAAAAATATATTATGATATAGATCTAATTAGAGACTAAGAGTTACATTAGACTATTCTCAATTAAAAATACAAATTTTATATTATATTACAAAATAGACATAAAATTAGTACATTATAACTTATAATAAAAATTATCTAACATAAATAAAATATAATACTTTAATAAGTATTAATATCGTACATGTATAAGTGTTAAAAATTAAAACTAAAATAAATGTATTAGAATATAAGTAATAAAAATTAAAAGACAAAAAAATATAAATATATTTTTTATCTGTGCTTCTTGCATCTGTTCTCTTAAAATGATGAAATGGGTTAGTTTTAAAGTAACGATAAAAGTGAATGAATAACTATTAATTTATATTAAAAAATTTAAATAAAAAATTCTAAATAATAAAATATAAGAAACTTTGAAGATATAAATGAAAAACCTTAAAAGCTTTAATTTTAAATTTATCATCCTTCTTTTTTATTTTAATTTTTTATAATATTTCACACTAGCATTTTATTATTATGAATTAAAGTTAAAAAGATAAAATATTTCAAAAAATATTATGTTGACTTAAAAATATTGTTGATACATGCAAGAATATACCAAAATATGCAAACATTGTTTGAACTGAGGTTTTTTTATCTCAAGATATCCACATGGGACCTAAGATTCTAACGTTGATGTTCTGTACGGATCTATGTTCACAATGGGATGGTCATAAACTGATACGTGTTTATTTTGCTCTTCTCAATTCTCGAACTCAAGACCTAACCCTTAAGTAAACATTGGGAAACAAACTGATACTATTTAGACTAGTAGTCCAGATGGTAGTAGTTTAATTCTCAAAGTCTACTTAAGAGTATACATATAATTAAATTTTTTTTTTGTAAAATTTTTGACCGACCTATCCCATGAACCTATGCCCGTGGGTTCAATAGTTAAACCAATTAGATCAGGAACATACTTAAATAGTATTATAAAAATAAATAATAATATAATAATTATAAATTAAATGATGAAATAAGTCTGTTATTTCTTCAAACAATATATATTTTGTATATATAAATAAATAATTTATTGTGTCCAAAAAATGAACAGTGGTTCTCCTGTCTTGAAACTTTATGAAATTGACTTCTAAATATGTACTTATATTTGGAATAGATTAATTCTGGACATTTTATATGTCTATCATCAATTAAATAGTATTATATTAGTGTATTTATATTATAATTAATTTTTGTATTTTATATTTTAATATTTTTTATTATTTCTTTCTTAAATTATTGATATAATATAGCCTGATTGATAGTATATATATATTAATCAATCAGATTGGATGTAAAATTATTAATTGATGTGCAATTGCTGATCTGCAGGGTCTAGCACGCCTGAAAAGCCATCGGTGGTGGCGGTAGGGACCACTGATAATATGGGCATCCCACAAGTTCATCATCATATAGCCATCACAGCCAGCAACATGGGCACCAACACTGATGGCAGATGCATTCCTCGGAAAAATAGCTTTAAACGATCTCCTCCTTCATGGGGTCTTAATCCCCAGAGGGTTCTTTTCATTTTTGCCACTATGTAAGTTCAAACATCACTTTTGATTTCTTCTACATCTTGCAATTTTATTAATAATTCAATACAATTAACTAATAAGTATTGTCCTTTTTTTTGTGTGTCTATAAAAGGTCAAGCTTGGGAACAATGTTGCTGATATACTTTACCCTTTCAATGAAGTTTAATAGTAAAGAAAGTGGTTTTGAATGGCAAGTGAAGATATAGAGTCGAACCCTTTTGGATCAGAGTAAATACCTAGAAGATATAGGGACTTTTTTCTAGATACACTGGACGTGCCGGTTTACCATTTTAACTCGATAGTAACATCGTATAAATAGAAAAATATAGATATATATAATTTGCTTCTCAGTTCTTAGTTGATTTTCGTTCAAAATATTATAATATATGTTCAATTTATCAAGTCTATATTGACTTTTGAGTAGTAAAAAATTAAATTAGTTACTATATTTCAATTTTATATATGTAAATTGTATATAATTTTATAAATATTATATTTTTCTTTTTTAAGAGTTGAATTCCTAGGCTCAATATACACAAGGTTTTAATATTGATCTCAATCACAATATTGACACCTAAAATTTATAGATATGTTGAAGATATTGTAATTATTGACTAAAATATTTGAAAAAAATTTCATTAGTGATTTCTTAAATTAATTGTCTTCTTTAACGTATTAAATATAAATGTATTTTATGTTTATTTTGATTAATAAATTAAAAAAATAATAAAATAGGTACGTAATGTTTAAAATAATTAGGATAAAATAAAACATATTTCATCAAATTATCATAAAAATTGTAGATATATCATCTATTATTATCGAAGGACAAAAGTAACACTCAAATATAATTAATGGTATAAATATATCACTACATTATATTTTTAGTGGTAGACACCTACCACTTATAATGTGTTTGGTAAAAGATTTATATTATTAACAAGAAACTTGGTAGTAGATTTGTATTAATAATAAAGAATTTGGTGGTAAATTTGTTACAATAGTAATAAATTTATACCACTAATCATTCGTAAGCGCTATTTTTATCGGTCGATAAAGTTAAATAATATGCTTAGAATTTCTATAATAGTTCAATGGTATATTTGTTATTTTACTCTTTTAGATATATTAGTTGTGTATTAGGTGTCTATCACCAAATAGTGTCCCTACCTTGGTATATAAATATGTAGTATCTTTGAATGAAAAAAAAAAGAATGAATTCTAAGATTTCATGGTATCAGAGCATTTGGGTTACAAAATTGGGATTTTTTTCCCGATTCAATTAAGGTCTCATTTTGGGTAAACACAAATTAGAGTTTAGTGCATTTTTGGTTTCCAACTTAGAACACCCTTTTAGAGTGCAAATTTATTCTCACCGGCAGCACAGGGAGGAAGCCCAGATGCCGACCAGCCAAACCTCGAAGTCCACTCACCAGAAGAGCCGTAAGTGGGCCCCACGTGCCATCGCGAGTTTCTGCGATCTTCTCACGTGCCAGCGCGTGATAGCACATCTCTCCAGCAATCTTCTCCGGTCATCCTCGTGTTGCTCTCTGACGTTCCCATGCATCATCTGTGGTGGTTTGGCACTCATCGTTTTATGATTGTTTAGGTTTAGGTTCTTCCAATTTTGTGTTCTTGTTCACTACCTGTTTAGTCACTACCCTTGTTGGATTTTGTTTGTTCATTGTCTTTCAATTTATAAGAGTTATGGCTAAAAAGAAATCTAATGTTGTGACGGATATGGTGTCTGTGATGTCTAAAATCACGGACCATAAGCTCAATGAATTGAATTATTTGGCTTGGAGCAAGACCATTCAAATTTATTTGAGAAGTATCGATAAAGATACTTATTTGACTAATGATCCTCCTAAAGATGATTCAAAACATACATGGCTTAAAGAATATGCCCGTCTATTTCTACAGATTCAGAATTCTATTGAGAGCGATGAAATTGGCTTGATCAATCATTGTGAATTCAGTAAGGAATTGATAGATTATTTGGATTTCTTATATTCTGGTAAAGGAAATCTTTCTGGCATGTATGAGGTATGCAAAGAATTTTACCGTGCAAACAAAAAAGATCAGTCCTTCACGAATTATTTTTTGGAATTTAAAAGGACTTATGAGGAGCTCAATAATTTGATGCCTTTTACCCCTGATTTGAAGGTTCAGCAAAGCCAATGGGAACAAATGGTGATCATAAGTTTTCTTTCTAATCTTCCCTATGATTTTGAGACTGCTAAGTCAAAGGTTCTTTCTGGTTCTAAGATCTCCTCTTTATAAGAAGTATTTAGTCGAGTACTTCGTATAGAAGGCACTCCACCTCCACCTACTTAATTAAATGGTGCTTTGGTTAACCGAAATAATAATTATGAGCCTGGACGATCAACTTATATGAGTAAAAACAAAGGAGGCGGCTCGCAAGGGTTTGAAACTCGACCACAGGACCCAAGAGGTATTGTGTGTCACTATTTTCACAAACCAGGACATACAAAACATGACTGTAGAAAGCTTCAGTACAAGTATCAGAAATGTCACTTAACCCATATTGCATTCACTTATGATACTTCTTAAAAATCGATTCTTATCTCTACAAATGAATTTACCAAGTTCTCATAGAATTAAGAATCACTAAAGTCTTCATCACATTCTGTCATTACTATTGTTGATTCAGGTAAACCAAATGCGTGTCTTCTTTCCTCATCTTCCAAATGGGCTATTGATTCTAGTGTCACAGATTATATGACAGGTAATTCTAGTCTATTTTCTACTCTTCAGTCGCATACTTCCACCTCTACTATTATCTTAGCTGATGGGTCACCATTTCGTGTTTTTGGGTCTAGCACAATTACTCCCACTCATTTGCTTCCTTTGTCGTATGTCTTACATTTACCTAGCTTATCCTTTAATTTTATCTTTGTAAGTCAGCTTACTCTCAATCTTAATTGTTGCATCTCATTTTTTTCCTAAATCATTACTTATTTCAGGATCTTATGATGAATAAGACTATTGGTAAAGATATGAGTCTAGAGGCCTCTATATTCTTGACACACCAATACTGAAATCTATTGCTTGCTCTGGTGTAACCTCTCCCTTCGAGGAATATTGTAGACTGGGTCATCCATCTCTTCCTTTTCTTAAGAAACTTTGTCCTTAGTTTTGTAAGGTGTCTTCATTAGATTGTGAGTCTTGTCAATTTGCAAAACATCATCATCTTAGTTCAAATCCAAGAGTTAATAAATGTGCTAGTGTTCCTTTTGAATTAGTTCATTCTGATGTTTGAGGTCTTTATCCTATTTTGTCTAAACTTGGATTTAAGTATTTTGTTACTTTTGTGGATGATTATTCTCGTGTAACTTGGTTATATTTAATGAAGAGTCGTTCTGAACTGTTTTCTATTTTTGTGCATTTTGTGTTAAGATTAAAACTCAATTTAATGTTTCAATTCGTACTTTGTGAAGTGATAATTCCAAAGAATATACATCATTTTTGTTTCAATCTTATATGGTTCAAAATTGCATGCTTTATGAAACTTCGTGTGTTGATACTCCATCTCAAAATGGAGTGGCAGAACGTAAGAACTGACATCTTTTATAATTTTACATAGTGGCAGAACGTAAGAACGAAAGAAAGTTATAATTTTAAATAATTATATTTTAAGTATATATTTTATAATTATCATATATAAGATTATACTCGCGTAATATTTAAATTATTTTTATTAATAAATATTTATTTAAATTTAAATTAATTTATAAAATTATCAATTATCTTTTTTTAAGTATGTTTTAATACATGATTAATTTATATATTAATCATTGTTATTTACATCCATCATTGTTATCATACGATGATAGACAAAAATATTATACATATAGATAGATTGAAAAGGACTTACTTTACCGTGGAAAAATAATTTACTTGATTGATTATTTGGTTAATCAGCAAATCATCGGCAAGAGTATGGATATTTAGCATCACTCAACTCATGTAAGAACAATTATTTGGCTGTCTGTTCAGAATTAGTTTTAGTAGCAGTAGATAAACTCAAATACCCATAATATCTGTTTGATTATTTAATTCTTTATATTTTCATATTTTTATATTCATATTGCTTTTTACTTGATTGAATTTGTATATTTAGATTAAATAATTTTGTACGTGATCATAATTATTTGATTTAATTATTAAATTTTTAAAAAATTATTTTTATAAAACTTATGTTTTATTTGATTGCTCTATGATTTACTAGTTGATTTGATTTAATTGATATATGTTTTAAATCATCTACTTAGAATTATTTATTATTAAATCTATTCTAGAACACATACGAAAACTTGTGTTTTTATGCTAATCTTGGTTGTAGCTATTCTATTAACCTATTGAAGCATTGGTATGGATACTACTCATACTAATCTTAGAAACTGTGAAAATAAAGCAAGGGTATGTAAATTAGGTACATTGGATCAGTATGCTAGGGAGGGTAGCATAAGACCAAGTTTGTACTTAAATGTTTAGTTTTCATAGTGAAAAGCTAAGTAATTCGGTAGATTATTATTTTTCCTCTTAAGTCATGGTTGTGGCCTAAGTTGTATACACTTAAAAACATCGGGTATTATTATTTAATTTTCACACATTATATTTACACGTAATTTTATATCTAGTCACTTTATTTAGGTTATTGAATTATAAATTGATAAAATTTGAAAATAACATATTCACCTATCTAAGTTAATTAGGTCTGTATTTTATAAACTTTATCACAGCCTACACTAGACATACTTAGTGAGTTTGATCCTTAGAGACACACACTCTTACATATAGACCAAATGAAAGAATATGGATCATTTGTTAGATCATCACTCTTTGATAGGTATAATTACCCATATTGGAAGGCTCGCGTACAATATTTCTAAAATAAGACGAAAAGTTTGGGATTTCATTCTTGAATATTGGGAACCACCCTTCATAACCAAAGATGTTGTAACAATCATAAAGACAATAAATGAACAAACCACTGAAGAAGGAATCCTTAGTAGATCAAATAAAAAAAGGATTAATTTCTATTTTTGTTGCAGTGTCAATGAGCGAGTTCCATCGCATCTAGGACTATGAAACTTTAAAAGATGCATGGAATGTATTTCTCTTGATCACGAGGGAACTTCCCAAGTGAAACAAACTAAATTGAAACTGTGACATCTCAGTTTGACTCTCTTAAAATGAGTAAGAATGAAATGTTTAATCAATTTTAGGCTCATTTTTTGTGATATTACTAGTGCTTGCTCTACACTTGGTGAGAAAAATTTTAAGCCTATAATTATATACAAACTTTTAAGTTCATTAATAGAAGATTATAAGATGAAATTCACTACTTTAGAGGAAAGCAAAAAGTGAACACCTTGAATGTTGATGAACTAGTTGGATCCATCGAAACATATGAGATTACTTTTGAGTCACTTAAGAAGAATAAAGATGTGGCTTTCAAAGCTCCAAAAAGGTAATTTCTAATAGTGATGATGATATAAATGATGAATTTATTGTTTCATTTTCTCGCCGATTCAAGACGTATCTTACTACAAAAAACCAACATAATAATTTCCCAAAAAAGGGACAGAGAAATTTAAAATTGTTAATCCTCAATACTTTACTTATAGTGATTTTGGTCATATATCTACAAAGTGTACAAGTAATAAGAAGAAAGCTACAAGAGTACTCAACACTATTCTTAATGATACGGAAAGTGAACATGAGAAAGAAAATAATTCAAAAGATGATGGAACCAATTATTGTGCCTTCACTATAGCAGCTACTGCACATTCAAACTACTCTTATACTAACTCTAATGAGGATGATAAGAGAGTTAACTATTATTTTCTTTTAACTAAATATAATGCATCAAGTTTTGAAGAATTATGATTGTATAGATGCTAAGGAACAAAAGACAAGATTTTAAATGAAATGTGAAAGTTGAATGATATAATTAATTTTCAATAAACAAACACTTTTGCCTTAGAAAAGGAAAATTTAAAGTTGTCTCAGCATATTGATACTCTTACTCTAAGTTTTGCATGAACAAAACAAGAAAACTATAAACTCAATGTTGTTGTTAAGGAGATAATAAAAAAATTAATATTAGGCACTAAAAAATTGATTAAATTTTTAAGCTATGACAATTCACACATGAGCTTGATTATATAGATGAGAGTTCTACACCTTTCACAACAACGACCACATTCATAAAGGAATCTAACTTTACTCTTACTTTTAATACTTGTACACAAACCACCAATGTACCTATGGTAAAAGAAAAGTTATTAAGTTTGTGTCTCTCTATCATAGGATGAAAATGTAGATTTTTGATAAATATTTCTAAATTAAACAATTCTATCTATATTTCAGGTCATCAAAACTTAATTATATATAAAAGAAGCTTATTTATACTCTATTTATCATATTTATTTTTACAATTTTTTTATTTTTATTCTATATTTATTTTTATATTTTCTCTTTAAATAATAATGCAAGTAAAAATAATAATTTTTTGCATGATAAAAACATATTAATTAACATGTTATAAAATCAACCAATCAAGTCATTTAGGAAATAAATCAAACATGATATAAATAAAATAAAATATTATTTTATTCACTTAAAAATTACAATATGATATGCGGGAACTCAATGAGTACTTTCTATTTAAACATTTTTTTTTACTTTTTGTTTTTCAAATGTTTTTAATTTTTTATTTATAATTTTTTTATTGAAGATAATCCTAGTAAAATAACAATTTGGTTCTTTTAAAATAATCAAAATAACATGAGATGATAGCATTACCTTATAATATGCTAGAATATTATTTAATTTTAACTATATTTGGACAATTCAAATGAAATTGTTTAACACAAGTTACGAATATGAATTTAATGAACTACTTTTTTATTTAAAATAATAATATAATTCATGTTGACAACAGGTATGTCAAAAATAAATATAAGTTTATAAATTAGTTGATAGAGCATGCACAAATTACAACGTAACCTTAAATCTAGTTTGTAAAAAAAAATTATTATACTATTTAGTAGAAAAACTAACATAAAAAGTTGAAAGAATTTCTTTTAGCGCTATCTTCCAAAAAGAATGAGAATGCTAAAAGTTTTACTTGTTCTTCAATATAGTGCCATTAGGTTTCATGCTATAACAGACCTCATGAAATTCATTTAGATGCTTATTTGGATCTTCACTAACTAGACCTCGAAAAATAAGTAAGAGATAAATCATGCTAGATTTCAATTCAAGAACATCATCACTATCATCATATTAAATGCATAGTGGTTATTGATCTAAAATCAATGATAACATCTCCCTAAGAGTTTGCTTAGGATTATTCACAGCTACTTCTACATGGATGGAATGATCTGAATCATCATATGAGTCATTTAAACTTAAAAGATTTGTTTGAATTATTTGCTCAAGAAATTATGAATTTGATCTTAGATTGTAGCATAGGTTCATTCACTATGATTCTAAAAAGCAAATAAAGATTAGAAATAAATTAAATAAAAATAAAACAAAAACAAATATAAATAAACCAAAACAAAAATAAAAATAATGTTTCTTATTTTTTAATAAAATTTTCTATTTTTTTTATTTTTTAAATATAAAATACTTAAAAATAAATAAAAGTAAACAAGAGTTAATTTAACGAATTCGATGATACGTCACCAAAAATTGATGTGTTGAGATGAATAATCTATTTAAACATTAATTTAAATTATTTAAGATATTGTAAATTAGTATATAGCAAGTAAAGATTTTTGTGTTCATGATTTTGAAAACTAACTCATATTTATTAGGGTTTGATTTTATAAACTAAAGATTAAATCTAATATCTAAAGATTAATAAAGATAAAAAAAGATTACGATAAAGATTCGAATAAAAAAACGATTGCAGGATTATTTTTCACCATTAGCATATATTGTAAATCAATACAAATATGTCTTATTATTCTATTCTTTTGATTATATCAACTTAAAGAAATTTACAAATGCAAATCTCCACCTCTTCGTACAAATTAGTTGAATTAAATAAGTTTTTAATCCAAACTATTTTTAATAAACAACCTACAATAAGCTCTTTAAATTTAATTTATCAAAAATATTAATTTTTAAATAATCAAATTGGATCAATGTTAAATACAAAAACTCGATTTAATTATTTTGAGTATTAATTCTCATTACAATCAATTTATCACTAATTATTTAAATTTATCAAACAATTATGTATATACTCAACTAAATTGATTAATGACGAATTAATTTGATTATTTAATTATACACTTAAATAATCAAATAAATTCATACAACAATTAAAATTAAAATTAATATATAATAAAAAAGAATAATTGAATAGAATATTACAGATTTTATTAAATATTACAATTTATGTCTAAGGCTTTGAAATCACCTACAATCAATTATAAAATTATCTATTCATAAGAAACAATAAAAGAAATGGAAAGAAATCTTAGAATTTGTCTTTAATTTTACTATTGATCAACTCATTTGATTACTTCTTGAATTCTCTTATTCTCAATTATTGACATAAATTGTAATATTTAATAAAATCTGTAATATTCTATTCAATTATTCTTTTTTATTATATATTAATTTTAATTTTAATTGTTGTATGAATTTATTTGATTATTTAAGTGTATAATTAAATAATCAAATTAATTCGTCATTAATCAATTTAGTTGAGTATATACATAATTGTTTGATAAATTTAAATAATTAGTGATAAATTGATTGTAATGAGAATTAATACTCAAAATAATTAAATCGAGTTTTTGTATTTAACATTGATCCAATTTGATTATTTAAAATTAATATTTTGATAAATTAAATTTAAAGAGCTTATCAGGTTGTTTATTAAAAATAGTTTGGATTAAAAACTTATTTAATTCAACTAATTTGTATCAAGAAAGTGGAGATTTACATTTGTAAATTTCTTTAGTTGATATAATCAAAAGAATAGAATAATAAGACATATTTGTATTGATTTACAATATATGCTAATGGTGAAAAATAATCCCAATCGTTTTTTTATTCGAATCTTTATCGTAATCTTTTTATCTTTATTAATCTTTAGATGTTAGATTTAATCTTTAGTTTATAAAATCAAACCCTAATAAATATGAGTTAGTTTTCAAAATCATGAACACAAAAATCTTTACTTGCTATATACTAATTTACAATATCTTAAATAATTTAAATTAATGTTTAAATAGATTATTCATCTCAACACATCAATTTTTGGTGACGTATCATCGAATTCGTTAAATTAACTCTTGTTTACTTTTATTTATTTTTAAGTATTTTATATTTAAAAAATAAAAAAAATAGAAAATTTTATTAAAAAATAAGAAACATTATTTTTATTTTTGTTTTGGTTTATTTATATTTGTTTTTGTTTTATTTTTATTTAATTTATTTCTAATCTTTATTTGCTTTTTAGAATCATAGTGAATGAACCTATGCTACAATCTAAGATCAAATTCATAATTTCTTGAGCAAATAATTCAAACAAATCTTTTAAGTTTAAATGACTCATATGATGATTGAATCATTCCATCCATGTAAGTAGTCATGAATAATCCAATGCAAAACTCTTGGATGAGATGTTATCATTGATTTTAGATCAATAACCACTATGCATTTAATATGATGATAGTGATGATGTTCTTGAATTGAAATCTAGCATGATTTATCTCTTACTTATTTTTCGAGGTCTAGTTAGTGAAGATCCAAATAAGCATCTAAATGAATTTCATGAGGTCTGTTATAGCATGAAACCTAATGGCACTATATTGAAGAACAAGTAAAACTTTGAGCATTCTCATTCTTTTTGGAAGATAGCGCTAAAGTTGAAAAAAGTCAATAATAAAATCAAAATATAAATTGAACAACAACACACATATTATAATTTTTCAAAAAAATTCAAATTCAAAATCAAAATAAGAGTACAACATGGATAATTTGTGTGTTCAAACCAAGTAAAATAGTAAAGCATGAAAAAAAATTAAATGAAAAGCGATGAAATTTAAAAAGACTCAATTCGTCCTTAAAAATAGGTTCAGATAAACAAAAAATATATAATTTAGAAAGATTGTGATTTTGTGATCGATGTAATTTATGTTTTAGTTATTCAATCACAATGTTTGTCATTTCATTATGGCATTAATTGAAGAAAAAATAGAGTAAAAACTAAATAAAGAACTTAATTTTTTGATTTAAATAAATAAACTTTAATTAGTAATTAGCAAATACATATAATTAATCCACAATTAAATCTTCAATTACTATACTTATCCACGTCCACATAAATTTATCTTTAAACAAATTCGAAGAGGCACGTCCTATTACAATATAATATTTAAATTTTAAAAAAATTAAGAATGAAATATAAATTAGTTAGATAATATCATAGAAGACTATTATAACAAATCTAATATCTGATACATGTGTACGTATATTTTTATAACTTCTTCTTGATTGGGTCTTAAAAGTTTGAGTTTTGTGAACAAAGTCAATATTAAAATCATAATATAAATAAAATTACAACAAACATATTGTAATTTTCCAAAAAAAAATCAAACTTAAAATCAAAATAAGAGTACAACATGCATATTGTGTCTGTTCAAACTGAGTAAATAGTAAAACATGATGACCATTTTTTTAAATAGGAAGCATGAAATTTGAAAAGGCTTGTTTCATTATAATAAATAGGTTCACGTAAACAAAATATATATAATTTATAATAATTGTGATTCTATAACTACTATAATTTTTGTTTTCTCGTAGTTTTAGTTATTCGATCACAATATTTTTAATTCCATTATAGCATTAATTGAAGAAAAAAAAAGAGTAAAAATTAAATAAAAAGTTTAATTTGTTGATTTAAAAAAATAAAATTTAATTAATATATAGCTAGCAAGTATATAGAATTAAATTAAAACTTCAATTACTGTACTTATCCACATCCACTTAAAATAATTTTTAAACAAATTTGAACAAACACCTCATACAACATAATATTTAAATTTTAAAAAAATTGGGTATTAAAAGTTGAAATTTAATTTGTAAACAAAGTCAATATTAAAGTTAAAAATATAAATATAACAACCACACACATATTGTAATTTTCCAAAAAAAATCAAAATCAAAATCAAAATAAGAGTACAATATAAACATTGTATGTGTTCAAACCAAGTAAAATAGTAAAGTATGAAAACTTTTTTTAAAATGGAAAGCGGAAAATTTGAAACGACTTGATTCATTCTTAAAAATAAGTTTAGGTAAATAAAAAAATATATAATTTATAATGATTTTGACTTTGTAACCGCTATAATTCTTATTTTCACGTGGTTTTAGTAATTCGATCACAATATTTGACATTCTATTGTGACATTAATTGAAAACAATATAGAGTAAAAATTAAATAAAGAGTTTAATTTGTTGATTTAAAAAATAAATTTAATAAGTAGTTAGCAAGTACATAGAATTAATTCACAAATAAATCTTCCATTACTTTAATTATCTACATCCAACTAAAATAATCTTTAAATAAATTTGAACACTCACGTCCTCTTAAAGCATAATATTTTAATTTTAAAAACAATTATGAATAAAACATAAATTAGTTAGATAATATTAGAGAATACTATTATAACAAATCAAATATAATATCTGATACGCGTATACATACGTGTAAACAAAATCAATATTAAAATCAAAATATAAATAGAAGTACAACACACATACTGTAATTTGTTAAAAAAATTCAAAATCAAAATCAAAATAAGAGTACAACATGGACATTGTGTGTGTTCAAACCAAGTAAAATAATAAAGAATAAAACTTTTTTTAAAATGTAAAGCATAAAATTTGAAAAACTCAATCCATCCTTAAAAGTAGGCCCTGGTAAACATAAAATATATAATTTATAATGATTGTGATTCATTTAAGGTTGTAATTTTTGTTTTTTCAATAGTTTTTGCATTCCATTGTGGAATTAATTGAAAAAACAAATAGAGTAAAAACTAAATATAGAGTTTAATTAGTATATAGATAGCCTGTACATAGAAAGAATTCACAATTAAATCTTCAATTACTATACTTATACATATGCATGTCAAATAATCTTTAAACAAATTTTAAATGTCACGTCCTCTTACGACATAATATTTAAATTTTTAAAAAAACTATTATAACAAATATAATATCTAATACGTGCGAACCTATATTTATATAACTCTTTCTTGATTGGGTCTTAAAAGTTCAAGTTTTGTGAATAAAGTCAATATTAAAATCATCATATAAATACAAGTACAACACATATATTGTAATTTGTAAAAAAAATCAAAATAGGAGTACAACATGGACATTGTGTGTTTTCAAACCAAGTAAAATAGTAAAGCATGATAACGTTTTTTTTAAATGTGAAGCGTGAAATTTGAAAAGACTCGATTCATTTTTAAAAATAGGTTCAGGTAAACAAAAAAAAAATATAATTTATAATAATTGTGATTCTATAACTGTTATAATTTTTGTTTTTTCGTAGTTTTAGTTATTTGATCATAATATTTGGCATTCCATTATGTCATTAATTGAAAAACAAATAGAATAAAAATTAAATAAATAGTTTAATTTTTTTATTTAAAAAAATAATATTTAATTACTATATAGCTAGAAAGTATATAGAATTAATTCACAATTAAATGTTCAATTACTATACTTATCCACATGCATATCAAATAATTTTTAAACAAATTTGAAATGTCACGTCACTTACAACATAATATTTAAATTTTTAAAAAATTAGGAATTAAATTTGAATTAGTCAGATAATATAAAAGAAGACTGCTCTAATAAATTTAAAGTCTGATATGAGTGTACGTATATTTATATAACTTCTTATTGTTGAGAAGATTGAGTTTTATGAACAAAGTCAATATTAAAATCATGATATAAATAGAAATACAACACACATTGTAATTTTCCAAAACAAATTCAAAATCAAAGTAAGAGTACAACATGTACATTGTGTGTGTTCAAACCAAGTAAAATAGTAAAGTATGATATATTTTTTTTAAAATGTGAAGCATGAAATTTGAAAAGACTCAGTACATTCTTAAAAATAAGTTCAAGTTAACAACAAATATATAATTTATAATGATTATGATTTACGGGATGCTGTAATTTTTGTTTTCTCATAGTTTTAGTTATTCGATTACAATATTTGGCATTCCATTGTGAAATCCATTAAAAAAAATAGAATAAAAACTAAATAAAGAGTTTAATTTGTTGATTTAAAAAAATAAAATTTAATTAATATATAGCTAGCAATTACAAAGAATTAATTCACAATTAAATCTTCAATTACTATACTTATCCATATCCACTTAAAATAATCTTTAAACAAATTTGAACAATCACGTCCTCTTACAACATAATATTTAAATTTTTAAAAAATTGGGTCTTAAAAGTTAGTGTTTTGTGAACAAATTCAATAATAAAATCAAAATATAATTAGAACTACAACACATATATTGTAATTTGTCAAAATAATTCAAAATCAAAATCAAAATAAAAGTACAACATGGACATTGTGTGTGTTCAAACCAAGAAAAATAATAAAGCATGAAAACATTTTTTAAATGGAAAGTATGAAATTTGAAACGACTCGATTCATCCTTAAAATTAGGTTTAGGTAAACAAAAAATATATAATTTATAATGATTTTTATTTTGTGACTGCTGTAATTTTTGTTTTCACATAGTTTTAGTCATTCGATCATAATATTTGAAATTTCATTATGGCATTAATTGAAAAAATATAGAGTAAAAATTAAATTAAGAGTTTAATTTGTTGATTTAAAAAAATAAAATTTAATTAGTATATAACTAGTATGTACATATAATTAATTCACAATCAACTCTTCAATTAATATACTTATCCAGATACATCACAATTAATCTTTAAACAAATTTGAAATGCCACATCTTCTTACAAGAAGTTTATTATAAAAAATTTAATATCTAGTACATGTTTACGTATATTTATATAACTTTTTCTTGATTTGGTCTTATAAATTCGAGTTTTGTGAACAAAGTCAATACTAAAATCATAATATAAATAGAACTACAACACATATTGTAATTTTTCCAAAATCAAAATCAAAATCAAAATAAGAGTACAACATGGACATTGTATGTGTTCAAACAAGTAAAATAGTAAAGCATGATAACTTTTTTTAAAAAATGGGAAGAGTGAATTTGAAAAGACTTGATTCATTTTTTAAAATAGGTTCATGTAAACAAAAAATATATAATTTATAATGATTGTAATTCTAGAACCGGTGTAATTTTTATTTTCTCATAGTTTTAGTTATTCGATCGCAATAGTTGGCATTCCATTGTGGCATTAATTGAAAAAATAGAATAAAACCTAAATAAAGAGTTTAATTTGTTGTTTTAAAAAAATAAAATTTAATTAGTATATCACTAGCAAGTACATAGAATTAATTTACAATTAAATCTTCAATTATTATACTTATCCACGTCCACCTAAAATAATCATTAAATAAATTTGAACAACCATGTCCTCTTACAACATCATATTTAAATTTTAAAAAAATTGGGTCTTAAAAGTTGGTGTTTTGGGAACAAAGTCAATAATAAAATATAAATATAAATAGAACTACAAAACACATATTGTAGTTTGCCAAAAAAATTTAAAATCAAAATAAAAATAAAAGTACAACATGGACATTGTGTGTATTCAAACCAAGTAAAATAGTAAAGTATGAAAACATTTTTTAAATGAAAAAATGTGAAATTTTAAACAACTCGATTCATCTTTAAAAATAGGTTCACGTGAACAAAAAGAAATATAATTTATAATGATTTTGAATTTGTGACCGCTGTAATTTTTGTTTTCACATAGTTTTAGTCATTCAATCGTAATATTTGGAATTTTATTGTAGCATTAATTGAAAAAATATAGAGTAAAAACTAAATTCATAGTTTAATATGTTGATTTAAAAAAATAAAATTTAATGAGTATATAGCTAGCAATTACATAGAATTAATTCACAATTAACTCTTCAATTATTATACTTATCCACGTACACGAAAATTAATCTTTAAACAAATTTGAAATGCCACATCCTCTTATAAAATCATTTGTATATTTTAAAAAAGACTGTTATAACAAATCTAATATCTGATACGTGCGTATGCATATTTATATAAATTCTTCTTGATTGTGTCTTAAAAGTTTGAGTTTTGTGAACAAAGTCAAAATTAAAATCATAATATAAATAGAACTACAACACAAATATTGTAATTTGCCAAAAATATTCAAAATGAAAATCAAAATAAGAGTACAACATGGACATTGTGTGTGTTTAAACCAAGTAAAATAATAAAGCATGATAACTTTTATAATTTATAATGATTGTGATTTACGGATCGCTGTAATTTTTGTTTTTTTGGTAGTTTTAGTTATTCGATCACAATATTTGGCATTCCATTGTGGCATTAATTGAAAAAAAATAGAGTAAAAACTAAATAAAGAGTTTAATTTATTAATTTAAAAAAATAAAATTTAATTAGTATATAACTAACAATTATTTAGAATTAAGTCACAATTAAATCTTCAATTACTATACTTATTCACATCCACTTAAAATAATCTTTAAATAAATTTGAACAGTCACGTCTTCTTACAACATGATATTTAAATTTTAAAAAATTTGGGTCTTAAAAATTGGAATTTTGTGAACAAAGTCAATATGAAAATCAAAATATAAATAGAACTACTACACACATATTGTAATCTGTCAAAAAAATTCAAATTCAAAATCAAAATAAAAGTACAACATTTACATTGTGTGTGTTCAAACCAAGTAAAATAGTAAAGCATTAAAACGTTTTTTAAATGGATAGTGTGAAATTTGAAAAGACTAGACTCATTCTTAAAAATAGATTCTAATAAACAAAAAATATATAATTTTTAATGATTTTGATTTTTGTGACCGCTGTAATTTTTGTTTTCTCCTAGTTTTAGTTATTCGATCATAATATTTAACATTTTACTATGGCATTAATTGAAATAATATAGAATAAAAACTAAAAAAGAGTTTAATTTATTGATTTAAAAAATAAAATTTAATTATTAGCTATAAGTACATAGAATTAATTTACAATTAAATCATCAATTAATATACTTATCCACGTCAACTTAAAATAATCTTTAAACAAGTTTGAACAGCCACGTCTTCTTACAACATAATATTTAATTTAAAAAAAACTAGGAATCAAATTTGAATTAGTTAAATAATATCGGAGAATACTGTTATAACAAATCTAATATCTTATATGTTTATACGTCTTCTTTTTGATTGAGTCATACATGTTTCGATTAAATATTTTTGTGTGTGATCATGATTATTTAAATGAATTATTAAGTTTCAAGAAAACTATTTTTATTGAACTTGTGCTTAATCTTCTTTCTCTAAGATTTGCTAGTTGATTTGATTTAATTAATATATGTTTTAAATTATCTAGCTATAATTATTCATTATTAAATCCGTTCTAGAATACACACGGATACTTGTGTTTTTTGTAGGTCTTACATAAAGGTGTTTGATTGGCGGAAAGTTTATTGAAATGTTGATCTGGACACCGTTCGTGCTAGTCTTGAAAACTTTGAAAATAGAACATAAGCTCGTAAGTTAAGTATATTGGGGCAGCATCTTAGGAATGATAGCATATGAATGTGTTTGTACTTGAACGTTTTATTTTCATAGTGGAAAGTTAGGTAGTTTATTAGACTATTGATTTTCTTTTTAAGTTATGATTTTGACTTATGTTGTTTCCATCTAAAAACATTATGTGTTATTCTTTAATTTTTACACTTTATATTTACACATAATTGCATGTTTGATCGTTCGTTTAGGTTATTAAATTATAAATTAATAAAAATAAAAAATAACCTATACAACCCTCTAAATTAATTAATTACGTATTTTATAAACATTCTTAATCAAATTTTGAGAAACTCTATCTCCTTAAAACATAATATTTCACTTTAAAAAGAAATTATAAATATAATTATAAATTAGTTAGAAAATATAAGTAACTGTTACAACAATTAGCATACTTATAAGTTTTTATATTTATGATATTATTATATAATAATATTATATTTATTAACAGTATTTGTTTTTATCTTTTTTAAATAATTATGTAAAAAAAATTTAAATCAATAAAGAAAGTATAACATGTGCAAAACTTAATTATATATAAAAAGAAGCTTATTTATACCCTATTTTCATACGTGTTTTTGCAATTTTTTTATTTTTTATTCTATATTTACTTTTATATTTTCTCTTTAAATTAATAATAATACTAATAAAAATAATATTTTTTTTGCATTATATAAACATATTAATTAATATATTATAAAATCAACCAACCAAATCATTTAGATAATATAATAATAGATAATATACCAAATTAACTAAAATATTATTATTTTTATTATTTTATTCACCCATAAAGTACAATATGACATGGGGAACTTAATGCGCCACTTTCTATTTAAACAATTTTTTTTTTTACTTTTGTTTTTCAAATGTATTTATTTTTTATTTATAATTTTTTTATAGAAGGTAATCAAGTAAAATAACAATTTGGCACGTTACATAAAATTATTTTTTAAAATAATCAAAATAACAGGAGATGGTAGCATTAATTTATAATATTATTTAATTTTTACAATATTTAGTCAACCCAAATGAATTTGTTTTTACACAAATTACGTATATAAACTTAATGAGCTACTTTTTTTATAAAATAATATAATTTATGTTGATAAGAGACATGTAAAAGACAAATATGAGTTTATAAATTAATTAATACAATTAGCACGAATTACAACTTAATCTTAACTCTAATTTATAAAATAAATCCTAATTATTATACTATTAGTAGAAAAAAACTAACATAAAAGGTTTAAAGAATTTCTTTTGAATTGATAAATATCTAAATAAAAAAAGATTATATGTAACTAAATTTCTCTCATTTCATTTTAAATAAATTGTACACACAAAAAAACAATATAATTTTCAATAAATATGTGTTTTTTTTATTGTATATATGAAAATTAGGAATTAAAATTTTCAAATGATATATTATTTAAAAGTTTTAATTTTGCTAACAAATTCAATACTAAAATCAAAATATAAATAGAACTAAACACACATATTGTACTTTACCAAAAAAAAAATTAAAAATCAAAATCAAAATAAGATTACATCATGTCCATGGTGTGTGTTCAAACCAAATAAAATAATAAAGCATGAAAACATTTTTTAAATGAAAAGTGTGAAAATTGAAAAGACTCTATTCATCCTTAAAAATAAGTTAAGGTAAACAAAAAATATATAATTTATAATAATTATGATTTTGTGATCTTTTTGTTTTCTAGTAGTTTTAGTTATTCAATCATAATATTTATGCATTTCATTGTAGCATTAATTGAAAAAAAAACTAAATACTAAATAAAGAATTTAATTAATTGATTTAAAAAAATTAATTAATAACTAACAAGTACATAGAATTAATTCACAATTAGATCTTCAATTATTATACTTATCTGCATCCACTTAAATTCAAATTTGAACAATCACAAACTCTTACAACATAATATTTAAATTTTAAAAAAATTAAAGATGAAATCTAAATTAGTTATATGATATCGGAAAAGACTGTTATAACAAATCTTAACAATGAGTGTATATTTATAATAAAGTTATAGTACTCTTCTTCCTCAATTCTAAGCTCAGGCAATAGAAAATATTTATGCATGGATGTGATCTTTGAGCTCGAAAGAGGAAGATCATTCTCTATTGAAGTGGGTTTCTTCGACACAGTACTAGAAATCAAAGAAAAGATTCAAAACATTCCCATATCGAAACAAACACTAGTCTTCAATGGCCAAGTCTTACAAGACGATGGTGACATTGCCTCTTGTGAACTCCTCCAAAATTCACGTGTTCAACTCCACATCGTTCAAGATCATAATCTACAATCTCCGATAGAGCTAGCACTAATTATAACATAATCTTAAATCTAACTTGTAAAATAAATCGTAATTATTATAGTATTAGTAGAAAAACTAACATAAAAAGTTGAAAGAATTTCTTTTGAATTAATAAATATCCAAATAAAAAAAGGTTATATATAATTAAATATATATCGTTTCATTTTAAATAAATTATGCACAGAAACATTTAATATATGTGTGTTTTTTATGGTGTATATACTAATTAAGATTTAAAATTTTCAAATGTTGTATTATTGAAAAGTTAGAGTTTTGTGAACAAAGTTAATATTAAAATCAAAATATAAATTGAACAACAACACACATATTGTAATTTTTCAAAAAAATACAAAATCAAAATCAAAATAAAAGTATAACATGTACAATGTATGTGTTCAAACCAAGTAAAATAGTAAAACATGAAGAAAAAAAATTAAATAAAAAGCATGAAATTTGAAAAGCCACATTCGTCTTAAAAAATAGGTTTAGGTAAACAAAAAATATATAATTTAAAATGATTGTGATTCTGTGATGGATGTAATTTTTGTTTTCACGTGGTTTTAGTTATTCGATCATAATTTTTAGAATTCCATTGTGACATTAATTGAAAAACAAATAGAGTATAAACTAAATAAAGAGTTTAATTTATTGATTTTAAAAAATAAATGTAATTAGTAGCTAACAATTACATAGAATTAATTCATAATTAAATCTTTAATTACTGTACTTATCCATATCCATATAAATTTATCTTTAAGAAAATTTTACAACATAATATTTAAATTTTAAAAAAATTAAGAATAAAATTTAAATTAGTTAGATAACATCGAAGAATACTGTTATAACAAATCTAATATCAATATGTGCATACATATATTTTTATAACTTCTTCATTGGGTCTTAAAAGTTTGAATTTTGTGAACAAAATCAATATTAAAATCATAATATAAATAAAACTACAACACACAGTTGTAATTCTCCAACAAAATTCAAAATCAAAATAAGAAATAGTAAAGCGTGCATATTGTGTGTCTTCAAACCAAGTAAATTAGTAAAATATGATAACTTTTTTTTAAATGGGAAGCGTGAAATTTGAAAAGAATTTTCTAAAGAATAGGTTCACGTAAACAAAAAATATATAATTTATAATGATTGTGATTCTATGACCACTATAATTTTTGTTTTCTTGTAGTTTTAGTTATTCGATCACAATATTTCTCATTTCATTATAGTATTAATTGAAAAAAATTGAGTAAAAATTAAATAAAGAGTTTAATTTTTTATTTAAAAAAATAAAATTTAATTAGTTTATAGCTAGCAAGTACCTAGAATTAATTCACAATTAAATCTTCAATTACTATACTTATCCACATCCATTTAAAATAATCTTTAAACAAAATTGAACAGCGAAATCCTCTCACAACATAATATTTAAATTTTTAAAAAATTGGGTCTTAAAAATTGGAATTGTATGAACAAAATCAATATTAAAATCAAAATATAAATAGAACAACCAGACACATATTGTAATTTGTAAAGAAAATTCAAATTCAAAATCAAAATAAGAGTGCAACATGTACATTGTGTGTGTTCAAACCAAGTAAAATAGTAAAGCATGAAAACTTTTTTCTAAATGGAAAACGTGAAATTTGAAACGACTCGATTCATCCTTAAAAATAGGTTTAGGTAAACAAAAATATATATAATTTATAAAGATTTTGATTTTGTAATCGCAATAATTCTTGTTTTCACATAGTTTTAATCATTCGATCACAATATTTGGTATTCTATTGTGGCATTAATTGAAAAAAAAAATAGAGTAAAAACTAAATAAAAAGCTTAATTTGTTGATTTAAAAAATAAAATTTAATTAGTAGCTAACAAGTACACATTAATTCACAAATAAATCTTCCATTACTTTACTTATATACATCCAATTAAAATAATCTTTAAATAAATTTGAACAATCATGTCCTCTTACAACATAATATTTTAATTTTAAACAAATTAAGAATGAAATCTAAATTAGTTAAATAATATCATAACTGTTATAACAAATCTAATATATGATATGTGTGTACATACGTGTGAAGAAAGTCAATATTAAAATCAAAATATAAATAGAAGTACAACACACATATTGTAATTTACCAAAAAACTTCAAAATGAAAATCAAAATAAGAGTACAACATGTATATTGTGTGTTCAAACCAAGTAAAATAATAAAGCATGAAAACATTTTTTAAATGGAAAGTGTGAAATTTGAAAAGACTCAATTCATCCTTAAAAATAGGTTAAGTTAAACAAAAATATATATAATTTATAATGATTATGATTTTGTGATCATTTTGTTTTCTAATAGTTTTAGTTATTTAATCATAATATTTTTGCATTCTATTGTAGCATTAATTGAAAAAAAAATTAAGAAAAGAATTTTATTTATTAATTTTAAAAAATAAAATTTAATTAATAGTTAGCAATTGCATAAAATTAATTCACAATTAAATATTCAATTACTATATTTATCTACATTCACTTATCTACTTCCATTTAAACAAATTTCAATAGCCATGTTGCTTACAACAAAATATTTAAATTTTACAAAAATTAAAAATGAAATCTAAATTAGTTGTATAATATCGGAGAAGATTGTTATAACAAATCTTAATAACTGATACGTGCATGTATATATTTATAGTAAAGTTATATTACTCTTCTTCCTCAATTCTAAGCTTGGCAATACAAAATATTTATATATGGATGTGATCTTTGAGCCCCAAAGAGGAAGATCATTCTCCATTGAAGTGGGTTTCTTCGACACAGTACTAGAAATCAAAGAAAAGATTCAAAAATACCAAAACATTCCCATATCGAAACAAACACTAGTCTTCAATGGCCAAATCTTACAAGACGATGGTGACATTGCCTCTTGTGAACTCCTCCAAAACTCACGTGTTCAACTCCACATCGCTCAAGATCATCATCTACAATCTCCGATTGAAATCGAAGATTCAATTAAGCCCTCTAACAACAAAATTCAACTCAAGATTAAAATCCCAATCTCATCCAAAGCCCATATCTCAATCGAAATAGATATCAACGATACCGTTGGTACCTTGAAGGAGAAAATTCAGGAAATGGAATCGATTCCTTTGAATCGTTTGGTGCTTTATTATTGTGGTAACGAATTGCAAGACCATCGTACTTTATGTGATTATGAGGTTTCTGATAATGCGGAGATTGATGTTATTTTTCGGCATTTACCACCGATGGTTTCGGCGGTGACAACGACAATGTTGCCAATGACGACGATGGCGGTGAGTGGAGGAGGGGGGTCGAAGAAGTTGAAACTGACGGTTTTGCCAAAGTGCGGGTCTAGGAAGATACCTGTGGAGGTTAATGCATCTGATAATGTTGGAGAGCTGAGAAAAGAACTACAAAAGTTGCACCAAAGGCTTAATTTTAATTTACCTCTAGAAGGTTATTTCTTCATTTATAAACAGAATGTGATGGACGACGACAGGTCGTTTCGATGGCATCATGTTGGACAAGGTGATACCATTGAAATCTTCAATGGTAGCGTTACTGGAGGTTCATGACTCTATCCACTCACATTTCCACTTAGCAAGTCTTCTAATTTGCATGTAATCAGCTTCTCTTTTAGGGCCGGCCCAAAGTTAAGGAGGCCGAGTTTTTTTTTTATTTTTTATTGTTGAATAATACAATTGTCAATCTTAACTTAATAATGTATTGACTAGAATTGTTGAATAACAAAATTTTGTTTCTCTTTAAAGGTTATTTTGATGGGAAATACTTTTTATTTTAATTAATTTATACCATTATATTTTTATTTTTTGAAAAATACCTTTTAATCAATAAAACATTTAATTGTTTTCTCCAATAATTGTTTATCATTATATATTTAAAATAAAAAACATTCAATTTATTCTTTCATTCATTTATACTTTATAAATTTATTACTTATTGAAAAATATAAAAAATGTTAAATTTATTAAATTACGTGGAATAACTATTTTCTAGAGAGATGTTTTAAAAACTTAAATTAAATGATAAGTACATGACTTTTTTCTAAAAAAATGAGTACAAATTTTGTATCCCGTTTTGAGAAGTTTTACCATTTAAATTAAATAAAATTTTATAGTTATGTAAAATGTAAAAAAAAATAAAAAAAACTATTTTATGGTGTTTATAAAATAAATAATATAAACAATATTAAATTTATTTAGTAAGATATTTTTTATTGTACTTGATTAAAGTATGAAACATTATTAATATGTAACATGAAGAAGATGGGAGAGAGAATTAGGCAAAAGTGGGAAGAATTTAGACTAAATTAGTGTTAGAAATTAAACGATTAGAAATTGGGAAACAAAACTGAATAATTGAAGGAGATAAAAATCAATAGTAATTATGGTATGATTTAATTAGTAATAATATAACATACTTAATGCTTATTCTAAACAAATAATATATTTAAACCTAACTAAAATTCAAATAAAGATACATACAATCTTAAATATAATAAAATCTAAATCAAACAAAAATAAATACAATCTTAAATATAATAAAATTCTAATGAAATCTAACTAGATAGATACTAATAATTTAAATAATTATGTTATTTTTATTTTCGTAGATTATTATTCCTAAAATAATTTTATAAATAAAATAATTTTTAATGTAAACTAATAAAAAATAGTACAATAAGTGTCTATACTTTTATATTCATTATTATAATATTTATATTTTAAATTAATAAATATAATATATTTAAAGTTCAAAGTTTCAACACAAAAATATATATGTAATATATAAGGCACTCTCTTTAGTAAATCGTGTTTCTTTTTCTCTAACATTATATTTTGATGTCATCTTTTCAAATTTAAGTTTTAAATGTTTCATTTCTATTCATTTCATTGTATAAATATTCACTACAAGAAAATAGGTTTATAGCTACAAATATTTTGTGTTTCTTTTTCTCTAACATTATATTTTTGATGGCATCTTTTCAATTTTAAGTTTTAAATGTTTCATTTCTATTCATTTCATTGTATAAATATTCACCTTAAGAAAATAGGTTTATAGCTACAAATATTTTGTGTTTCTTTTTCTCTAACATAATATTTTTGATGGCATCTTTTCAATTTTAAGTTTTAAATGTTTCATTTCTATTCATTTCATTGTATAAATATTCACTACAAGAAAATAGGTTTATAGCTACAAATAATTTGTGTTTCTTTTTCTCTAACATTATATTTTTGATGGCATCTTTTCAATTTTAAGTTTTAAATGTTTCATTTCTATTCATTTCATTGTATAAATATTCACCGTAAGAAAATAGGTTTATAGCTACAAATATTTTTTTGTTTCTTTTTCTCTAACATAATATTTTTGATGACATCTTTTCAATTTTAAGTTTTAAATGTTTCATTTCTATTCATTTCATTTTATAAATATTCACTACAAGAAAATAGGTTTATAGCTACAAATATTTTCTTAACAATTGATGACAATTTCGTAACAAACTGTCTTATAGTTACAAAACATATTTATAGTAAATTTGTAGCTATATTTTTTTAGTTAAATGAACTTTGCTCCGAACATGATATTTTCGTAGTTAAATTTAATATGAATTTTCATCCCAACGTAATTGATGTGTATTTTTAATATTATAATTATACACAACGTATATATAATGATATAATTATGTTTAAAGTTAAGCCTTTTTATTGTTATCTATGAATTGTGAATATAATTACAACAAAATAAAACATTTTGAATATTTTTTGTAAATGTTTTCATGCATTGTGAACATAAAACATATATATAACCTTGAATGTTGCCCAATACTACTATAGGTTATATATATTATGAGATGAGTCAAATTAGACTTATATTTTAAATATCAATTAATAGATTTAATTCTATGACATAATTATTTTTATCTATGAAGTTTCATTTTTAACTTCTTTAGGAAAAAAACAATCTCTTCATTTTTTTTACAACGTGTATGAATATATGTTTTTTAATATTATATGAAAATGAACATATATTCTTTTTTTATTAGGAATTAAAAATAAAAATATGTTAAATAATTGAGTCATTTATGTACCAAAAAGGCAATTAATAACTTAAATAATTTTAAATAATTGTTTTAAAAAATTATTAATCTTAATTATTATGATCTTTTAGTTGTTTTAAATTAAAATTGTGGCTATTAAGTTAAAGTAACAAATTCTTTAACAAATATTTTTCACAAATATTAATGTCAAAATTGCTACAAAATTGTAATAATCTTATCAAAATAATTGGCACCATTTTATTTATTTAGGTGAATTTTTTTGATAAAAAACTTAATAGAAAAATACTAAACAAATTGAGGCTAAACTCATTTCTATTGTATAAGTTAAATTTAAATATATTATTGAAAACATTTAAGTATAAATTAATAAAAAAAATTAAATTTTTCATATATTTCTGTTTTTTTAATAGTTTGAGGAGTCTTCTTTTTAAATCATATTAAGCATACATTTTTTCTACAACTAGTCATTCCAATTTGTTACAACATTCTTAGTTAACTATTTTAAAGGTTTCTATGACTTTTGATAGCAACTTGTTACCAAAATATGAATATTCGTAACTAAATTGTTATAACATTTTGTAATTAAATATTTTTAAAGTTTTTTATGATTTTTCGTGGCAATTTATTTCAAAAATATAAAGAATCGTAGCTAAATTTTTGCTACCAAATTGAAAAAATTGACGATAAATTTAACTACAATCTATAAATTATTAAGAAATTTTATGCTTTAATTGCTATGAAAATTTCTAAGAATACATGATGTTTGGGCCATAATTTTTGAATATATGGTTTGGATTTTTTGTTAGAAGTTTTTGTAGTAAAATTGTTAGGAAATCTATTTCGTACCTAAATATTTGTAAACGTAACTAATTATTTTTATGATTGATTTCTATCATATCTTATGCAAAAATTGTTTTCATAAATATAGTTCCCTAATATGTCAATTGTTTATATTTTATAACAATAGTTACATATCTTAAAATGTCTATTTTTTTATCATTATGACATTCGTCTATTTATCTAGCAATAAGATTTATCTCTCTTTTTATTATTATTTTTTTATTTTATGTCACATGTTTGAATCATATAAAAATATTATTTAGTTTAAAAAATTGCATAACATAATACCTTTATATACGAGGTTTCAATTTTAATTCTCTTAGGAAAAATATGTTATTTTTATTATAACGTAAAATAACATATGTTTTTAATAGAAAATATACGTTATATTTTATAGAGCGGGTAAAATTGAAATTATATAAATAAATGGATAATACATTTACCATAGAGTTTTGTCATCCAGTGGATTAGAAATACTTTCCTCTCCCACAACAAAAGTTACCGTTTAAAAGCTAATTAGCAATAAAAGCTGAGTTTAAGTATTGATAAAGTGATACGTTAGAATTGATAATATTAAATTTGGAAATAGGGATGTAAGATAATTATGGGACGCGATTCTATATATATTAAATTATGATACAATAATTATGCAAAGGTTTTATTTTTTTTAACTAAATATTTTAATCACTTAATTTATATATTAGATACTATTAATAATGAAAAATAAACATTTGTACTCATATAATTATCGAAAAACATGTATAGTTCATTAACATTGATCCCTTGTAATTCTATGAGAAGATTTATTAGGTTAAAGATGATTAACTTAATAAATTCCACAATTTTAATATTTATTTAGATATAATAACTAAACTAAGATACCCTTAAGTGATATGAATTTCGGTAGAAATGTCATTGATTTATTTTATTTTATATCTACGTAATTAGTTCATGTGTGGGTAATTAAAAAGTTGGATGATGGGTTAAATTTTTACCATTATTTTTAAAATTAAACGATTTAATTCTATTATTTTTAAGTTAATCTTAACCATTCGAAATATTTTTAAAAATATCTAAATAAATTTAAATAGCAGTGTTTTATTTAAATAACTTTGAAAGATATGTGTGAGAGATACATGATTATTTTTTTATGGATATTGCCTATATTTTAATTATTTTTTATACCCAATGAAGATATAATATCCTTAATTTTTGCCATTTTTAAATCAAAAGTGTTTTCATTGTATAGTAGAAAAAAGATATTTCTAGGATTTTATTACGTATGAATCATTTTTCAAATTTTTTAGTAACTTAAAATTACTAAGTTAGCATTACTTAATTGAACATATGTTTAACAAATACATTATTTTTGTTAAACTATGTGACTAAAGTGACACAATCAAACAATTACAAAATTAAAATATTTATTTTGTAATAATTTTTAACTAAATCTATATTTTTCCCTTAAAATGAATGACACAAATAGTTAATTTTTATCTTTTTTTTAATATTGTAAGACATAAAATTCACAAATTATCTTTAACATAGATAGCAATAATTATAAAATTAAAAAAAATCAATCATTTGATTTTTTTTATTATAATTAATTTTTATAATAAAATAAAATATTTAAAAAATAATAATTAAATAATTAAATTGTATTAATAATATTAGATACAGTTAACATGTGAAACTTAGTGAGATGTTTGTAGTTTGTTACACCACACCACATTGCTAGTGTCTAGAAACACTAACGATGCGGTGTAAAAAAATTAAAATCCAAAAATTCTGATGGTCATCGTCAAATTTGTAAAAACAAATAAAACCCAAAAAATCTCACCTTCACAATCAATAACCAAAGCCTTCGATAGTCATACCCTTTCTTTATTTACATATCACATACCTTATTGTATACTCACCAAAACTATATATTGTTTATCACCAATGAAAAATACCCCTAGCTTCTTCATCATTAACTCTCATCCCTCCTATTCTTCGCACTCCAAGCCCAACTTCCATTGTTTCCAGTTTGCCCACCGTATGTCCTTGCCTCATATATATATATATATATATATATATATATATATATATGTGTGTGATTTGTGCATGAATATTCAGGAAAAATAGGATTTGGGTTTATTTTTTTCTCTCTTTTTTTTAAATATATATATATATATATATATATATATATATATATATATATATATATTTAGAATTCTTTTAAGAAATAACACTGAAAATACAATTTTTTTTAATAACGCTGTTAAACCGTAAGAGTATCTGTGACATCAGATAAAATCGTGGAGACAATTTGTACACATTTGATTTCCTATAAAGTCTTCTCCTGTTGTACCTCCTCACTTCCATTTTTTTAGAAGATGAAAATCCTTAGAAGGGATGATAAAGGTATCTCACTAATCCCTTCATAATTGAAATGAAGCAATCGAGAAAATGAAGTGAGGGTAATCTTGGCAAGGTTTTTTAATCGAATTATGTATCTATTTAGTCACGTAACTTTGTTCTATTCACATTTTAATCCTATAATTATTACAATTGATCTATTTAGTCTAATAATTTTTAATTTCGGTAATTTAAGGATAATTTTTTAAAAGACATCTAATTTTTTTTTACTAAATAAAAAAATGTATTATTCTTTAGGGATATTGCTAAAATATCATTAAAAATTCTATAAAATTTTAAAAAATTATTAGTTGCACCAATCTCTGTCTGCTCTTGTACATGTTCGTCAACTCTAATGTTAGTATCAACAAAAGATAAGTAACCCTCTGCATAATTGATTTTTTTAAAAAACATTGAAGAAAATTCTAATGCAAATTATGAGATTAAGGAGAAGATTGCTTTTAGAGTTGAGTTAGGTTTTTACAAATGAATTTTGATTTAATTACGTAACATTATCCATTTCATACCTAAAGTTTTATTTTTAATACCTCTTAGAAAAAAATATATTCATTTTTCTTACACTACTACAAAGAAAGACTTTTAAGTCGGTTATTAACTGACTTAAAATGATATAACTTAAAATTTAAAATCGGTTCATAGGTAAAATCGACTTAAAATTTTAAATCAATTCTAACATAGAACCAAATTAAAATGCTATAACCATTTTTAAACATATTTTGGTTATTTTTTGCTAGGTTTACTCTATGTTTTTTTATCACATAATAGTAGAAAAAATCAAAATATGTTTAAAATAATTTTTAAATACATATTTTCTATTTGTACATTATGTATGGAGTGTCTATTCTGATAAGATGTATATAGTCCATTCATATAATTATTTATCTCTTCTCCATAAGTATTATCAATATCTTCTTCATGATAATACTAACATTTATAACTCAAAAGAATATTACTACAGATGAGGTGATACTTAATCTCATCAACATCATGAAATTTCTCATTTCATTATTACAATTTTTACGGACAAATTCCAAGAAAGTTTCAACTCTAGAAAAATAGTTATGCTCAATTCTACACTTTGACATCCAAGATTTGTTCATTTTTTATTACTAATATTAAACATATTAATTAAATATGTATCTAATAAAATATGAATGTATTAATCACCAATATATTTTAGCTATTATGATATATGAAGTTATAAATTATTAGAATATATATCAAAACATCATATAAAAATAAATACATAAAATCCAAATAATTAATAAGCTCATTATAATATTAACAATATATAATATAAAATAATTTATATATATATAAATGCATGTAATAATAATAAATTTTAAAAAATTTATTAACAATATATATAATACACAATCTTCCTAACACATAAAGTACATAAAATAACACATGACAATATATATATATATATAATATTAACAATATGTATTTCATATATGCATGTAATAATAATATTTTAAAAAAATTAAGTTTAAATTAAATTAATATATATAAAGTATAAAATTAATTAAAATTAATTAAAATTAATAAATAAAAAAATACCTTATCTTCTTCTAAGCTTAAATAAAAAACACATAACCTATATAACACAAAAATATATACAAATAATCAATAACACATAATATATATTAAAATAATATAAAAATATAAAATGTCAATAATAAGTGTAAAATAATTCATATAAATACTTACAAGAGTGAAACAAGTGACAAAATGTAGAAAATGAAGAAAAAATGGTGTTTAGTGAGTAAGAAGAAAATAAAGAAAAATGAGTAAAAAAAATTGAGTATTATGCTTAAAATAAATAGTGGATTTGGATAAGAAATTATAGAGGAATAAAACCCAACTAATAGCGTTGAAAATGTGGTCCAAAGTGGCTAAAAATGGAGAAAGAAAACTAGAGAGAACACACAATAAAGCTTTGTGTAGAAAATGAGGAGACAGGTTGAAGCTGTAGGCAAATGGAGGAAAGAATAATAAAAAGGAAAAAAAAGATACACAATGTCGGTTCTGCATGTCAACCACCGCTACACGTGGCACGTAACATTGGTTCTATGCATCAATCGACGCGAGCCATATGTAGTGTCGATTGACATGTAGAACCGATGCTACACGTCAACCAATGCTAGTTCACGTGTAGCATAAGTTTTTACATGTCAACTGACTTAAAATTATAGGTCGATTGACGTGTATAACCAATGCTATATCCCACATGTAGCATCGATTTCCATGTCAACTAACATTATTTTTTGATTTTTTTTTTTGTTATTTTTTAAGTTGGTTCATAGACATACCGATTTAAACTTCGTTATAAGTCGATTTTAAGCAAAACTCAATTTTAAATATCAACTTAAATACTCTTTATTATAATGGTGTTATAACATAAATATTCTATATATTTGTTAGTGCTTTAAGAAAATAAACATATATTTTTTTAATGAAGATGTTAAGAGAAAAATAATATAATAATTTTGAAGAGATTAGCACAAATTATAATCTGAGCTATAGTTTATCAAAGGGGTTCAAATTTGAATCACATCCTTAAAGTGACTTTTTCATTGAAGTTATTATAAAACAATAAGCAAGCTTTTGAAGCCTATCAAAGTAAATTGCATTTCAAACATTTAAGTTTATCCATTTTTCATCGAAATCAAAACTTCTCTAAAATTATTAAGGTCAAATTAGTCTCTTTAATTACAAAAATAATCAATTTATTCTAATTACTTTTGAGTTGTAAAATAACCAATTTTAATAAATAATAAAATAAATTCAAATTGTGATTTTTTCATGCAAGAATGTTGGATGGATTTTATCAATTTTAGCTAAAAAAAACTGCACTATCCTTATATTGTGATTTTTGATTATTAATTTTTTTCTTTTTTAGTGTGTGACAAGAAATTTTAAGATTAGTGTTACTATATGTTAAACTATAGGTATAACTTATATTATCTCTTGTTTTGATAATTAGCTTATGATAATTACTATATGTATTACATGTAGAAAAGTATAGCTTTCATAGATTCTTTTTTATAAATATCTACTTATGTAATTTAGTTATTCGCGTAACATTTTGCAATTCTCTTGTTATATTATCTCTTGTTTTGATAGTTAGCTAGTGATAGTTTCTTGATTTTGTTTTCATGTTTTTCTAGTATTTTTCTATTACTTTACACCTTCATCTTCAACCATTTTTCTTCAAGCTTTCATCAAAGCCAAATATTGTTGAAAAAACTCAATGTAATAGTTAGGATTCTAGTATTGCAAAGTTAACTTGAGTTTCATGATCAAACTTGATCGTACAAACTTTCTGGTTTGGGGGGATTGGATGCTCTCAATTATAATTGCTTATGGCTTGAAGGATTTGTATGTCCCTCCTACATTTAAGAGGGAGAAAACACAAATGTTAGGTGCAACCACAATGGTAGGTACAACCACAATGGTAGGTACAACCACCAATGGTACGTGCAACCATAAATGGTAGGTGCAACCACAAATGGTAGGTACAACCACAATGGTAGGTGCATCTAACATTGATATGCAATTTTGCCTATAAATAGGCAATGTATTTGCGTTAGACAAATATCAACACACCAAACAAGAAGAGAAGCAAAGCAAAGCCAAAGAAACAATTTCCTTTGAAGAAAAATAGTGTTGTGTGTAAGAAAATGGGAGAGAATATCTTAGAAAAATATTGAGATATTTTTCTAAAAGGGGAGTGACAAAATAGTGAGTTTGGGAAACACTTGTGTGACACTATTTTGGGTTTATCTCAATTTGTTGTATTGCCTCTCACTTTATACCCATTAATTTTATTAGTGGAAGAAATACTTTTCAGAGTTTGTCCTGTGGACTTAGCCCAAATTAAAGGGTGAACCACGTTAAATTTTTGGTGTCATTATTCTACTCTGTTGAATTCATTTTATCTTTACCCGCTGTGCCCAACAACTGGTATCAGAGTTGGTCTAGTAAAATTCTTAATATGCTCTGTGGTTGCAGCATAGACTAATCTTCCACATCAGAAAAGATTTTATTAGGTCCATGGTGTATTTATTTACAGAAAAAAAGAAACACAGCGAAAAAAAAAATTTCAAGCCAAAAGGTAGATATTGAGAAATTTAATGGCAATAATAATTTCTCTTTATGGCAAAGAAGGATGAAGGATATTCTCATTCAACAGAAGGTCCATAAGACGTTGCTAGGAAAAGAAAATAAGGTAGCAACCTTCACCGAGGAATAATGGGAGGAAATAGATGAGATTACAGCTAGTACAATCCATCTAAATCTCTCAGACAACGTCTTGCAAAATATTGAATCAAAAAATTGCAAGACTGCTAAAGAAACATGGGAGACTCTAGAAAACGTGTACATGTCAAAGAACCTTGCCAATAAATTTTATTTGTGGAAGGAGCTATATCAGATGAGGAAGGAAGATAATGTGAGCATGATGTAGCATGTTAGCAATTTCAATAGCAAGCTTTCTCACTTAGCAAGATTCAATGTGAGTTTTGGCGATGAAGAGAAAGCTGTGATGTTGTTGGCATCACTACCCTCATCATATAATCATATCACAACAACTCTGACTTATGCAAAAGACAAGATGGAGTTTGAAGTTGTTGTAGAAGCCTTGTTCTCATATGAGAAACAAAACAAGGAAAGAGATTCAAAAGCACAAGCCTTTATCACAGAGTCTAGAGGAAGGAGATTGTACAAAGAACAAAACCTAGAAGTAAGAGTAGAGGCAAATCAAACAAATTTTCCAATGTTGAATGCCATCACTGTAAGAGGAAGAGTCACATTAAGAAATTTTATCGGGTGTTCAAGAAGGAACAAGAAACGAACAAAGGCAAAGTAACGAAGAAGGACGACAACAATGATGATGAGCAAACAAATACCATAGATGAGTTCAATATCGTTTATGATGAAGATTTTTGTCAATCTTGCATCACATGAGATCAGTTGGGTGATTGATAGTGGTGCTACAGTTCACGCTACATCGCGTAGAGAATTTTTCTCATCATACACACCTGGAAGTTTTGGTGTTGTTAGAATGGGAAATGAAGGCCTGTCAAAGGTAGTAGGAAAAGGAGACGTTTTCTTGGAAATAGAGAACATAACCAGACTATTTTTGAAGGATGTCAAGCATATTCCAGATATGGGCCTGAATTTGATCTCTGTGTGCCAACTTGCAAATGAAGGATATTGTAGCTCCTTTATTTATGACAAAAGGAAACTTACAAAAGGCTCCTTAGTAGTGGCAAGAGGTGAGAAGCATACAACTCTGTATATAATTCAAGCGAAGCTCTCCACCGACACAGTAAATGCCATAGAGAAAGATAGTGCAGCTGAGCTATGGCATAAGAGACTCAGTTACATGGGTGAAAAAGGTTTGACAAGTCTAGCCAAAAAGAAGATATTGCCTGGAATGGATGAAGTACATTTGGAGAAATGTGTTCATTGTATAGCAGGAAAGCAAAATAGGGTTGCTTTCAAGAGCTTCCCTCCTTCCAGATTTATGTGGACCAATGCAAAAGTCACTTGGTGGTGCTCAATACTTTGTGACTTTCATTGATGATCATTCAAGAAAGACGTGGGTATATCTTCTAAAGACAAAGGATCAGGTGCTAGATGTCTTCAAAGAATTTAATGCCTCAGTTGAGAGACAGACTGGAAAGAAGCTAAAGTACATCCAGACAGACAATGGTGGAGAATACACTGGACCTTTTCATGCTTATTGCAAAAAGCATGGTATTCGATATCAGATGACACCTCCAAAGACACCGCAGTTGAATGGCTTAGTTGAGAGGATGAATAGAACTTTGATGGAGAGAGTTAGATGTCTACTATCACATGCAAAGTTGCCTAAAACTTTTTGGGGTGAAACCATACTCACAGTTGCACATGCGTTGAATCTTTCACCCTTACTCCTCTCAATATGAATGTTCCAGATAAAGTGTGGTCAGGAAAGGATGTTTCCTATGATCATCTGCGAGTGTTTGGCTGCAAAGCATTTGTTCATATTCCCAAGGATGAGAGATCCAAACTTGATGCAAAAACAAGACAATGTATTTTTATTGGCTATGGTCAAGATAAATTTGGCTATAGATTTTACGATCCAGTTGCAAATAGATTTGTCAGGAGCTGTGATGCTGTATTTGTTGAAGATGAGACCATTTAAGATATTATCAAAATGAAGAAAGATGTTCCTAATTCCAATGGCGACTCATCAGATTTGGAATTAATTCCTCCAACATCAGTGCCAAGACAAGTTGGAGATGAAGACCATGTTTATCCACCTGATGAAGATGATGCCCCCATAGAAGTTGGTTATGAAGATGAGGGAAATGATGATGTTCATTATCCAGTACCAACACCTGCGGCTTCTCATGTTCCACTGAGAAGAAGTGATAGAGTGAGATGACCCTCTATCTCATATCCTCCAGATGAGTATGTAACTTTCACTGATGGGGGAGAACCTGAGAATTATGAAGAGGCCATGGATGACGAATCCAAACAAAAATGGATTGAAGCCATGCAAGATGAGATGAAGTCCTTACATGAGAACAAAACCTTTGTGCTAATGAAACTTCCCAAAGGGAAGAAGGCCTTGAAAAATAAATGGGTGTTCAAGGTGAAGCATGAAGGACATAGTTCCAGTCCGCGATACAAAGCCAGACTGGTTGTCAAAGGATTCAGCCAAAGAAAAGGTGTTGACTTTGATGAGATTTTCTCTCTAGTTGTGAAAATGACATCCATTCGTACTGTGCTAGGGTTAGCATCATGTCTTAACTTGGAGGTTGAGCAAATGGATGTCAAAACTGCCTTCCTACATGGTGACTTGGAAGAAGAGATATACATGGAGCAGCCAGAGGGTTTTCATCAAAAGGGAAAAGAAGATTATGTCTGCAAATTGAAGAAAAGTCTCTACGGCTTAAAACAGGCACCAAGACAATGGTACAAGAAGTTTGAGTCTGTTATGGGGGAGCAAGGCTACAAAAAGACTACTTCAGACCATTGTGTTTTTGTGCAGAAATTCTCTAATGATGATTTTATTATTCTTTTGCTCTATGTGGATGATATGTTGATTGTTGGCCGAAATATTTCCAGAATCAACAACTTGAAAACGCAGTTGAGTAAGTCTTTTTCCATGAAAGACTTAGGACCAGCAAAACAGATTCTTGGCATGACTATTATTAGAGACAGAGGCGCCAAGAAATTATGGTTGTCACAGGAGAAGTACATTGAGAAAGTACTTTAGAGATTTCATATGAATTAAGGCTAAAGCGATTAGTTGACCTCTTGCTAATCACTTTAAGCTAAGTTCTAAGCAGAACACTTCTACAGACAAAGAAAAGGAAGAGATGGAAGAGGTTCCATATGCTTCAGTAGTTGGAAGTCTAATGTATGCCATGGTTTGTACACGACCAGATATCACTCATGCAGTTAGAATTATGAGTAGATTCCTTTCAAATCCTAGAAAGGAACATTGGGCTACAGTGAAATGGATTTTCAAGTATCTTTGAGGTTCTTCCAAAATATGTCTATGTTTTGGAAATGATAAACCTGTGTTATTTGGATACACAGATGTAGATATGGCTGGTGATGTGGATTCTAGAAAATCCACTTCAGATTACCTGATTACATTTGCAGGGGGAGTTGTGTCATGGAAATCAAAGCTATGTGTTGCATTGTCCACTACTGAAGCAGAGTTTATAGCAGCAGCGGAAGCATGTAAAGAGTTGCTATGGATGAAAAAGTTCTTGAAAGAACTTGGGTTGCAACAAGACAGTTATCAATTATTTTGTGATAGTCAGAGTGCTATCCATCTTGGAAAGAATGCCTCCTTTCATTCGAGATCAAAACATATTGATGTGAGATATCACTGGATTAGGGATGTAATGAAGAAGAAGCTATTACAACTTGAGAAGATCCATACAGAAGAAAATGGATCAGACATGTTAACAAAAATTCTCTCGAGACAAAATTTTGAATATTGTCGTTTAGCTGCTGGATTGGTGGAGCCCTCTAAGTAGTTGGGAGAGGGAGATTTGTAAGTCCCCCTACATTTAAGAGGAAGAAAACACAAATGTTAGGTGCAACCACAATGGTAGGTAACCACAATGGTAGGTGCAACCACAAATGGTAGGTACAACCACAAATGGTAGGTACAACCACAATGGTAGGTACAACCACAATGGTAGGTGCATCTAACATTGATATGCAATTTTTCCTATAAATAGGCAATGTCTTTTCCTTAGACAAATATCAACACACCAAACAAGAAGAGAAGCAAAGCAAAGCCAAAGAAACAATTTCATTTGAAGAAAAATAGTGTTGTGTGTAAGAAAGTGGGAGAGAATATCTTAGAAAAATATTGAGATATTTTTCTAAAAGGGGAGTGACAAAATAGTGAGTTTGGGAAACACTTGTGTGACACTATTTTGGGTTTATTTCAATTTGTTGTATTGCCTCTCACTTTGTACCCATTAATTTTATTAGTGAAAGAAATACTTTTCGGAGTTTGTCCCGTAGACTTAGCCCAAATTAAAGGGTGAACCACGTTAAATTTTTGGTGTCATTATTCTACTCTGTTGAATTCATTTTATCTTTACCCGCTGTGTCCAACAAGATTTTATAGATATGTCTGTATCACCTCCTCGGTATCTTGCTGATGCTACACAAATGAATTCTGCGTTTGTGAAATAGAATAAGAACAATGGGCTCATCAAAAGATGGATCTACGATTCAGTAAGTTCAAGCATGAGTTCTCATTTAGTTAATGATGGTATAGCTACTAAGATGTGAAAAAAGTTATAAAATGTTTTTTCTTCTTCTTTTGATGCAAGATTAATAGATTTAAGATTTCAATTACAAACTTTTAAGAAAGGATATCTATCTATTGAAGACTACATCCTACGTATAAGATAATAGTAAATCATCTAGTTGCTTTTGATCAACTAGAATTCTTTTATTTTTGGTATCTCTCTTTGATGTAGTCCTTTCTTTTTTGATGAATTATATAGTCATTTTTTTGCTCATGAGAGGATCTTTGGATCATCAATTTAAAAATAGCATGTTCAATGCAAATATTATTAGGTTTGGGAGAATGAATATCAAATCTGCAAATTCCAAGAACGTATAGGCAAAGAATTATCCTAGCAACAATTCATATAATTTTAGTGGTTTTAATAAGAATAATTGGAATTTGTAAGATTGCTTGTCTAAACAAGGTGGAGCTCCAATTCCTTCACAGAATTCAGATTATAAAGAAACCAAAAGCAATAATTTTGTGGGAAACAACCATGGCTCTTATGACAATAACACTGGCAATCTGTGTTCAATGTCAATTATACACTAAGCTTGGGAATTCTACTAATCAATGCTATAAATTGAGAGGCATTTTGCTTGGAAGAAGTACTAGTCCTAAGGCTATGGTCGTAGAAACTCAAAACAGTTCGAGTGACAATAGCTCCTCTTAGCTTCTTAATTCTAGTGCTTCTCATCATTTAATCAGAAGCTCTTTGCAAGACTATTCTCTATAATATCACAAGAAGAAATGGCTCCTCTCTTTTAATTGCTAGTTGTGGTCATAGCACTTTATTAGTTAATGACTATCCTTTAAAACTTCCAATTATTTGTCAAGGATGTTAACACGAAGAGGGTCATAGTTCAAGTCAAAGTTATTTATGGTTTCCACACACTTATCAAATTTCATTTCTAGTGTTGCTTCTCCTATTGGTGTTAAAACTCCTTCCTATTCTCAGTGGCATTCAAGACTTGCTCATCCTTCAAAAGATGCCTTACTTTCTTTGTCTAATGTTCTTCTTTTTCCCAAATTGTTTTCAATTCTAGTAATAGTTTGTGTGTAATATATCGTATATCCAAGGCAAATAAGTTATCACTCAAGTCTAAACATCAACAAGCTTTAATTCCTTTCGAATTATTATAGCTTAAAATTATTAAGTTAAATTTAATTAATCAAACATATAATTAATAAATGTGTTTTTTATTATGTTTAATGTCTAATTTGAAAATATCATTTAAATTAAATTTTATTATTTTCATTAAACTATGTAATTAATTAATTTAATTTAATAATTACATTATTTTCATATACAGTGTTGCTTGCTTACAATACCAATATATATAGAGAGAGATAATTTGATGATGTGATAATATAATGTAATAAACATAAGATTAATATGATTTTTTTTTTTGAAAAAAATACAGATAGTGAATACTGATAAGGGTAGTGATAGTGTTTATTTCAAATGATTTAACGCTCAATTTTGGTGTGGAAAAGAATAATAATACTCTTATAATTAATTTTATTATTATTACAATAAAATTATATAATTTTTTATTTTATTTTTAATATTATTATAATATCATTTTTATTAAATAAAATTATTTTTATAATAATAATAATAATTTTATTTATAAAAATATAACTATATTGATAAAACTAGTAGAATATATATTAATAAGTAACATCATGTATTACTTATTAACATATAATTCTCTTATTAATAAGTAACATCACATGTATTAAATTTTTCGAATATTTAAATTTTTATGACAGACATATCTATAAAATCATATTATAAAATTTTATAAAATATCAAAAATAATTATTTAATTATTTTTAAACTATTTTATTATTTAATACATATATTTATAAAAATTATGATATTTAGTTTAATCAATAGATAAATCAATTAATTAAAATATTACATAATAAACAATTAAAATTTTTAATTATTATTTTTAATATAAATTGATAAACTTCCATAATATACTGTATATCTTAAATTATAAAAAAATAACTATATTGATAAAACTAATAAATTAAATGTAAAAATAATATATAAATAAAAATATATGAAAAAAGTAAAAAATATTATAATAAATAAATAATATTTTGATTAAAGATAAAAAATTATAAATAATTAATTTTAAAGATTAATATGAAACGATATTTTATTGATAATTTTGTTACAATATTCATAGTAGTTATAATATTTTAACAAACACAAGTTTTTTCTTAATATTTTTTCCACAATAATATTTTTTTGATAATGTCTCAATATTCTTAATATTTTTTTATATATTTTAGTTAAAATATATAAATTTTATGTATAAAATATCGATAATATTATGATAATGTACATTAAATCAACTTTATAATTCTTACTTGAAAAATTATTTATTATTTTTAAATTATATAATAATATAATATTTTAAATTAACATAAATTATTTAAAAAATAAATACTTAACGAAAGATAAAAGAATGTAACAAGCTTATTAATAAAAAATATACTCTTAGAAAATAAATAACCTCTCCTCCTATTCCTAAACTAATGGATCTAATCCAACAAGAAGTTGCAATATTTGACGTCATTGCCTCGGTATTATCTCAGAATAAGAACGAAAAGTTTTACCAAAACCTACCCGTGATGTCCGGTGCGTGACAAGCAATGCTTTACATGTGTCCCAATATTATTTGACCTATCTTTTCTTTTTCATACGAAGACGGTATCCCCTTTCTTATAAATTGGGTCCTCTAGCCCCTTACAACAACCATCTCAAATTCCCAATCTATATACTGAGATTTGAAATTCATTTGTGCATTAATTATCCTTCTTCAAATTCTTTCAAGGTATCGATTCTTTTCTCCGATTTGTTAATAATTTAAATTTCTGGTTTATTTTTCAGTTTTTATGATTAATCGAATAGAAATAGTTATCTATTCCCTTTTAGTTCTCCTCAGGTTGATTTCAGATTCATGTTAAAATAATATTTAATATTATGAATCGTAGGTAGATGAATAAAAATTTGACGTGTGAAGGAATGGATCTGCAAAATTACTATATATTCTATACAGATCTCTGGTTGAATTTCGATTACGCTTTTCATCCTTTTTAAATCTGCGAGGATTTGTTTTCCCCTTTTATACCTGCATCTGAAAAATCTTTCTCGACTCCCTTGTGTAATTCTATTGGTTCTGTTAATTTGCTTTAGATTTTTTATCTGATTTGACTAATTGACTTATTTTTTAACAGATGCAAATTTTCGTTAAAACCCTAACCGGAAAGACCATCACTCTCGAGGTTGAGAGTTCTGACACCATCGATAACGTCAAGGCAAAGATTCAAGACAAGGAGGGAATTCCTCCAGACCAGCAAAGGCTCATCTTTGCCGGTAAGCAGCTTGAGGATGGCCGAACCCTAGCCGACTACAACATCCAGAAGGAGTCAACCCTCCACCTGGTCCTCCGTCTCCGTGGTGGTATGCAAATCTTCGTCAAAACTCTCACTGGAAAGACAATCACTCTCGAGGTTGAGAGCTCAGACACAATCGACAACGTTAAGGCTAAGATCCAAGACAAAGAGGGTATCCCACCTGACCAACAGAGGCTGATCTTTGCTGGGAAGCAGCTTGAAGATGGCCGCACCCTTGCTGATTATAATATTCAAAAGGAATCAACTCTTCATTTGGTTCTGCGTCTTCGTGGAGGAATGCAAATCTTTGTTAAGACTCTTACTGGGAAAACCATCACTTTGGAAGTTGAGAGCTCTGACACCATTGACAATGTCAAGGCAAAGATTCAAGACAAGGAAGGAATTCCTCCAGACCAACAAAGATTGATCTTTGCTGGGAAACAACTTGAAGATGGCCGTACCCTTGCTGACTATAACATTCAGAAGGAATCAACCCTTCACTTGGTGCTTCGTCTCCGTGGTGGGATGCAAATTTTCGTGAAGACACTGACTGGAAAGACCATCACTTTGGAGGTGGAAAGTTCTGATACGATCGATAATGTTAAAGCCAAAATTCAGGACAAGGAAGGTATCCCACCTGACCAGCAAAGGTTGATTTTCGCTGGGAAACAGCTTGAGGATGGTAGGACTTTGGCCGACTACAACATCCAGAAGGAGTCGACACTTCACCTTGTTCTGCGTCTGAGGGGTGGTATGCAGATTTTTGTGAAGACGTTGACTGGAAAGACAATTACTTTGGAGGTGGAAAGCTCGGATACCATTGACAATGTAAAGGCTAAGATTCAGGACAAGGAAGGTATCCCACCAGATCAGCAAAGGTTGATCTTTGCTGGAAAGCAGTTGGAGGATGGAAGGACTTTGGCTGATTATAACATTCAGAAGGAGTCTACTCTTCACCTTGTTCTCCGTCTCCGTGGTGGTTTCTGAAGTAATATGGTGTTGTGTTTGTGGTGGTGGTCTTTTATGTTTATGGTTTAAACTTACAATTAATGTTTGTTTTTATTTTTTTTAAAAAATCGTGGAACTTGTGGTGTTTTGATAGCCTCTTATAGTAGGCATGGCTATGAAACTGTTAAATAAAGATTGTATTTGGGTTCTGTATGTTATTTTTATGCGAGTTTTGATGTCTTCATAACTACCGTTTAAGCTCTGTTAATTTGTTGCTTTGGCATGTTCTTGTAATGCTTGTTATTGTTCTTTGCGTAGAATTGAATGTTTGGCAGAAACAAATGGCTTTCTCTGAAATTTGACATTTTCTTTTCTTAGCATCGTTCACGTAGGACAACCAGCCACTGAGAAGAAACTAAATTGTCTTTAATGTAATAATCTCAAATTTGGTTTCGGAAGTGTTGTGCTTCTTGTTGGTCTTTTATGGTTTAGTGATTATGATGAATGTTGGTTTATGTTTTAAAACTAAATTTGATGTCTTCATATCTAGCATTAAGCTTTGTTAGTTTGTTGCTTTGGCACATGCTTGATGTTTTTGCCCCTCGAGTAGAATTTGAATGTTTGGCAGTAACAAACGTAATTTTCTGTAAGTTCGCCGTATAGACGGTTAAAGCAAGCCACTGAGAAGAAACAATTTTTCCCTCCTAATGAAGTCATTATATATTTATATGAATAAGCTTATAATTATAAGTAGTTGGTTTCCTCCATAATCTTTTACTGTATATAGGTGGAGGGAGGTTACAAAAACTAAAAGATTCCTTAATTTGATCATAGAGAACACATCTTATATGAGGCATAGTTGATAACATTTAAGTAGTCTTTTTTAATCATTATTTCTTTGAGGCCCCTTATTACAGGTAATCTAATAGTTAATGATAAAGTTCGAGCCTTTGCTTCTTCTGCAGAATTAGTATTCAATAGTTTACCCTATGTACCAATAATCTCACTATACTGGTTTCTGGCAATGACTCCCCAAGTAGCTAATTCATCTCTAAAATGTACATTTGCATTGAACTTTATGATGTAGGTGGTTTTTGCCAATGTTGTAGGTTTTTAGGAGTTGGTACAAGAACTTCATCCTCTTGAAATTCTTCTTCATCCTTATGATTAATATATTCAGATGCTTAGAAGGTTTGTAAAAGTTTGGATGTATTTGTTGGAATAACAATTCATCTCTCATTTCCCAAATTCCTACCATTGTGAGCAATATTGATTAGATAAATTGCTTCTTTTGGTGACTTTCAAATATTAAGGAATTAGGAGGATCCATGATAAAGTTGAGATAAGAAAAAAATCATCCCAGTCAAATCTTGATAAATCAATCCCTATGTTTCAAATCCTCCCTAGCAGATAAAAGAAAGAGCATTATTACATAAGGTGTTGCACATTTTGAATTTTGATTGCATAAAACACTCTTATCTTCCATTTGTGGAAAAGCCTTTTTCAATTTGTTTCACTGGTAATGTGTTTGTAGCTACCTACCTTCCACAAGAATACTTTATCCCTTTCATGTGCCTTTACTTTCCAAATAGCATTCTAAAATGACTACACATTCATCACAATTTTCCCTTGTGGCTTACCTTATAAGGAGATTTCACAGAGAACATTCCTGACTTATTAAAAGTCTAAATGAATTTATCTTGTAAAACTTGATTCGGACTTTTAAATCTAGTAATAGCATTTATTGTATCTTGTTCAAAATGCAAATTGAACAAAGACCAATTCCATCCAGCCTTGGGATACTTGACGTTAAACTTAAGGAAGATCTGGTTGGAATATGCTTAGGGATATATGGGATCCACATATATTCCATACTTTTACTTGCTTACCTTCACCTATTTGAAAACATATACACCTTTTCAACAGTTGAGCTGCTTTGCAAATCACTTTCCATATAAACGGGTCACTTGGTTTAGGAATGGCATCCAAGAATCTTCTTTGATTACAATACCTACTTCGTAACGTATACCCATATTTTGTCTGTGTTGTTTGCCAGATTCCAACCTAATTTATTAAGACTACGTTCATTTGCTTGAAGGATCTAAAATCTAAACCTTCTAGTTCTTTAAGCTTGTATTCATCTTTCCACTTCTTCGATGCCATATAAGATTATTTTTGTGTATTCAAATTTCACCTTAATTATTTAACCAAAAGGTCTATTTTTCTACGTAATGAGATAGGCATCATAAAATAATTCATGGTTTGTAAGGGTATAAATTGTAGAACAAACTTGATAAGGATTGCTTTGTAAGAATGTTGCTCTAGTGCAACAATTAATAAATGTTATTTTATATATTTTTTTATATCAATTCTTATAGATTTTTATAGATTTTTTTAATAATTTTTATTTGATAAATAGATTAACTTTAAAAGAAGTGTATATATTTAGCAATTTTTTCTATCATTTTAATAATTGTAACTAATCATATCCTTTTGATATGTGGTACAAACTAATCTTGTCTATATCAAAGAATAATAGGGATACATCCAAATTTGATTTTTATCTCGTATAAATACAAAACAAAACTATACAAAATGGGGAGAGAACATCAAAATAAAGATTTAGATACAAAATTTAAATAATTAAGCTAGAGTCAATAATTGAGAATAAGAGAATTCAAGAAGTAATCAAATGAGTTGATCAATAGTAAAATTAAAGACAAATTCTAAGATTTCTTTCCATTTCTATTATTGTTTCTTATGAATAGCTAATTTTATAATTGATTGTAGGTGATTTCAAAGCCTTAGACATAAATTATAATATTTAATAAAATCTGTAATATTCTATTCAATTATTCTTTTTTATTATATATTAATTTTTAATTTTAATTGTTGTATGAATTTATTTGATTATTTAAGTGTATAGTTAAATAATCAAATTAATTCGTCATTAATCAATTTAGTTGAGTATATACATAATTGTTTGATAAATTTAAATAATTAGTGATAAATTGATTGTAATGAGAATTAATACTCAAAATAATTAAATCGAGTTTTTGTGTTTAACATTGATCCAATTTGCTTATTTAAACATTAATATTTTTGATAAATTAAATTTAAAGAGTTTATTGTAGGTTGTTTATTAAAAATAGTTTGGATTAAAAACTTATTTAATTCAACTAATTTGTACGAAGAGGTAGAGATTTGCATTTGTAAATTTCTTTAAGTTGATATAATCAAAAGAATAGAATAATAAGACATATTTTTATTGATTTGCAATATATGCTAATGGTGAAAAATAATCATGCAATCGTTTTTTTATTCGAATCTTTATCGTAATCTTTTTTTTTTATCTTTAGATATTAGATTTAATCTTTAGTTTATAAAATCAAACCCTAATAAATATGAGTTAGTTTTCAAAATCATGAACACAAAAATCTTTACTTGCTATATACTAATTTACAATATCTTAAATAATTTAAATTAATGTTTAAATAGATTATTCATCTCAACACATCGATTTTTGGTGACGTATCATCGAATTCGTTAAATTAACTCTTGTTTACTTTTATTTATTTTTAAGTATTTTATATTTAAAAAATAAAAAAATAGAAAATTTTATTAAAAAATAAAAAATATTATTTTTATTTTTGTTTTGGTTTATTTATATTTGTTTTTGTTTTATTTATATTTAATTTATTTCTAATCTTTATTTGCTTTTCAGAATCATAATGAATGAACCTATGCTACAATCTAAGATCAAATTCATAATTTCTTGAGCAAATAATTCAAACAAATCTTTTAAGTTTAAATGACTCATATGATGATTCAGATTATTCCATCCACGTAGAAGTAGCTGTGAATGATCCTAAGCAAACTCTTAGGGAGATGTTATCATTGATTTTAGATCAATAACCACTATGCATTTAATATGATGATAGTGATGATGTTCTTGAATTGAAATCTAGCATGATTTATCTCTTACTTACTTTTCGAGGTCTAGTTAGTGAAGATCCAAACAAGCATCTAAATGAATTTCATGTGGTCTGTTATAGCATGAAACCTAATGGCACTATATTGAAGAACAAGTAAAACTTTGAGCATTCTCATTCTTTTTGGAAGATAGCGCTAAAATACTGGCTATACAACTTACCATCTGGGATAATAAATAGTTGGAATGAGATAAAATAGCTCTTGTTCAAGAAATATTTTCTCACCCATTCAAAAAATAAATTTTTGGTATTTAATAGTACAATTGAGAGAATTTATATGAATATTGTGAGTGATTCAAGAAATTATGTACAAGTTTTCCTCATCATCAAATAAGTGAGTAGCTCGTAATCCAATATTTTTATGAGGGATCGATTGATATCGATGGTCAAAGTATGTAGATGCAACAAGTGGTGAAGCTTTAATTAATAAGACTTCTAAAGCTGCAAGGAATTTACTTGCCACTATGGCTATGAATGCTCAATAGTTTGGCCCATGTTTCAATCCACCATAAATAATCAATGAAGAGGGAGTTTCTAATAGTATTGAACAATAACTAAGCACCCTTACTTCAATTGTACAACAATTAACAATAAGATAAGTCAAGCGTATGACATTTGCACTAACATTGGACACCCAACATACATATGTCTCACTATTCAAGATCCTAATGTTGAACAAGAAAATTCTATGAGAGAATACCAAGGATAAAAAAGGAAAAAATATGATCCCTACTCTAACACCTATAAACTTAATTGTAAGGATCATCCTAACTTAGCTATTCTTGAGGTAATTAAGAAGTTTCCCCTAGTAATCCACCAAGCTTTTCTTTTCCAGGAGGTCAATAACCTTATCAAGTGAGAGCACAAGATACTATCAAGTTCCAACATGAATAACCCAATTTTTAGCAAGACACAAAATATGCTATCAAGAACCTTGAAAATGAATTCAATCAGTTAGCGACTACCATTAAGAGAATATAAGTGCAAGGATCTGGTAAACTCCAATCTCAACCAATGGTTAATCCTAAGAAAAATTCCAATGCAATATCATTGAGAAGTGGTAAACATCTTGAAGAAGCTCATAAGGAACAAATATGCTATTAAGAAACTTGAAGTAGCTATGCTAGATCTTGGAGCTTCAATTAATGTTATGCATTGCTCAATCTATATTACTTTAAATCTTGGTTCCTTTAAAGAAGCCGACGTAATAGTCTAACTTATCGATCTATCTAATACTTATTCAAAAGGAATTTTGGAAGATATTTTAACGTAGGTTTGTGAGCGTATCTTCTCAATCAATTTTTATATGCTTAATATGAGAGATTACTCCATTATTAAGTCCATAACCTTGCGTTTGGGCAAACCATTCATGAGAACCGTCCAAATAAAGATAGATGTATGCACCTGGACTCTAATTATGGAGTTTGACAAGGAGGTTATTCGCTTCAATATCATTGAAGCAATGAGGTACCCTAGTGATTATAATTCTTGTTTTTCTGTTGATATACTTGATTCCTTAGTGCAATAAATGATTGATGTCAAAAATACATACTTATTGGAGGTTACCATAAGAGACAATATGAAAATTGAATATTTAAGTGATGAAGAAGGGGATATTGACAAAGTAGAGGAATTAAAAGAGATTATTACCTCTCTTGACTCTTCTTCAAAGATAAACCCTAGGTACAATCTTTCCTATATTTATCTTCCTATGTTTAATGAGAAACTTTTGCCTTTTATTGTGTAGGCATCCACCTTGGAGCTCAAACCTCTCCTAAAACATCTCAAATATGTATACTTAGGAGATAAAGGCACACTTCCTGTGATTATAGCATCTAAGCTTTTAGCTATGAAAGAAGATAGCTTAATCCATGCTTTGAGATAATGCAAATCAACAATTAGGTGGACAATTGTCAATATTAAGGGAATTAACACCTCTATGTACAAGTACTGAATATTACTTGAAGATGCAACAAAACCAATAGGACAACTACAAAGACGATTGAATCTGCCAATGATAAAAGTGGTTAAGAAAGAAGTTAGTAAGCTATTGAAAGTGGGTGTAATTTTTCCAATTTTAGATAGCAAGTGGGTTAGCCCAATCCAAGTGGTTCCAAAGAAGTCAGAAGTTATAGTGGTAAAGAATAAGAATAATGATTTGATTCTTACCCAACTTTAAACCAGGTGGGAAATTTACATTGATTTTCAAAAGCTCAAATCTATGACTCGCAATGAGCATTTTCCTTTACCTTTTATTGATCAAATACTTGAGTGTTTAGCAGGTCATACTCACTATCATTTTTTATGCTATTTTAGGTTATAATCACATTTTCATTACATCGAAACACCAAGAGAAGACAACATTCAATTATAGAAGCATATTGTTTGGCCTTTGTAATGCCCTCACCACCTTCCAGATGTGTATGATAAGTATATATTTTTTATTATATAGAGAGCACTATAGAAGTGTTTATGGACGATTTTACTTTATATGGAGATTCATTTCATAATTGCCTTAGTAACCTTGCATTAATTCTAGAGAGATGCATAGAAAATAACCTTGTACTTAATTGAAAAAAATGTCATTTTATGATAAATCAATGTATAGTTTTAGGATATTGATGAATCAAAATCGACATCATCGATCTTGCCAATACTTTGGTTTTATATTTATAAAACTCTCGCAAGTGCACGAATCATTTCGTAGAAAATGATAAGTATACTCCCAAGGTCGATCTAAGGAAGAAATATATGTGGTTTTTAGTTTATTATTCAAACTTTTAAAAACGAAATTAAATCCTAAACATCCTGTTACGATATTTGGGGTTTTTGTGTTTTTAATCTAATAATATAAAAATAAACATAGATACAAATTCAATAAAAATTTATGCAAATTTTATCATTTATAATAGTGGAGTATTTATGGATATAATAACTAAGTTAATTATACTTGCTATTATTATTTAGGTTACTAAAGATATAAATTGATTCTCTCTCTTTTTATATGAATATCACCTTTGGTGGGGTTAGATATTCTTTGTTAATTAAACAAATCAATTAACACCTATGTATAGGGTCGATAACTAATTTAGTTAATTAAATTAATTCCTTTTTTCTAAGAGATTGAAAATAAACCATTTAAATGACACCTTTGGTGGAGTTAGACAGTTTAAACTTTATTTAAAGTGTCCAAATTAAACCTAAGAATTTACTTATCCGAGTACTAACTTTCAAGTTTTAAAACCACTACTGAAAACATGTTGTCAATACATTTTCAGATAATAATTCTTATAAAAAAATTTGAAATAGAGCTTCACTCTAACTATCGGGCGATTGTACCAACAAATAAAAGAGTACTACTCTAAATCAAACTAGATAACTAAACCTTAAAATCTAATTTTTAGATTTAAGTTTGTAATGAAAAATAATACATTTCTCTCTAACATTCTTAATATAAATTCTTGAATAAAAATAAAATCAATTCATTTTAGAGATTTTTACCTATTTAATATTTTGCAAGCATAACAACATTATTATTATATCATGTTTATAAACAGCCAACAAAGTTAAATTTTATCACAAACAAATTAAATATAACATATAAGAATAAAACATAAAAATAACTGTAAAGAAAATAAAATCCTTATAGTACTTTGATGTTATTCCTGTTGCTAGAAAACCTTCAAACGGAATTTTAATTTCTATTTATTGAATCAAAAAACAAATAAATTACAAAAACATAATTAGTTCTTCTCAAAAAGAGAAGAACTCTAAAACTAAGAAAAACTAAAAACTAAGAAATAAAGAGATAGAAAGAGAGAAGAAGATGTTTTTGATGTGTGTTTTGATGTGTAGAGAATGAGGATATTTATAGGTGAGGAGAGGAAGAAAAAGTGGGTGAAAAAATGATTAAAAATGGAGGAAACACATAGTAGGTGATGATGATGTCAGTTGACGCCATGGTAGGTGGGGCGCGGCGGCACACGCGGACTGGGTGTGGTTTAGGTGATGCGCGTGCGGCTTCGGCGTGGTTTAGGCGATGTGCGCACGTTGCTCGGCACTAGTTGGCAACTGCGCACGTTGGCCGATGCTATTGGGCAGCTGCGTGTGCGATTTTCTCCTTTTTGACCCATTTTGTCCAATTTTTTCATATTTTTTGAATTTTACTCATTTAATTTATGAATATATTTGTGATGTATTACCTCCAGTATTTTTTTAAGTCTTTAAGTTACTTTTTTAAGCGAAAATACCTGAAAAACAATAAAAATACCTGTGATTTTGAAAAGACAGATTTATATAAATATATGATAAAATCATATAAATATATATATTTTAATCAATTAACGTGCATAAAATCATGGTAATTTTAGTGCTTTTTGAGCACTCATCACAACCCCTAACCAGCTTCTTGCTAGTCCCTTAGCAAGAGAAGCGATTAAAACTAAAAATTAAACTATCCTAAATCACTTCCGTGGATTGACACGGTTGCATTTAGCCTATGCAATAAGCCTTTAAACCCCTACGTTGTCCTGGTGGACGATTTTGAGTCTCGTGAGGGTTTTCAGTAATGATACCTACAAACATTGAATTAAATGTAAAAATTAATAAAAATAACAAGTTAAAAACTAAAATTACAATAAAATCAAAAATTAACTTTTAAGAATAAAAGAAAACAACATGAATCATAACACAAAAATGTCTCATACTTTTTAATCTCCTTTAAAATCATAATAAAAATCTAAAGCATAAGTTATTTTAATCTTCTTAAACAATCATGATTTATTATGATAATTAGTCGAAAATTATTTTCATATTTCATATAAAAAATGTATCAATTTAATTTCACCCAATTTCAGTGTCTAGAATCCTAATTCACGTCAATTCTATTTCTCACTAGTCAATACCCTCAAAACACTGAATCTATGGGTTCAAACACTCATACTAATTTATATGCGAAATAGTTTATGTATAGAAATGAACTAATATGTTCGCATATGTATAAAGAATAAAGGCTCAAAGTGCTAGTTTGACGTTGATCTCATGAAATGAATCAAATGTATAAATTATAAAAATATCATATATAAAAATTATTTTTATGCATAAATCAAACTCATTAAGAAAAAATTTCAAGATATATGTCTTTTATAAATGAAGAAAGTGGAATGACTTTTTAGGGAATTATTTTTATATCTTTCTTTTGTAATTAGCCTTTACTCACAACTTTATAAGCAATGTGAGTCATAGTATGTAGATTATACTATATATTTTTTATCTCTTTATTTTTTTCCTAAAGATATTTTTCAATATATATATTTTTTTAGAGAATCAACCCATGTATAAATTATACATTTTTTAGGATTTTGGTGAGTGGTTAATTTTGTGGCTTTTCTGTTTGATTTTGGTTTAGATCACCCCATATATGTCTCTTTTTTTTGTAACAATCATGCAAACATATACTATCAATTTCTACTTAAATCATTTAATCTAAGCAAAAAATAAAAAATAAAAAAATATACGACATTCTATTAAGATGAGCAAAAAATGCATACATTCAATACTAATACCTATACAGATCATCTAAAAATTTGAAGAAATAAGAAAGCATAACAACGTTATTATTATATCATGTTTACAAACAACCATTAAAATTAATTTTAATCACAGACAAATTAAATATAACATATAAGAATAAAACATAAAATATAACTATAAAGAAAATAAAATCTTTACAGTACTTTGATGTTATTCCTCTTGTTAAAAAACCTTTAAACGAAATTTGCATTTCCATTTATTGAATCAAAAAGAAAATAAATTACAAAAACATAATTAGTTCTTCTCAAAAAGATAAGAACTTTAAAACTAAGAAAATCTAACTAAGAAAAACTAAAAACTAATAAATGAAGCGAAGAAAAGAGAGAAGAAGATGTTTTTGAGGTGTGTTTTGATGTGTAGAGAATAAGGGTATTTATAGGTGAGGAGAGAAAGAAAAAGTGGGTGGAAAAATGATTAAAAATGGAGGAAATTCATAGTAGGTGATGATGATGTCAATTGATGTCATAGTAGGTGGGGCACGATGGTGCACACGCAATGGAGCAGAGGCGCGCGCGGACTGGGCGCAGGTTGGGCACAAGCACGCACACGCGGACTAGGCGTAGATGGGTGCGGGCACGCGTAGATTTGGCGTAGATGGATGCATGGCTTCGACATGGTTTAGTCGATGCGCGCGCGTTGCTCGGCGTGACTGGGCAGCTACGTGCATGATTTCTTCCTTTTTGACATTTTTGACCCATTTTGTCCAATTTTTCATCTTTTTTTACTTGTCCTTATTTAATTTATGAATATATTTGTGATGTATTGCCTCCAGTATTTTTCTTTGAGTCTTTAAGTTACTTTTTTAAGCAAAAATATCTGAAAAAACAATAAAAATACTCGTGATTTCGAAAAGACAAATTTATATAAATATATGATAAAATCATATAAATATATATATTTTTAATCAATTAACGTGCATAAAATCATAGTAATTTTAGTGCTTTTTGAGCACTCATCAGACATGTGATATCATCTTGAGGGAATAGAAGTTGATAAATCTAATATATATCTTATTCGTTCATTACCACCTCTCATTTGTGTGAGGGAAGTTCGTTCTTTTCTTAGTCATGCATAATTATATTGAAGATTTATATAGAATTTCTCAAAAATAGTAAGGCCTCTATAACAGTTTCTCTAAAAATATATGATATTTGTATTCAATGAAGAGTGCATCAAAGGATTTAACTAATTTAAAGTCCTCCTATTCCATTCACGACTTAAACTATTTCCAAGTAAGTTATATATTTTCTCTCATAGTACAATTGAAATACAAAGCCCAAGTATTGCCATAGAACTCAAAGTTAATGGATACAGATTGAAATCATACTATGAACCTTTTACACCAATCAATATAGAGGAGATGACTCTACACAAACCAACTGATTGAGATGATTAAAGAAACATATGAGGTATTGTCATGCTAGCAACGTTAAACCAAGCGCTTTGTAAGAAGCAACGTATAAGATTTTTTCTACTCCCTTTTGACATATTTTACATTACATATATGCATGTGTTTACATTGAGGAAAATATAATAATTAGATGTGAGAGATATTAACACATCACTATCTTTATTTTTTATGCTTTATTAGTTTAGCACATTTTAGGTTGCATGTTTTAAGATTAGTATGCTCTAAGTAGCATAATGTTTTTTCATTTTAGTATTTATTTGTTGCATTCTTAGGATAGTTAGGATTAGTAGAAGGACTTAAAATTAATCACAAGGTCAAAATGGATAATAAATGTTGATAGAGCTATGACCTTATTCCTAAGTAAAGGTAAAAAAAATTCTCAAAACTTGTATATATGCACGATAGTTAAATTGTTGATTGAATAATTTATATGTATGAACTTGTAAAAAATGTTGTGAATCCTGTGGAACTTTACTATACTTTTAATGAATAATCTAGAATTTTTATTTAAGTTTATCAAGGCAAATGCTAAATGTATTTTTTTAAATGATTAAGACAATATAATTAACTTCTTTCGCTAAATTGTCATACCCTTAATATTTTTTTTTCAAGAATAACTCTTTTAGAGAACCAATTTGAACCTACATGAACCAATTGTTTGTACTCGCTCCTTACCATTTGAACCAAATACATTGGCCTATAGTTCAAGAAAAGTGGAGTTGCACAAGAAGAGAATACATTCTATGAAAATACTAGAAGAAGATTTAAAAGTATCAATTGTGCTATCATTGATTAAACAACCAACATGTAGAAAAAACCTTTGTTATAATATATCCTATTCAATATATAATAATAATAATAAGGGGACAAGTTGAAAAGAATTATAAAAAGGTCGTGTGATATTAAAAAATGGAAAAATAAAAGAAAAAAACCAATATTGAGGTTTAGGTCTAAAAAAATTTGATATTTTTTTTTTGACGTATTTGATCTTATGATAGTATTATTTATATTTTTCTATCTCTTATTCCATGGACTCATAAACTTTAGTTTCTCCTTTTTACCTTTTATTTGATTGAACCAACAAACATAGCTACATATTATAACAAAATAAAATACCATTTGATTTTAAGGAATACTTTTGGTAAATAGAGATATAATTTTAAGAAAAATCTTCAACTCTAAAAAGAATAGTAATATTTTATAGAGAGGAAAAACATATCAACTTATTTATGTTATAGGATTTTATTATTACTAATTAATATTACATCACATACACTTTAATAATTGAGACCATAATATTGTTAAGTCCCTGAAATAAAATGCGAGAAAACTTATTATCTTAATTATGAGTTTTTTTTTTTGTTCAAGGACTAGTAAATAGTAGATGTGGGAGAATTTAACAAGTGTTATTTTATACACTTTTTATATAAATTCTTTTATGTTTATATATTTTTTGTTATTATAATGAACTAAAATTATATAATTTGTGTTTATCAAAAAAATATTAATTTTCTAGATTTTTTAGGATTCTTTAGGGTATATTTCTTAACTTATTATATATCCTTTTAACCATTGCAGCTTATCATGTCCTTTTAACCATCGTAACTTATCTTATCTTTTTGAAATATAATGCATACTAATACTATCTTCACGAATACAAGGAATTCTAATTACATCCAAATTTAATTATTATCTTATATAAATACAAAATAACACCTTACAAAATTGGGAGAGCATACCGAAATACATATCTAGATAGATTTAGATACAAAATTAATAGAATTAAGTTTGAGACAACAATTGAGAAAAAGAGGATTCAAGAAGCAATTAGAGAAGTTGAAGAGAAAATTAAAGACAAAAGTTCTAAGATTTCTTTCTATTTTTTTTATTATTTTCATGAATAATTTTCTTAATTTATTGTTTGCTATGAATAGTTAATTTTATAATTAATTGTGGTTGATTTCAAAGTATTAGACATATATTACAATATTTAATAAGTTCTACAATATTCTATTTAACTATTCTTTTTTATTATGTATTAATTCTCAGTTTTAATTATTGTATGAATTTATATGATTATTTAAGTGTACAATTAAATAATCAAATTATTAAATAATCAAATTAATTCATCATTAATCAATTTAGTTGATTGGGTACATAATCACTTGATCAATTTAAACAATTAATGATAAATTACTTGTAATGAGAATTAATACTTAAGATAATTAAACCAAGTTTGTGTTTTAATCTCGATCCAACTTACTTTTTTAAAAATTAATGCTTTTGATAGATTAAATTTAGAGAACTTATTTTAAGTTGTTTATTAAAAAGAGTTTGAGTTAAGAGTTTATTTAGTTCAACGAATATATAAGAAGATGTGAATATTTGTATTTGTGAATTTCTTTAAATTGACGTAATCAAAGAATATAAGAATAATATATACTTTTATTAATTTACGAGAATGATCATGCAATCATTCTTTTACTCAAATATTTATCATAATCTTTATTTTTTTTTTATCTTTATTAATATTTAGATGTTAGATTTAATTTTCAATTTAAAAAACCAAACCTAAACTTATATATTAAATAGGGATTAGTTTTTAAAATCGTTTGCGAAAAAGTTCTCTACTTATTATATACTAATTTGTAACATTTTAAACGATTTAAAGTAAGGTTTAAATTGATTGTTTATCTAAACGTTTCAACAATTTTATTCACGGTTTGTTAAAAATTCTTCACTGTTTTTATGTACATATAGAGGATTACTAAATAAATAATGTTTGTTTCTTTGATCTGAATTCTAGTTCTCAAGGATATGCTTCTCTTTAGTTCCTTGAAGCATTCTTTGAGAGTAGATTTATGGTTTAGAGATTTCTCTAACATACTTCCATGTCCATGGCTTTGAATGAATTGATTTGCATGAGACTATTAACTTCTTGAAAATTAGCCCTACCAAAAAAAGAGAACATCATCAGCATAAAACAAGTGGCTTATTCGCAATCAATTTCTTGAGATTTGAATTCCAAAAAAGTGTTGTTGAGCTTCTGATTTTATCGTCATTCTTGAAAGTGCTTCTGTTGCAATAATAAATAAGTATGGTGGTAGTGGGTCTCCTTTGACGTAATTTTCTATTGATAGACTAATATGATCAAATTTAGAATCATTTAATAGAATTGAACAAGAGACTATTAATAAGAAGAATTGATAAATCAACTTGTAAAATTGATCTGAGAATCCCAACCTAGACATTACTTGCGGGATCAAACACTATTCTATTTTATCATATGTTTTGTTCATATAAATCTTGATATCAATTAAAGATATTTTCCCTCTTCTTCTTTTTTTTTTTTTTTACTCATTGTATATAGTACACTACCTTCTATGTAAAAATTGTGTTTTTTTACTATCCATCTATTATGTAAAAAGGTAGCTTGGTAAGGAGAAATAAATCTATCCAACAAAGAACTCAGGCTCTCAACTAGAATTTTTGTTATAATATTATAGGAGACATTGCACAGACTTATAGGTCGATACTGAGGGATATTCGTAGGATATGATTTTTTTTTTTAACATGATAATCATAGTAGAATTGATTTCATTGATCTTTAATCTAGTTCTAAAAAATTTCTACACAAAGTTTATAATATCTTACTTCAGTTATTTTTTACCCAGTTAGCAAAATACGAATGTATATTATTTGAACAAAGATATATATATAGATGTCTTACATTTTTTTATATATAAAAATATCAAGAATTTATTAAATAAGGACTTTATAAAAATACAAAAAATTGAGTATAATTCATTTAATTTTTAAAATATATGATAAAAAATATAGTAATAATAGGTATTTTTAATATAAATATTAAGATATTATTTGATTTTTTAATAATAATATAAAATATTAGTAATATATTTGTTATATATGGTTTGATAATTCAAGATAAATTAGTAGCTAACACAATTTATTTTTAACTTAATTTATAAGTTTAAACTAAGTAAAATATTATCATTTTAATGTTAAAAGTTCATTTTTAATATATTTTCTTATTAATATGTGTTTTATAATTAAAAATTTATTATTAAATAGTTAATTTACATATTTAGATTCAATTATTAAAAAACTCTTATTCATTTGTATAAATCGAGAAACAAAAACCTTAATATTTCATAATATATAAAAACTATAATTTAAATAAAAACCTTAATATTTCATAATATATAAAAAATATAATTTAAATATAATTGATCATTAATTTTATTGTAAATTATTCAGTTATGAAAATAATAAAAATTTATTATTAGAGAAATTACATTTCATTTATTATTTTATAGAAAAAATATTATTAAAATATAATATGGTTAAAAGTACGATTATTTTTTATAAATTTGAAAAATACTTAAAAGAATAAAAATATATTTTTTTTATTAATTCGTAACTATGATATAACACGTAAAAAATGCTATTTTTTTTGTTTTAAGAAATCCTGGTACCATTCGGTGTTTTCATCTCCTCTTAGGAATAAAACATTTGATTTTAAGGTTGAGTACTACATATTTTTTACATGAAAGTAGACATAAATGCATAATTTGTAACCTTATTTTACATATTACCTTTGGACAAAGGTTTTATTTAATATTAAAATTATTAATTTGCGTTGACTCAATATTAATTGTTTTTTCAACTTATTACTAAAATTATATAATTTTAGTTATTTTTATATTATGTTAATTTAAGCATTAAAATGACAGAAACATGATTACATGTGACCATATTATTAAAAGTATTTTATTAATTTTCACATATAACGTAAACAAAATATAAAAAGAGTAACAAGAAAATGAGATTATTCACCGTCACAATTACCTCACCGTTGTTCCGCCTTATATCACCATCGCACCCAAAACAATCACTGCCACTAGGGGTGTCCATAAATCGATCCAGATTAGATCAAATCGTAAAACCGAATCAGATCGGACCAAACCAAACAGTTTTATTAATCAAACGATCTGATCCGATTTGTAATAATTTTAAACCGTTCGAACCGGACCGGATCGATTTAATAATATATTAAAAATTTCACATTATTCTTTATTAAATTATAAAAAATCGAACCAAATCGAAAAATAAACCGGACCGAATCGTTTTATAAAACAAACGGTCCGATCCGATTTTTATTTCTTAAAACCATTTCAAACGGTCCGATCCGGTCCGATCCAAGTAATATGAACGATCCGGTTTGTTTAAAAAAATTAGACAAAACCGAATAAGACCATGAACACCCCTAACTGCCACATTTCTCAACCTCAATCTAGAGCAACGACCAAAGCAATAAAAATGCATGATATCCATAGCCTCGTATGTTAAAGACAACATAACTAACTAATTCATTTCTATCAATCAAGAAATTTCAATCACCTCATTTCCATTCATAATATGATCACATAATTAACATATATTTGATTTTTCAATATTATATAGTTTTAAAAGCAGGTTAAAACAAATTCAAAAATTAATACTAAATAAAACGTGCCCGTAACCATTTTATGGTGTTGGATTTCAAATGAACTAAATAAAATAAGCACAAAATGGGAATTTTTAAAAAATAAATAATGTAAAATTAAAATTAACACGGTTCAAATTACAATGAAATTTTGAAAACAGAAAGCATACGCAGAATTTTGTCCAAATTCATTTTTTTTTTAACACTTGTATATTTTCTGAACACTCCAATTAATTTTCCTCAAAGTATTACATTTTTCTGCATTTTGCATTTCTTAGAAAGGGAGAGAGAGAGATTACTGTTTTTTTTTTTGGGGCAATACTCTTCTCGTGTTTTTTCAATTACATGACGACATATGACATTAATTTTTTTTCCAGGAAATAAGAAGTTGTTAATTTGCAAAGTGAAAGACACCATTACAAACGCCTAAAACCATCTTGTTGAGGCCAAAAAGGGCAATCTAAGCACTACACCCTATCCTAAGCAACTTGAAGAGGAGTTTTTAATCAGCAACCCTAATTGCTATTTCTAAAAATGCTACTGCCCAACAATATTCAATTTAAGGAAACAATGGAAGGACTATATTAGCATACATTCACACTTATACCATACTATCTAATATAACTACACACAAACTAAAAGCAAAATCACAAGGTCTATCCTCCGAGAAACAAAACAAAACAAAGAAAACTAAACCCGAACAAAATCATCAATCCACCACCAAGACCCGAGCTCTTGTGGCATTAACGACAGTGCTCAGGTTGGATCCTCAACCCCCTTGCACAATCTTTTACCACTACAAGTAGGTTGTTACTTGGCAATTATAATATCAGTTCTTCTAGCTTGAAAAAATTCATCCATGATATCATTTAAGTCCTTTACACTAGCTGTAGCAGAGCCATCACCAGCTGAATCACAAAGCTACTCTTCATCCCCACATAACCACTCACATTGAACTTCATGGGGTTGAGGCACAAGATAAACTTATCATAGAAGGCATATGAACGAATCTAGAACCTTGCCTCTATAAACTTTGACAAAGAAACCTTAGCCTTCATTTCTTGGATACTATTTTTTGAACATAAGGGGGCTAGTAACAAATAAGCATACACAAAAGAGAACTCAAGCGTAAATGCAATTTTTATCATAAAAAATAAACAGCATGTCCAATTATATATATGTTGCATTAAGACTAGAACTAAATTTACATTGTATTAAACCAACCTCACTCTAGACGAATGCACGACAGTTTTCCATGAAATTTCCTAGTTCGATTCCAACTCCCAAAATGTTTCTAGTAAAAAACATTTACGTACATTGGCTAAAAAATGTGTTAGTTTGATGAAAACTCAGTCATAAAATGGAAGCAAAGTGTGTACAAATATGTAGAATTACATGCCATGTGCCCATATCTAGTAGAAAACATCCATAACTGAATTACAAACTAGGAGAAACTCCTGCTTAAAGAGAAAAATCAAAAGTTTAAATGGCACAATAATGTTGTAGGTTGTCATGACTAACCGATAATGTTTACCCAATCCTTGGCTGCATTATGCATTACTTTGTTTGTATAACTTGGTATCAAGTACTTGTTTACCACACATTGCACAAACTCCTGTCAAACATTATGTGCATCAGATTAATAAATTACTAAGTTAGATAGTAAAAGATATACCCAATATACACAAAATGAAAAGTTAGCACGGTCTGCACCTTTGGTATAAGCGCAGGTGTGACAGTATTTGGCATCCTGATGTACTTGTTGTTTGCAAATCATGCACTTGGTATTTCCATAAGGAGTCCACCTGCAAATCAACATCTCCGTTAAACCACTGAAACTCAAAGAGCAATACCGTTCATATGGTACCTTTGTATGTAGTTCAATCAACGGAAAGGGGAGACCTGAATCCAGTATAGCACATATCACTAAAACATAGAGCAACAGACTAATAGCCTCTAATTTCACCATCATTGCAGCCCAAATATAAAAACTTGAGACATTCTCAGCTACCGTACTTAATCCAAGAGCATTCTTTATATTTCAATAAATAATAAAATACATTGATATAACCTATGTTACAAACATGTCATGTGAAAAATACATTCCAAAAATTCACAAATAGACTGTCAAGTTCCAAAATGAGCTCTGTGTGTGGATTTTGTGTAAAATAAGCTCTAGAAGTGCCAAAAGCTTATAAATGTCCAGAAAGGTGCAAAATTTTAGAAATAGGCCCACTAAAATCGGCTACCTACTAACAATTGGGAGTGAATTATGGTCTATTTTGGCCAATTCTAATCAATTTCGGTTGATTTTAGTCCTTTGGAACAATTTTTTGATAATTTTGGTCATATGAGGTCGATTTCGGTCAATTTTTGTTGGGAACTAAACTCGACAACATTGAGAGTCTGAATTGTTATTTTGATCGACATTGGTTGTTCCCATCAATTTTTGGGTTTACATGGTCGATTTTGATTGCACATGGACAATTTTGTCTCAAACTAAATTTTCCAACATTGCAAGTTACATTGCCATTGTCAGCTCAAAATCGGAAAGGTGGTCTGGTTGGATGGTGGTGACCGAACAAAGATGGGATGAATGAAAGTGTGCTAATGGTGGGTGACGCCACAAGTAGTTGTAGATCGTAGGAAGTGGTGATTGTTTTGGAGGATTGGAGAAGAAGACGAATAATAAATAATAAATAATAAAATAGGCTACTGGTACTCCCCATCAAAAGGAAGCCTATTTTTATTGCCACCATTTTGGACATTTCTGAACTTTAGCCATTAATAAAGCCTCCTTGAGACAAAATTCCCTATGTTTGCTAGTTGCGACCCAACAAAAATGCTAAATGCACATTAATGTGCACTCACACCATGCACACGTGTTAAAATTTTATTGAAAAATAAATTTTTCTCTGTTTTTAAAGTTATTTAAACATGTAAAATATCATAATTAATTTGAATGTAAATTTGTGTGAAGTTAATGTTTTGTTCTACATTTAGCAAATCCGAAAGCATTGAGCCCCATAGGGCACTACCCACCAGGAAAGAAAATCGTCTGAAAAAAATTTCATTACAGACTCAATTACTCAAATATATACACATGCAAAGAGAAAGAGACAAAATTAAGAAAACAAACTCAAATATTAAACCTGTTCTTCTTGGAGAGAAGCTTGTTTTCATTGATCTTGCGACCACCGCTTTCGTTGGTATTGCTGGCCCCTTCTTTCCATTTGTCTGGTACTATCACCTTCGATAACTTCTTCTGACCTGCACATCAACAAAAAGGGGAAAGCTAATTATTTTCCAAAGTTCTTCTAAAACTACGAAAATCAAAAGCTAAATCGAAATTCCACGAATCGTATGAAAAAGAACAGAGACTCCTACATTTTTCACACACCATTGTTCACGAAGTCCTGAAATTTCCCCACTCGAACAAAGTTGGAGCACCTAATCGCTGCTCAAAACCCCCAAAAGTTCATTAATCCTGATCAAAAGTACAGAACCTTATGGAATGGACCGAAATAGCCTCCTGTGATAAACTGAATGAATTTATGTGTCCATCATGTAAGGCGGTGCCCCATTTGAACCAAAAAAGTATATATGTTGTAGAGCAGTGACCCGATTCAATTTTGAGTTAAAATTTAAATCAATTTATTGATTCTTAAAAATAAAAATGGATCAAACTAATTAAAATCGTAAAATCAATTCAAATAAAAAAAAATATTAGATTGATTTGGATTATTTTTGAATTTTTTATTTTTATATGACTATATATTTTTACTATTTGATTATAGAAACATTAAATTTTATAATTTATATTATATATATAATATCATAATTATTAATATATAAATTAGATAGTTTTAAATTTTCAAAATAAATATGAATATATATTAATTTAAATATTTTTATCTATATAATGAACACATGTATAACTATATAAAAAAAGTTAAGATTATAAATTATTAAAATTATATCGATTTTAAATTTTTAAATTTAAAAAACATATATAAATAATAAATAAATAAATTATATATATATATATACACGTTGGTTTGATTTTAATTATTTTTTAAAATTTGAAAATCTATACTACCCATATTTGATCCGTTTTTCAAAATTTAAAACTAATCCAACCTAATCCTATAAACAAATTAATTGGATTGATTTGGTTCAAATAATTTTTGCACACCCCTAAGCTTAAACCATGAAATTTTTGAAATATCAATCAAAATATGAAAATTTTGGATTATACACTTATACTTGTAAAAAATATTTTTTTTCTTCAAACTTTAGTGAAATTTTGATTTTTGAGTTTTTTTTCTATCTTTCTCTTTCTATACTTATGCATAAATAAAATAATTATTCAATATAATTTTACTTTTAAATTTTAATAAAAAAACATATATTTATTTTCGTACAATGTTAAAAAATATATATTCATTTACATCGTAAGAAAAATAAACATATGTTTTTTTCTTCCTAATAAATGTTTAAAATGAAATTCTATATATAAAGAGGTTATGACATGCAATTAAATCTTATATTTTTTACAAAAATTAAATATCTAATTTTTAATGAAAAATTAATTACAAGTAAGAATGGGACTTGATGAGTGAAGACGGTTATGTTAATAACCATAACATTTTTAGACTAATTTTGTATACACTCGAATAATAACCATAAAGAGTAGCCGTTTTTATATTTTAATCATATTTTTTATTTTTAACATTTATTTAAAAATATATTTAGTTTAAAAATTAAAATTAATATAATTTTTACTATACTATATATACTATTTAAAATATTAACATTAATTTTTATCTTTTAACTATTTATCATATATTTTTAAGTAAAATAAAAAAATATAAAAGTAAAAATAAATAAAATAAAATCTAATTATTTTGAGTATTGTGTGTTTTATTATTAAAAATATATTTTTATATAATTATATATATAAAAAAATAATATTAATATATATTTGATTTCAATTAAACACAATTTCAATATCGCAATAACAAATCTTACCTTACTATTTATTGATTACAATTGTTTTTAAAAAAAGTATCATTTTTTTACAAATAATTATAATTTTAATTATCTATTGTTAAAATTTCATCGTAATAACATCCCATTAATTCAACAAAATAAATTCATATATATATATGATAGTTATTATTTAATATTTAGTTTTCTATTATTTATAAATATTTTTTTATCATACTTAAATCTACTATAAATTCAAAATTTTAAAAAATTATTATAATCTAATGTATTATTTATCTCAAATGATATAATCTAATATATTGAAACTTTAAGCTAGAAACTTATATTAAAGTATTTTTCATATCACATTATACAATATCAAAACCCATGAAAATAACTATTACTTACATTTAAAATATTTTTTTATTACTTTAGGAAATAAATACAAATGGTGTGTGATCATTTAAAATAATTATAATAGAATTCACTAAAAATTTCTAATTTTTTAAAATAAATATAATTTATATTTTTAAAGTATATTCTCATTTATATTTTTCACTAATGTGGGTATCAAAACCAAACCCAATATTAAAGTAGTGAAATGTCTACTAATATCAAAATTTTCATCCTTGCCTTAAAGTATGGACTTAATTCAAGGTTAAATAATAATTATAACAACATTAGGCTAAATTACACCCTTCTTAATGTTTGAAAAATCTACACTTTCATCTATTTTGATCCTTTTTTTCCTTCTAGAGATTAATCATTTTTAATGTTTTTTTTTTCAAAAATAAGATATATGTTAATAGCACGTACTATATTCATTGCGCTTCATAGATACTTAATATATTTTTTCAAGGTTTTTAAAGTAATAATGCCAATTGATTTTGCCTAGTATTACTCCCATTTCCATTACTAGACTCTATGAGAATGGCTTATTTGCATTTAATACAACCAATTGAATGAAAGCTATAGTTGAAGAAGCAATAGAACCTAAGACCTTCAAAGAAGCATTGTAAAGATATGATTGGATGAAAGCTATGAAAGAAGAGATCGATGCACTTTAGCAAAATCAAACTTGGGATATGGTGCGAAAACTAGGAGATGTGAAACCCATATCCTGTAAGTGGGTTTAGGTTTACAAGATAAAGCATCATCTAGATGGATCAATTGAGAGATATAAGGCACGATTGGTATCTCATAGTTTCTCTCAACAGTACGGACTAGATTATGATGAAACGTTTAATCCGATGGCGAAATTTACAATTGTACGAGTCTTACTTGCACTTGCAACCAACAAAGATTGGAATATATGACAGATGGATGTGAAGAATGCTCATCTTCATGAGAGCTGGATCGGGAGATCTACATGAAGCAACCAATGGGTTTTTCAGAGCCAAGATCATCCTGAATATGTGTGTAAGCTGTGAAAAGCACTTTACGGATTGAAACAAGCACCCAGGGCATGGTATGGTAAGATTACTGAATTTTTAACACACAGTGGTTATTCAGTAACACTTGCAGATTCCAGTTTATTTTTCAAAGCCAATGAAGGAAAGCTAGCTATCGTGCTAGTATACGTAGATAATTTAATCCTAACTGGTGATGATAAGGTAGAAATTCTTCAAATAAAGAAGAATTTATCAATCTATTTCCAGATGAAGGAACTTGGACAACTTAAGCACTTCCTTGGTCTAGAGGTTGATCGCACACAAGAAAGAATATTTCTTTTTCAACAAAAACATTCCAAAGAATTGATGAAGAGGTTTGAAATGCTTGAATGCAAACTAATTTTGACGCCGATGGAACCAAATGCCAAAATGTGTGCACATGAAGGAAAATATTTGAGAGAGGCAACAATGTATCGAAAATTGGTAGGCATTCTAATCTACTTAACCTTAACTCGACCTGACATTTCTTATGCAGTAAGTGTAATGAGTTGGTACATGCAAAATCCAAAGAAGTCTCATTTGGAAACAGTTCGAGAAATACTGAGATATGTGAAGAGTACAATTGACTATGGTCTTTTGTACAAGAAATGTGGAGATGGCAAGTTAGTTGGTTACTACGATGCGGATTATGCATGAGATCATAGCACTAGGAGATCAACAATTGGGTATGTGTTTAAACTTGGTTTTGGAACAATTGCTTGGTGTAGCAAGAGACAATCGACAGTATCATTATCAACCACTGAAGCTGAGTATCGAGCAGCGACAATGGCAGCTCAAGAGAGTATACGATTGATACAGGTAATGAATAAGCTACAACAACCAATAGATTATGCAGTTTTGTTATACTATGACAATCAATTGGTAATTCGTTTGGTAGAGAATTCAGTCTTTCATGCAAGAACTAAGCATGTTGAAGTGCATTATCACTTTATCATAGAAAAAGTTTTGCAAGAAGAAATTGAGATGGGGAAAATCAAGACAGATGATCAATTTGTGGACTTGTTCACAAAAAACTTAAGTATTGGTAAGTTCAAAACGTTTCACTGTCAGCTTGGCACAGTAAAATTAGTGAGAGTTGGTGTTGAGGGAAAGTGTTGAAAATCAACATCAACCCAATAAATGGAGTGGTTGAATGATGTAGAAAAATAAATGAAGTGGTTGAAGGATGTAGAAAAATAAATGAAGTGGTTGAAAGATGTAGAAAAATAAATAGAGTGGTTGGATGATGTAGAAAAGAGAAGTGTGTAGATAATATTTGTGTAGCTAGAATTATTTCTTAGTTTTATATTTGTGTGGTGTAGATTGCATGGTGGGAACTATAAATAATCTACCTTGCATTTAGTTTAATTATCTCATTAAAAACAAATAAGTCTTTGTATTCTTAATTTGAGTGTGAACTGAGAGTTTTCACTTCGAATGTTTATATTTTTCTTCAATTTGTGAGTTACATTTGAAAGATGTTATAGTGTTTTTTTACTGTAGGTATAATATAAGTAGTTTGTTTACTTGTTTGAATCTAATATTAGTAAAATTAGAATTATGTATTCTAAATTTTACTTAACATTATAATCTTGGCTAAATTAATTTTAATGAGATTATAATAATTGAAATATATAACTTGTTCTTAATATGTTTAAATAAGACAAATAAGAATACATTAATAATAGAAAATATAATATATATTATTTATAATAAGTTTAATAAGAAAAATAATACAATATATTTTTAAAGTTAAACACATTAAGATACAATCTAAATAAAATAAAATAAAATTAGATAATATTTAAATAAAATTAGACAATATTATACTATGAATATAAAATGACACAATAAGATGAATGGCTGAAACTGAGTAGCACAACCATTTCTCGCAAGAGGTTCCAACCGGGTACCACTTTGAGATACAAAACTATGCCTTGCTTTGAAGCTTCTAACAGGTGCAATGAATGATAGCAAGAGATCATTACTATTTCCCATCAAATTCTTCCTCCTCAGTATTCTGCCATGCCATCGTATTTGCTTTATGTCTTGGCCCATTCACATCCAAACGCTCAACCTCCAGAGGCATCTTATTTGAAGTTTGTTCCCTTCTGTCATTTCCATAAGCATCAATTAAAGCTCTTACTCTTGATTGATCAACTCCATTACTACGTTCATAGGCAGCAGAGATTTCAAATCGATTCTGACTACCAACGGGATATTGCTTTCTCCTCCATTCACTTGGCTCCTCATCTCTAACAATTGCCCTGCCAAGTCCATTACAAGAAATTACATTAACTAGGGGAATAATGTGCTGCAAATTCACCAACTGATGACAAAAGAAACCTTTCAGCTAATTCTTGAAAGTTAAGAAGATATAACAAGTTTAGCAACTTGAAATATTATTTAAAGTAACCTTAAAAGTATAAGTTATAACAAAAGAAACCTTAAAGTATAATTGATATTATTTAATCTTTTAATTTAAAAAAAATAGATTAATTAAGGATAAAATATATTATTTTAATGATTTTTAATTAAAATATTTTTTAAGTAATATTTAAATATAAAAAACATTAAAATAATATATTATATCCTTGATTAATCATTTTTCTTTAAAATTAAAGGATTAAATAACATCACTTATAATCTAAACGATTAAATTACTTAATCTAAAAGATTTATACGATAATTTTCTCTTTCTATATAACCATACCAAAGTCTACTTACCTAATAAATGGTTATTTGGCGTATATTTTGAGAGTTGAACTTCCTCTTACATGATGAATATTTTGCAATGGTTGCCAAAAATAAAATCCTAATGTAACGTAAATCGGTAATAGAATTCAAACAATATTTATGATAAGAGTTTCAATTAAAAGTAAGAAAGAATAAAAATATAACAGAACAGTTGACACAATAAAACAATAAATTACTGGCATGAAGTTGGGAGAATCTCAACCATTGCTTAGGACTAACAGATGTCTTGAAAGTTTGGAAGCATATATCTTTGAGTACAACTAATTTAACACATAATATTTTATGAAAATCAAAATTTCTGGCCAATAAATTGTATATGGCCAATGCTCGAGGCAAAGAAAAAGAAAGCACTTAAATTCTAAAGGTATGCATCAATCAAGAAATAACATGTATGGTATTACCAACAAGTGGTGAACAATTTCACAGTGAACACTGAGTTTGATGGTTGAATGCATTATCTTGAAAAGGTTACACCCATAATGTTGGTAATGATTGGATGGATATGATATGTCGAGAATTCAATAAAATCTTTATGAATAACAATGTTCATTTACACAAGGATATACTAGTCGAGCGGTGAAAATGCCTTAATAGTGCTAAAAGCCCACTCGACTATCAAACCTCCTGCTAGCTCTCTGTTGGTACTGTTGTGTGTTTTAAAACACACAGAAAATCGTGTAAGTATACACGATCACAAATAATAAAGATTTATAAGTAGAGTATCGTTCCCACGAGGGTTTGTTACTATAGATTGTTGAGTACTAAAATTGTATCTCTCTGATTTTATCCAAAACAATCGTTGATTAAGAAAAGGTTTAAAAATAAAATAAGAGAACTCTAGGATTGCAGTTTTTCACCAAATTATTCCACTCAAATCATGTTATTTTCTTTAGATTTATATTTTTTTAGTACATTTAATTTGTCAACTGAAAACTTCTATTTTTATCCATACATCTCTTCCGAGCTCCGTATAAACAAACCTCGTTAAATTAATTCACTATATCTCTATGAGAATTAAATTTAATAAGATTCATTAAGTTCTAAGTTCTCAAATAGTCACACATACAATTAGGGTATATTCCTATCCTTCATCATACATGTCATTCTATCTACGAGCAATATACACAAAATTACCTTTCTTAAGGATAAAATTCGTAAATAATCAAAAAACATTAAGCACAAAATAGAATGAACAAATCGAACGTCTTATAAATCTTTCAAAAATAATAAAAATAAAAGCTTCATAAATTTAGATCAAATGCAACCCTAGAAAAATTAAATTACTTCATTAATTAAAAATTAAAATTACAACAGATGCAGAAAAATTAGAAGAACAAGAAGGAAAATTAAAACATCATATAGAACAAATTTTTGGCACACGCAGAACACAACAAAAGCCAAAAAATGGCTTCTGCGTGTTCTGCAGTCCAACCCCAAATACCACAAAAATTCTAAACCAAAAAAAACTTCTTTAAAACTAAAAACAATCTCCTATTTATAGCTAAAAAATACATCCAAAAATAATACATTTCTTTTTTTTAAACGCGTAAGGAATTTGTATCGAAAATAGAATCGACGCGTATCGATATTCGATATAATATTATTTTAATTTACGCGTGAAACAGGGCCGCCGTTCTGATTTTTTGAAATTCAAAGTGCATGCCCCGTGTCAACGTCTGATTCGCTGCAAGGATTTAATGCGGACACGTGGCAGAATTTCATTGGCTGCGGAAAACGGGCGTGCGAAGGATTGTCGCACGGGAGACAACGCTGAAACGTGGGCATAATCCTGCGCTCTCGCGCTCATGATAACATGCCACGTGTCGGAATATGATTTGCTTAAATATTAGTGGGACACGTGGCAGATTCTTATTCTGTAAAAAATGAGGATGAACGCTGCTTCCATAACCCGCGTCACACACGATTGTTACACGAACGGTTTAGTGCGCGACAGCTTGGTTCCACGCGCTTCAATCTGGACCGTTCAAGAGATCCAACGGTCAGCGATGCGCCTCGGGGAAATCTGCACAGCAGACATGTGGGTCCCACTCTGCACGCTGGGCACGCATTTGTGTCTCGTCTGGATTGCACTCGCCAAATCTGGATCGTTGTTTTGATGATCCAACGGTGGGTGATGGACGTCGTGATTTGTGCGAGTGCGATTCTTTTCCTGCGCAGAAAATTCAAATTTTTTAATTCTATTTTGACCCACAAATATATTTCAAATTACATTTTCAACTTTGTTTAATTGCAATCTAACCCTTTTAGTAATTTAAATTAAATTTTAAACTTTTAATAATTGAAATTAAGCCCGATTTTAATTTAAATTATATTTTCAACTTTTATAAATTGCAATTAATAACTCTTTTATTTAAAATTCTATTTTTGGGTAAAAATTAGCATTTAAGTACGTTTTCGATACAATTTACTTAATTTTATTAAAATATATAAAAAACAGTAAATACTAATTTATTAAACTAAAATTATCTAAAAATACAGAGAATATAGCATTTATAATCAATAAAATATGTGAAAATAACTATATAAAATACAGTTATCAGGTACCCCCAATTATGTCGATGATTCAGGTGATATTGTGTGATATCGTCCCTTTCTTCTAAGAAGTTTCTTTTTAACCAAAACAAAAGATAGCAATGTTCATTTGCCAATTGCGATATTTTTTCCTCTACTCGAGAAAAGAGAAAAGATAATTATATATCCCTATCAACATCACTTTACATAAATTACCCTTACATTTCTCATTTTCGACCTCTGGGCATAAAGTTGAGTTAAATATCATAAAGGCGGGAAAATTTCATTAGGAAAAGATAAGTAAATTAAGGGCATAACATTTGTGATTTTATTGAATCTTGTTTAGGCCCGTATAAAACATAGTTATCGCATGAAGAAATTATCACCCAATCGAACAATGAGTATAAAGAAAACTAAATTAAAACCAACATATAAATAACAAACCATAAAAACAACCACACTAAGATAATGACAAAGAATAAAATGAGCAAAGAAAGCAATAAAACAACATACAAGATCTAACGTGATTCTTCTCCAAAATAATGGAGCTTGCATCCACAAACTAAGCTTCCAAGCAATATTTTATTATAAATCAAAGAGGATTACAACATATACTACTTAATAGCATTACAATCATCTACTCTCATCATTATACAAGTATCACCCAACCCATTTAAGCCCCAAGAACACCCCTAAGCTTTACACTCTCCAATAGAAATATACTTACATTCTAATGCTTACAATATGCTGAATATAAGAGAACAATACCTTAGATAAGCTTACACCCAAATATTTGCCTAAGAAACACCAAGCTTCCTTCCCCACCTTCAATTGAGAAAAATCATTTTCCTCACTTTCCTATCTTTCTCTCTAAGCTCTCCAAGCATACAATGCTCTCACTAAATGATTCTAGAGCATAAAAGGGTGCTTATACATGCTCCCTAAGATATTTACCAAAATGCACATCCAGTTCTATAACTCCATGTGCAGATTTCCATCCTTATGGATTTGCATTACACATTATAATATCAAAAAGAATAAAAAGTAAATATTATTGCTACTAAATACTAGTATCAAAATCCTCAATAAAGATTATTCACTACAAACAATCAAACCATTAAAATATAAGGGTAATTAGTCTTTAATAAAACAATGAGATCATATAAGAGAAAGAAGAAACAAACATTGCAAATAGATATTGAGTTGAAAATGTATTGTATTGCACTTAATAACTATCTTACACACTTGTACTATTTATACAGAAAATACATGTGAATAGCAAGTTTTGAGAAATGTAAAATGCACTGAATACTCTATGATTTCCTTAATAGAATCACGTGGGTGCATTATTTTGCACATTATGTTGAGCTATGTTTTCATGCTCCACCTTCTAACAGGTTGTAACTGGTTTTTGGTGTATCATTTTTAAATTCCTCAGTATCATTTTCAACATCCTTTTTCAATTCTTTAGTATCTTTAATATTCCCCTACAAACTAAGTGATGACATGAATACATTGAGTTTGGATCTTAAGGCTAGAAAATGTGAAATGGATAATGTTTTTGTTAGTTCATTTGCATGTTGTTCCAAGGTTGGTATATGTTGAACAAGAAGCTTATATGCCATCACTTTTTCATAAATGAAGTGAATATCTAATTTTACATGTTTGGTTCTAGCATGGCACACAATATTTGCATCCAAATGCACTATACTTAAGTTACCACACCAAATGATAGGAATTGTAGGCAAATGAATGTTCAATTCACTAAATAGAGACTTAATCTAAGATAATTCAATTGTTGTATATGCTAAAGCTCTATACTCAACTTCAATGGATGGTCCAAAAACAATGTGTGTTTTTTTACCATATGATTGGATTTAAGCTATAGAACACTACTATACAAGATGTAGATATTTTATCATCTGTAGAAGATGCCCAATCAACATCCAAAGACCCATGTAGTTGTAGATGAGCAAATTGTCTAAGCATGGAACCATAACTGGTAATTCCTCTTCAATGTCTTAAGATGTGTTTGACAACATGCCAATCAAGTTATATTTTCCTTATATTAAAAATAAATCACCATTGGTCATATGAGATACTTCTATTTCTAAAAAATAGGAAAGTAGACTAGGATATTTTAAGGAGAACCTTGTATGCATAGTAGATATAAGGTTAGCAATTTTAGTTTCATTACTTACAGTAATTACTATATCATCCGCATAAATCAATAAGTAAATGATAGTAGTAGAAATAACCATTGAAAAAAATGGTATCTACTCTTAACTACTGAAATTCCATTATTTTAAGAGCTTATGAAAGTGTATCAAACTAAGTTCTAGGAGCTTGCATGAGACCATAAATGATCGTGTTGAATTTGCACGAATAGTGAGAAAATTATGTGTCATCAAAATCCTTTAATTGACGCATATAAATTTATTTAGTGAGGTGACCATTTAGAAAAGTATTGTTTATATCTAATTGATGAATTTTTCACTTCTTAGATAAAACAATAGTGAGTATAATCTGAATGGTTACTTTTTTAACCATTAGACTAAAAGTTTTAGAAAAATCAAAACAAGGAGTTTGATTGTATCCCTTAGCTACCACACGTAATTTCTTTTTGTCTAGAGAACTTCTGATACAGTCTTGACTCGAAAAATCCATTTGTTACCAATGATAAATCTGTTTTTTGAAGCTTGAACAAGAGTCCATATGTTGTTTTATTAAGTGCTTTATATTCAGTTGCCATGGAAGCTTTCCAACGAGGATCTTGTAAAGCATGCTTAATTAACTTTGGTTCAATGGTATTAAAATCAGAAAGAGCAATGTAGTAAGTTTTTATTTTGATTGTTCCATATTTTGCTCTAGTGATCATACTATAAACATTTGATTAATTTTGAGTATGGGGAGTATTTGTTAAAGGTAAGAAAAGAGCTAATATGTTAGCAATATTGAAAGATGAAAATTGATTGTTAACTAGTAATGGCGAAGGTTATAAGGATATGATATTTGATGCAATGTATCGTCCTATATCAATATTAGAAAGTAGTGAAATATTGGACTAAGTGTGAGTAGTCATTGACTCAGATGTGAACAAAATGGGTTGTACATCAGGATGAGATGGTGATTGATCAGAAATATTTGTAGAACAAGGTTTTTTGTAGAATATGAGAATAAACCTTATGTATCATGGGTAAATTAGTGTTGATAAGTGCTTTTTTAGGTATTAAAGGTAGTTACGTTGGTATGGAGAAAGGGAAATTGATTTTCAATAAAAATTACATCTTTACTGATATATAACTGTCTAGTAGAAGCAAGCTTGGACTCTAACCAATTAAAGTGAAAGAAATGGATCTTGCTTCAATTTTATAGGTAATATAAGGTCTTATCAAGGGTAACATAGACATCCAAAAACTTTAAATGGAGAATAATCAGGATTTTGTTTAAACAAAATTTCAAAAGGAGACTTATCATGTAAAATATATGAAATTAATCTGTTAATGAGGTGTGTGCTTGAATAAAAAAGATTTGTCCCAATATTACATAGTTAAAAATGCATGACTTAACACTAATAAATCTAAATCCATAATATGTCTATAATTTCTTTTTGGCATTCCATTTTGTTCATGAATGTGAGGAAAATATGTTTTATGTTTGATTTTGGAGTTAGGTTAAAAAGAATATGACGCTTTGAAATCCCCCCTAATCACTTTATAAGATTTTAATATGAAAATTAGTTTGTAATTCATATTGCATTTTAAATTGATTAAAGGCTTAATAAATTGGTGCTTTAAATTTAAGAAAATAGATCCATATAAATTTATTATATTCATCTATGAAATGTACATAATAAACATATCCATTTAATGAAGTTAATGGAACAACTTATACATCTAGTGAATGGTATGCAGAGGAGTAATAACTTAAGAAGTTCTAAATGAAAAGGCCAAAACATGGTTTTTACTCTGTATATGCATTACAATGAAAGTCCATTAACTCATTATTTTGAAAAGAAAATTTACACTTAATAAGAAATTTTTTGACTATAAGAATAAATGCATAACTTAAAAGTTGATGTCATATTTGTAAGTTTGAAGATATTTTTGTTGGATTGGTTTACACTTGGTAAGAAATTTTCTAACTATAAGAATAAATGCATAAATTAAAGATTGATATCATATTTATAAATTTAAAGACGTTTTTTGTTGAATTGGTAATGAAGCATCAAGTGAATGAGTTGAAATAAAACTTTTAAAAGATTTGTTGGACATGAAAGTTCTTTGGAGTAAGAACTTCTCCTCCACTTGATTTTTAACACAACAATGTGAAGGATGAAATTTAAGAAAAACATTATCAACGTTAATAAATTGAGAAATATTCAAATTTTTTTTTTACAACGGAAGGAACATGAGTATATTGTTTAAATTCAAAGAGTGAGAATGATCGATTATGGATTGAAAATTATTTGAAACAATATGTCAAAGAAAATTTTGTAGGTGGGATATTAATTTTAAACTTGGTACTATTACTATGATTAATTAAACAAATGATTTTTCCAGTGTACTAAATTATTTCTTTTGGGTGGGCTTAGATTTTCTTTGAACATATTAAGTGATGTCTTTTAGGTGGGCTTAGATTGCCATCACTTTTGTCCTAAAAATTATTACAGACAACTTTCCTAAAAGTAAACGAATCAAAAACCCTCTAGCATCTTGTTACTTTCACTCCCAACTAGGCCTACCGATGATATTCGTGCAGACCAGCTGTAAATCATTATTACTCTTGCCTGTAACATTTTCATCCGTTAAAAATATAAATAAAACAATAAATAAACTTGGTATTATTACACAATTTATATAATAATAATAATAATAATAATAATATATTAATTATAAAACAATTTTGTAAAAATGTGTTAAAAATAATGAAGGAACAAATTAAAGCAACCGTTAATTTTTAACAAATTTTGTTAAATAAAAAAACTAGCAGTAATGGAAACATTAGAAATCAACATCAAGCACTTAGAACGTACACGTGTTTACAGAATTGTAGCAATTTTACATCAGTAGGTAGATTGTCTTTATCAGGTAGATTTTTTTTGGGTTCAATCCTATATATAATTCAACGATGATCAAGTCATTGGTATGTCTTTAATATTCAGAATGAGGTGGGGACTCTATATTTGCGGTTGAAAATGAGCGGAGGCTGCAGAAGAGCTGCATAATTTGAGTTGTTAAATCGATTGTGGAGGGGCTGAATTGGAGCCATATGTAGCTTTCATAAAATGAGGCGTGGATGGGGGAAGTTCTGATTTTCTTGGCGTAATGTCTGATTTTTCTTGGAAAAAGAAAAAGGGTAAATATAGTAATTATTATAAAAATATAAAAAAAAATTATAAGTTTATTAATTATAAAAAATATATTAAAAATTAAAAATGATATACCTAAACATATGTATAAATATATATTTTTAAAGTTATTATGTATTTAAATTTATATTTTTTAAATTAAAAATATTTAATAATTTAAAAAATATGTATATATATATATATATATATATATTATTTTTAATATTTATTTATTTTTAAATTTTTGATGTATTTTTTTTTATAATTGATAAACCTATAACATTTTATTTAAAAATTAATAAATTTTTATATCCCGACTTACATTTATATGCATGTTTCAAACTAAATATCAAAGGTGAACAAAGTCTAATTCTAATTTGGCTGACAGTCATAAATATATTTCCTTAGAAAACTTTAGATGAGAAGTAGACGGAGAAAAGAAAAGAAAAAGGTTATTATTAATGAATAAATATTTTAATTTTATAATTATTATTATATTTATTTAATTAAATTTGATAATTAAATTATCTTATTAATATAATTTTATTGGAATTAGACGCTATATATAATAAAAAATATATATGTTTAATTAATTAAAGTTAACTTAGTAATTTCAAGTAATAATAAATAAATAAATGTAAAAAAAATTTATATGTAACAAATAACTTAAAATCTGTTTTTCTTACTTAACAAAGAAAAAATTCGATTTAAAAATGATAGAATTTATTTGAAAGGGTCTTACTAAGAGGGTTTCAAAGATTATAAATGTCGTTCATAAACCTTCTATTTATAAACCTTTTAAGGTATATGTGGTTATATCCTATTTAAGGGTACAAAAATTTAGGGTTCCTATAAAACCCTTGTTAGGATTTGGAGCGTAATTGGCATGTGGTTGACCACAATCCATATAAAGGCTCAAATTAGTTCTGATACACGACCTATCATACAGGCTATAGTATTGTATTGATACAAACGAGCTGAGTGCAAGAAGAATGAGCTCAATATAGGTATGGTAGGGTCTAATATATATTTGACATCAATTATACTCGGATTGTGTTATGATTATTCTCGAGCTATACTCGATCTATCCTCGGGCTATTATTAGGTTGTTCTCGAGCTTTGCTCGAGATGTCCTTATGTGGTCAATATGGACTAATAAGACCACTATCGGGCTTAGGTATTCGTACACTACATGAGGCACCCTTTATCCTAGTACCAAACATCAAGTCTCACATTATTTCAATTTATATCAAACTGGGAGAATATGTTGTGTTCGATCCTTCCTTTTTTTTTCTTTTTTTATGAGAGTAAATGTTTGTGGTTAGATTGCACACTCTCCAAGGTATCTTGTAGAACTAATCAAATCTAAGACATAATCATGTCCTTTTTTGCTTCCATTTTTTTAGACATATAAAAAGGGAAAGATGGCTTATTATTCCCATTCACTTTGAAATTCAATTCTTTTTCTTCAGAGAATATTAGCACATTGAATATGGTATCAATCCATTGAAGACATAAGTATCCCTTTGAAGTTAATTTGATCTTGTTATAGTTGTTTTATTTGAAGAAAAATAGATTGTTGCTAAAGAAAATCTGTTAGTTTTAAGTAGAATAAATTCATTTAGCACTTTTATTTGAAAGTTCGTTCTTCTTTACTTGTTTTTTAGGTTGGATTTCACCATTTCCAATCTAGGTTACGCTAACAAAACTTTGAGATACTATAGTTTTGTAGGCATACAATTGGGGAAATTAGAGGCTAGAAACAATCCACACTGATCAAAGCAAAGCACAAAAATCATTTTAGATGAGTAACCGTATTTATTCATTAATTTATATGGGTCGTTGTACTAATCAAGCTTATGACCTATTATTATGACATGCAAGCAAATTTTTCTTCTGTTGAGTCTACTTCAATTGAGGGCTTTTTTAGTCCGATTGAGTGTAATATGTGCAAAGAGTTAGAAGTTGGTCACTGGATCGCACGGCTTGACTTTTAAAAATCTTCATACAAAGATAACATAGCCACTTTAGCTTTACCGACTTTGTTAAATCAAAATGTAATCCATTTATCTAATGTCCCAATCATTCAAAGAAAAATATGGCTTAAAGTCCTAAAGAATCGTCGACCACCAACCAATCATACTAAGGAAAATAATTTTCAATGTGCTCGAATTTCAAGTATTTTAACTTTTGAAGACATTGAAAGGATTGGGGCCAAATATTCATTTCCTTATAATGAGGCCGCCATTCCTTGCCTACCAAACAAAATTAACCATCATTATCCTCATAACCAGTGTGTTTTCTTTCATAAGGAACCTTTCGAGGTAGGATTGAGATTCCTACTACCCCGCCTTGTGAGAATTTTTTTTTGATACAACGGGCTTGGCGTCCAACCAACTCAATCCTAGCTCTTTAAGGATTCTACTTTCTTTGTTTGATGTTAGTGAAAAATTAGGCATTAAGCTTCGAATGCCAAAAATAAAAAAATATGTATATGATAAAGAAAAACGATGTATATGAAAGTCGAGTTTACATCTATGCATGTTTTGGTCACGACCTTGTACTAAACCTGCCTGAATTGATATCAAGTTGAAAATATAATTTTTTTATGTTTTTAGAAATTTGGGCTACGAGAATACTTTAGAAATGCTTGCAAGCCAATGGAAAATTGACACTATTGATTTATGGTTTGTATAGGATTTTAGTGCAAATATGCTAACGACCTCGCAAAAGGATCATGCCATTTAATTCAGGATTATAATAGTAGAAATGAAACTTGTGATATAATTATTACACCATCTCATTTACGAGCTTCTTGAGTTTGGGGTGAGCCTAACCAATTAGGTTGTTAGGATTTTATGTTTGTTATTTTAGTTTTCTTAGAAGTATTTTCTTATCAATTTGTCTCACTTGTTTTATTTCTTGTAGGCATGGATTTTTCAACATTGGGCATTAGAAGCTTGTAAGGGAAAGTGGTTGGTCCCAACACACCATAGCCCGGTTTCACCTTGCCCTCTAAGGTTGGTACTCCAATTAAATCAACCCTAGATGTTGATACGGCCAAGGAGAAGGCCATTAATGCTAAGCCCCTTGACCAAGAAAAACTAATTTAAGAGACAGGTGGTTCTTCCAAAGTAACGTGACCAACCAAAAAAAGAAAGTTCGTGAAACCTACTAATTAAGTCGTTAAGGAGGATATTATTAACATTGTGAATGATAATGAGAGTTATCCTCACCATATGAAGGTAACTTATTCTAAGCCTCTGGTGAACCCGTTTAAGGGTAGAGTTTGTAGTTTCAAAGACAAGCTTGATGAATTGTACAATTACTTTGTTGGACTGGTATATAAGGGCATAATCATTAAAGCCCATAAGGAGGAGCCTGAATCTATATTTGTTATGGATTTTTGGTATGTTATGGATGTAAGTGTGACTTGTATGTTTTTTTACCTCATTTTACTTAAGGTTGTTATTAATGTATATTCATTTATAGGGGTTGCCACTTTTTTGGACTAGTGAGTTAAACAGTCATGTCCAAAAAGATTGAGTTATAGGGCTAAATGAAGAAAATTTATGCCTAGAGGTTGAGAACAAAAAAGCTTCAATAAAGCTCCACTTATTAGGAAAGTCTAAGCCTAGAATGTTGAACTTGACAATGTCCATCGTAAGAAGAATGAGTTGTTAAGGGTTACAACTAGAGAAGAAAAATGCCACGGAGTTGGCTCCAAAGGTTGAACCCCTTGAAAAAACCAACCAATAACTCATGAAAGATGCCAAAAAGGGTTTTTTAAAGGTGCGAATAGGGTTCTTGGTAAACTTTGGTAAGCCACACGTGCTTTGCATATAAATGTTGCCTTTAATAGTATCATAGAATGTCAATCTTTAATAGCCAATGAGATCAAGAACGTGTTAGCATCTCCTATGGTCATGACCAATACTAGTGCTTGTACTTGCGATGATTCTCTTAGTGACCAGACCATGGATGACTCTACCCATATTGGTGACTCCACGCGAACCTAAGATACCTTGGCCATTAGTTAGTTATTTTGGTTTACATTATTATTAAAAGGTATGCCCCCTTCTTTTGTTGTAATATTGACAATATTTGCCTAATTGGTCTGGGTTGGAAACTCTATTACTTAAAATTTATTTTAACTTTTTCAATTTAATTTTGCTGGAATTCTTATCCGAAGCATCCTCGGGTGTCAAAGCCATTGATTCTATCTAAATCATGGCTTTAGATTAATCATTATTAACTTTTACACGGTAACACATGTTAAATCTTTCAGAAGCATTTTGGTATGTCTAAGTCATTTAAATGGGCTAAAGATACCATATATATTGAAATGTAATTAAAATTTTGGTTTTTGTAGCCCTTTTGTTTTACGGGTTGAATCCACTTTGATATTAGCATATCTTTTTGATACATTTTGGTATGTTTAAATTGTTTACTCTATTTGATATACGAGATAGACATATCATATATGCATATTAGAGCTGTAGATTTGTTGCCTACTTCAGGCTCAATATGTACTCCGTTCTTGCAGGCTGAATCCACCTTAAAACTTACACGTTTCTTTGTGAATAATTGTGGCATACCTAGGACATTTACTTTGTTTAATACGTGGGCTAAACACACCATACATGCGTATTAGATTTGTGGATTTTTTGCCTACTTTGGGTTCAATTTGTACCCAATTCTTGCTCGCTAAATCCACCTTAAACTTGCATGTTTCTTTCTGAAACATTGTAGCATGTCTAGGCCATTTACTCTGTCCGATATACAGGCTAGACACATCATACATACATATTAGAGTTATGGTTTTTTTCCTACTTTGAGTTCAATTTATACAATTTTCTTGCGGGCTGAATCTACCTTAAACTTGCATGTTTCTTTGTGAAAAATTATAGCAAGTCTAGGCTATTTACTCTATCTGATATGCAGGCTAGACACATTGTACATTCATATTAGGAAATCTTTTATACCCTTTATGTCCGTCTTTCAAATGGGAAAGTGTTAAACCTATCTACTACTTTTTGAGGATTATGCGTTATTTTATTTGCAAATTTGTATCACTAGAATAATTTAAACTCATCGTCAAGACATTTGTTTCCAAAAAAGATGAATAAATATTTAGATTCTTCTCATTTCTTGAGCTGGGTAACCTTATTTTTTTCTCTTATGTTCACATCTCAAAAGAGTAGAGGTCAAACCTCCTTACTCTTATACGAGAGTTTTGCATTATTTTAATCGTGGATAGGTGTCATTAGATTGGTTTAAACTTATCATTAAGACATTTGTTCCCAAAAAATATTTATCAACATTTAGATTCTTTTTGAGCTAGGAAACCTTTTTTTACCTCTTACGCTCGCATCTCAAATGGATAGAGGTTCAACCTCCTTACTCTTATTTAAGAATATTATGTTATTTTATTTGCGAATGGGTGCTACTATACTAGTTTAAACCTGTCTCCAAGAAATTTGTTTCCAAAAAGGATGAATTAATATTTAGGTTCTTTTCCTTTCTTGAGTTGGGTAATCTTTTTCTACCTCCTATGCTTGCATCTCAAATAGGTATGACTTAAACCTCTTAACTTTTATAGGAGAATTTTATGTTATTTTATTGGCAAATGGACACAGAAAGAAACTTCATAATAATTGAAAATTTTGGACATAGGTTTTTTGACATAAATTGAGCTTATACTTGAAAGAAAAAATTTACTACTAATAATACTTCTGAAGGTGATCTGCATTCCAACTGAAGTCTTTTTCATTTCCATCCAAGATTTTTAATTTGTAGGCTTCTTCCAATGTTATCTTTGAAACTTTGTATAGTCCTTCTCAAGTAGCTATCATATTTCTTTCTTTTCAATCTATTTAATTTCTCAAAACTTTTCTTAACACCAAGTCATTAGTTACAAAACTTCCTTGTTCAGCATTTTTATTGAAAGTGTTTTGAACACTTCTCTTTTCCGCCTCAATCTTTAACCTAGCTCTTTCTATCTTTTCCTCTAATAGTATTAGGTATGTGGAACTATTTTCTTCATCATCTTCCTCATTCGCTCCGCTTCTCATTGTTAGTTGTAGTATTTTTACTGGTATGATAACTTAAGAACCATAAACGAGTGAAAATAGGGTTTCTTTTAACTTATTGGGGAGTAGTTCTCATTACCTATAAAAATTCTTGTAACTCTATTGTCCACTTTCCTTTGAAATTTTTAATCCATTTAGTGATTTCAAACTACAATAAATATAAAATATAAAAAAATCATATGTAATAAAAAAACTTAAAATCTATTTTTCGTATCGTATAAAAAATCGATTTAAAAATGATAGAATTTAATGATTTTTGCTAAAACCATAAAGTTAATGATCAATACGAAATGTATGTAATGGGTAGACAAGTATACATATCGTAGACAAATAATATAATGATAAAAAATCGTTCCAACATAGATTATGTTATGACAAACTAATTGTTAAAATTAAAAAATAAAGATTTTTTTTGTGTTTTGAGAAAGAAAAATTAAAAAAACTAAAAATAAATAGTAGTAATTAATTAAATCAAATTAACAACTAAGAAGATATATGAAAAAATATCTACAAATACTTAATCTTTTAGTTTTCTAAACATGTGAATCATTAAAATCCTCCTAATATAATTACCAATCAATTATATGATCAATTGAATCTAACCTAACATGTATTCCTCTTTCAAGTAAACTACACATCATATAATAATTAATCTAATCACACTCTCATGTTAATTAAATTACATACTACTCATTATGTTCATCAATTATAAATCACACACACAAGAATCATACATCTTTCTCTAGAAACTATGCATACTATTTAATCAAGACAAATAATTAAATAATTCTCTTAAATCTATTTAATTATCTTTATAAATAAATTATTAGAAAAAAATATTAGTAGTATAAAAATTAAATTAAATAATATAATTAAATTGAAATCATAATTGGTCTGAAATATTAGATCATCACATGTAAAAAATTGGGTTCATAAGACCTATAGATTAATAAATTAACTAAATATGATTTTGTTCATAAATCTTATATTTTTTTATAAAAAAGACAAGAAAATTGATAAAAATGAGAAGAATAATAAATACAATCAATCTTTTGAATTGTAGTACCAATCTCTTCTTGAATCTTCACTAAAATTGTATATTTTTTTGAAATTTTTATATATTTTTCTTTCCTTTTGGCACAAAAAATTGATAAAAAATATCAAATTCGATTAATTAGGGTGTTAAATTAGGCTTAGATAGAATCTAGAACGTAGATCAACTTCAAATCAAGGGTTGAGATAAAAAAATTAAACAACGTTGACCAATGGGATCCCGACACATGGCACAAGAGAAACATTGAAAAAATTAGAACGCGACAGGTGGTGGGACGTATTGGTCGTGGCCAACACGTGCTAAGTCAACACCATAAGTTGCTCTATGATTGACTGATATGGATTGTGTGGCACCCTGGTGGAAAGAATGGGCGATCCTCGTGATGACACGTGACACGTTCATTAATTGCACGGCAAAACTCAAAATGAACATCGTGATTGGATCCCCTTTGCTTGCATGGCATTCACATAGCAATGACTAGTCAATTGTACACATGACACATTCCTATTGGCTCTTCTTGCTTTGGTGTGGTTTATGTGGTTTGTTCTGTTTGGTCTTACGTTAAAAAATTCATAAAAATTTTAAAAATTTCAAAAAATTTTCTAAAAATATATCTTCATTCCTTTTCACTATAAAGTTTATATTTTAATATTTTTAACCCTAAAAATACTACTTATTAAATAAAATAAATAAATATTAAACAAAAAGTGTACTAATGAACCTACTTATATATATATATATATAATTTGAAATGTTGTAATCGATGAATATGTTGAGATATAAATTTTATAAAAATATTAAATATGTTATGATTATCGATGAAAACTTAAAAAGAATCATGAAAACTATGAAAACTCTATCAAAAATGTGAAAACAATTATAAAACATCAAAATAATTAATTACTTATATTTTAAATTAATTAATTATTTAAAAGATTTATTTTTAAATACTTAAAATATTTATATTTATCAAATATATATTATTTTTGCTAAATAACGTAGAATAAGCAATTAAAAGTTATAAAATAATTAAATAGACTATCTAATTGTATTAATTATTATAAATAAATAAATAACGACAATATGAAAATAAATTTTACTGATTATTTGCTTTTAAAAGTACTTATATGTATAGAAAACATGCTACAAATAAAAAGAGAGAATATATTCTCTTTTATAAAAGTAAGAAAAAATTGAATTGAAATGATTGCTAAGAGCGAAGAATAAACAAGAAAAAAATAAATTAAGAATTGATATTTTTGATATTTTAGTGACATTTTAATGATATTTTAGCAATAGTGTCTATAACATCTATGACATTTTAGCCAAACAATGACATTTAAGCAATAACAAAATTTAAATGATATTTTAACGATATTTTCGACAATTTTGTGACAATTTGATATATATATATATATATATATATCATATTTGGATATCGAGACGTGTAAAAAATAATTATTATCGTAATGATATTGTCGACATTTTTATCCTTATTTATCTCAATAATTAAAATTTATTTATTTAAATTTCAATTGCTAAAATAAGTGAATATAAAAATGTGAGGTTATCATCATATCTCATAATATATACAAGATATTATGCTCTAAGAACCACGATTCTATAAAAAATGGTAAAAATTGATACTTTTAATTTTAAAAAATTAATTTAATAGATGAAGATATATTTATATTTTATAAATTTTATCATAATATTAAAATTATGTTATTTAGGTATTGAATATAAGTTTCATATATTTTCATTATGTGATGAATATAAGTTTCATATATTTTCATTATGTGATTATTATTATGAGTTTATTTATTTTTATAATTTAAAAATATAGTTAATTAAATAAAAATTTTAATTTTTTTAAAGATAAAATACAGTTTGTATATTTTTTTAATAAAAAATTAAAGAAAAAAATACCCCTCTTTCCATTCTCTCCCTCTCTTTCTCTCTCTCTTCATCTTACTATTTCTCAAATATTTTTATTATTTATTTTTATTAATAGAATATTAAAAAGAATAGAGAAAATTGGGAGTGAATATAGATAGAAAAGTTTTGGGAAAAAGATTAAGAAAGATATGATTTTATTATTCATTATTATTTTTGAGCTTTTTATTTTTTATTAATAAAATATATAAATATTATTTTATTCTTAAAATTATATTTTTTATAACATTAAAAAATATTAAATTTTAAATTTTTTAATTTAATTAATCATATTTTTAAATTATAAAATTAAATAAACTTGTTTTAAAATTAAAGTATATTAAAAATATAATTAAAAAGCTCCAATGATTTCAAACCCACGTAATATTGTGTAAGTTTTTCATTTTCTCTCACTTGTTTAAAATTAAGAGACGTCAATTTTGATTCATATTACTCGATATAACTTTGACTACAAAATTCAAAATTTCTTTGAGGTCTTCTCTCTCACCACTTTCAACATAAAGACAATCACGATTGAACTACTAACTACTAGGTATCGTAATGACTCTCAAATTTTATTTAAAAATTAATAATGAATCAGATTATCAGAACTTGAATTTTTATTTAAAATCTGACCAAACAAACAAATATATAAAATTTTAATTATAATACATTCATAGATATCAAGCAAACACGGAGATTACAGAGAAAAAAAAAATTAACTTTATTTACGTTAGTTTATAAACGGCGAATATTATTAAGATGTTGCATGCAATGTAAATTTTTTTGAAATATATATATATATATATATATATATATTTAAAATAACTACGTTATGATAATTTTATTTTATAATCTTATAACTATTATTTTTATTAAAAAAGAATAATTTTATATTTTCATGTATAATTGACTATCTTAACCTTTTAAAAAAATAATCTTAGATATATACAATATGTTATATGTTAATTAATATCATCCATATTTTTTATACTTTTTCTACTTTTATAAAAATAAAATATCAAGATTATTCCATTTCATTACATGTTAATATTTTTATTATATGAAATACTATCTCTTAAAATGATATGTCAAATTTAATTATTTATATAATTTAATTTCACTGTAAATTAATTTATATTTATTTATTTTCTACGATATATTTAATATAAAATTATAATTGATTCTATATATAATTATCTTTAAACTTTTGGCTTTATCTAACATAAATATTATGGTTACACTCGTTAAATAGATTTAGAAAATCTTTGATCTTTTATACTATTAATTTATAGATATTTGACTGTTTCATGTTTAAGATATTAATTATTAAAATAATTGAATTATATCAATCATCATTTAATAAGTTTTTTTTCCTTTATCATCGTAAAAAACTTCCTAGTAAATTATTTGTTATTAATTATTTATATTTTCTAAATATAAAAGTAATTTTATAACATAATAAATAGGTACAATCAAAAAATTAAAAGAAATATAATTAATAATTTAACATTTAATATTCAAAATTCATGACTATAGGTAATTATGAAATTTTAAGAAATTTTATAACTTAAAAAAATTAAAACATTAAGTGGAGTATAATCACAATACACGAAGTGCGTGTAATGAATACGCAAGTATATGTATCACAACAAGTAATATAATGATAATAAAATATTACTCCCATGAAGATTATTTTATTAGAAACTAATTTTTAAAACTAAAAATAATAAAAATCAATATTTTTGGTATTTGTATATTTTAAGGAAGAAAAATTAAAATAATTAAATTAAATAACAATAATTAATTAAATCAAAGTTGGTGACTACAAATATATATGAGAAAATATTTAGGAATATTTAATCCCTAAATTTTCTAAATATACGAATCGCTAAAATCTTTCAAAATAATTATCAATTAATTATATGATCAATTGAATCTAATCTAGCATGTATTCACCTATCAAGTAAACTACATGCCATATAATAATTCCATATTATTCATTGAGTTCATTAATTATAGATCACATACATAATAATCATACATCTTTACCTATAAACTATGCATGTTATTTAATCAAGACAAATAATTAAATAATTCTCTCAAATCATTTTAATTACCTTTATAGATAAATTGTTGGCTAAACAATTAATAGCATATAAATAAGATTAAATAATATAATTAAATTATAATTATAATTAGGGTAAAATATTATATTATCACATTGTGAAAATTAAGTTTATAAGATCCATAGATTAATAAATTAACTACACATAATTGTATTAATAAAACTTATATTTTTCATAAAGAAAGATATAAAAGTTGATAAAGAAAAAGTAGAAAAAGAAATACAATCAATCTATTGAATTATAGAATTAATCTCCTCTTGAATCTTAACTAAAATTGTGTCTTCTCTTTAATTGTTTTTGTAATTTTCTCTCTTTTTAGCTCCAAAAAATGATCAAATTATGCTAATAGGGTTTATGGAGTGATTAGGAGCTTAAATAATGCTCATGTGCGATCTAGACCATCAGATCAGCTTCAGATCAAGGACTACGATCAAAATAAGCAAAACTGACAGCATTAGGCAATCCTAGCGCAACACGTAGCATCAGAAGTTCACTGGACGAATCAGAGAGCGACGCGTGGCACATGAGAGTGGTCAACGACAAGCGACGCGATATGATTCACAGAAACAGATGGCATAGCATAAGGGTGGAACACGCAGAGCAATGACGTAACAACACGATTTAACCAAGCCTGAACTTGAATTGAACAACGTACTGACACGTGGGGCGTGTTTCATCCCCCTCATACGCGGCGTAACGTGATTCACTGTATTTACTTACGTGGCATCCACGTGGCTTGCCCAGTCAACTCTCCTGCTTATGTGGTAGGCCATGTGGTAGGCCATGTGATAGCTCCTGATTAGTTCTGCGTTAAAAATTCATAAAAAATACATAAAAATTTCAAAAAAATTCTAAAACATTCAAAAATTATATTTTTACCCATTTTTATTAAAAAATTTACATTTTAATATTTTTGACTTTAAAAATATTATTTATTAAATAAAACAAGTAACTATTAAATAAAAAATACACAAATAACTCTACTTTCATAGAGTCATCAGAGTATTATATGAAATGAGTGTTATTGAATAGTCACATTGTATGTATAAATTGACCAAATTTTTTAGAATTAGTAGGACACATTTAGAATTGCTTTCTAAATTCGTATTATTATTAAAAGTTTTTGAAAATACATACCTAAATCATCTTTATCTTTTCATTTTCAGGATATACTATTTATATCCAACATATTCATATTTTCAATATGTATTTAGGTCCTTCTATATTTTTTAATGAATTTTAAAGAATCTTCACATATTTTCTTAATAATATTAATTTTTTTAAATTATAAAATCTTTTTTAATTTTATTAACTTCTTATTTTATATTGAATATATTTATTATTTTAAATTTTCATATTTTAATACTTTCCTTATTTTATATAGAATAAATAATATTATCATTACTTGTATAATTATACACATATATAATACATACCGAATCTAGTAAGAATAATAACTCTCACACACGCCACAAGAACGTTCAAATTTCATATCTACATTTCTTACGCCTACCTCGCTAGACGGCATACCATACCATTGGACTACACTGCCTCGAGCCCTCGACAAAAAAAAAAAATATTAATTTAGGACTTAATTTTTGTAATCCACTCATAATAAAAACATTCAAGATTTAAATTACTTTTTAAGTATTTTTAATATATATTATCATGTAATATTTATATCATTTTTATTATTTTTAATAATATCATTTATTTTTTAAAAATGATGTTACAAAAAACAAAACCTGTTAATAGAATGATGTAAATGCCAGCAAGGACTTAAATATTATATGTATTTTTATTATTAATTCAAAATATTATAAATATAAAATATACTTAAGTTAAAAAAAATATCTAGTCAAATCGTGGTAACTTATCAAATAGAAGTATAAATATTAAATAAATTAGTGGTTATTTTAAAACTTATTTTTATATATTGTATTATATATTAAAATTATTTTAAAATTTAAAAATAATTCATTTTATTAAATAATATATATATATATATAAGTGTTATGATATGAAATATTTTTAAAAAAATATAGAAGCCAAAATAACCCATATTATAAAACATGTGATTGCAAAATTTTTAATAATCGTGTAATTAACGTTATAATGCACGATAATAACTCCTATATATAAACCTCTAACCCTCCTACCTTTCTTCTCCAGGAAAGACTATTTCCAACCTTCTTTCATATCTTACTTTTCCTTGATTTTCTCACATTTCTTCTCTACATTATATCACCAACCTCTCTTCTCTCAACAACTTTATTCTAGTACTTATTTCCCCACCCATCTCATCAATCCGTCCTTCATAGTTTTCCAAGTGATTAGATCCCACAGGAACCTATTTTCGGTTTGCAATTAAACAATCACATCAGATTCTACTCAAGTCCAATTCAATTCAAACATCATGATCTCTTCTGTGAAGCTCACAGCTTCTTCATTCACTTCCTCTAGTAATTTCATGAACCCGAAATATTCAGTTCGAAACCCGCAATTTTATACACTACCCAATATCCAAAATGCGCAGCAAAGCTTTACCAACTCACTTTCTTGTCGCAAACCCCTTTACATATCTTCTACTGAGAATTTCTCTTTGGTGACGAAAACCCAGAAGTGTGTAGAAAAGTGCAAGGCATATGAAGCAGACAGGTCACGTCCATTGGAAATCAACATTGAATTGGACGAGCGGGCTAAATTTGAGGCTGCGCAAAGGCTCAAAATTAGTTTATATTTTGCGACCTGGTGGGCCCTGAACGTGGTTTTCAACATATATAACAAGAAGGTTTTGAATGTTTTTCCCTATCCATGGCTCACATCTACACTCTCTCTCGCTGCTGGGTCTCTTATGATGCTCATTTCATGGGCTACAAGAATCGCCGAAGCCCCAAAAACTGATTTGGAATTCTGGAAAACCCTGTTCCCGGTAAGGAGAATTCTTAATTCGTTATGATATCTTACAATGTGCTCTGTTTTCATCATTCCTTCAAATGTCGGGACTTTGAATAGGAAGGAAAGAAAATGAAATTTTTTTGTGATATATTTGGAGCTCGTTTTGAAAAGTGAGAACAAAATGCTGCTATTTTCAGTCAAAGTGTGTATTTTTATTTGCTAAACAGAGCAATAAGGTGTTAGGATTTCTGATTTATGTCATCATTTGAGTTCTCTAATTAATGTAGGTTGCGGTGGCACATACAATTGGGCATGTTGCAGCGACTGTGAGTATGTCAAAGGTTGCAGTTTCGTTCACCCACATCATCAAGAGTGGTGAGCCTGCCTTCAGTGTGTTGGTCTCAAGGTTCTTTTTGGGGGAATTCTTTCCCACGCCTGTTTACCTCTCACTTGTGCCAATCATTGGTGGTTGTGCTCTTGCTGCTGTAACTGAACTCAATTTCAACATGATCGGTAAGGAAACTCCTCCTACAGTTAGCATACATAGAAGCTCTCACTTGAACAGAGATTATATTACATAAAAATGGTGATTTTAAGAATAACAGTGTGATTTTGGTACATGAAAGATGGATGGTTCTGTTCTTTTGTACTTAAATTTTTATTATTATTTTATGTCTCAGGCTTTATGGGGGCTATGATCTCAAATTTAGCATTTGTGTTTCGGAACATTTTCTCAAAGAAAGGGATGAAGGGGAAATCTGTTAGCGGGATGAACTACTACGCTTGTCTGTCTATGTTGTCTTTATTGATTCTTACACCATTTGCTCTTGCCGTGGAGGGCCCCAAGATGTGGGCTGCTGGTTGGAATACAGCTCTCTCTGAGATTGGTCCCAACTTCATTTGGTATATATAATAACCTATAGCTCTATTTTAATGCTGCTTAGCTTTTTTCAGGTTTTTGTGCTTGTATTGGTACTTTCTCACAGTTTGGTTTTTTATGTATGCAATGCATGTTATAATTAATTTCAGATTATCTGACACTGTCATGACTTCTGTCAACACCAGAAAATTTGAGTATGAGTTGCTTCAAAAGATCTAACTTTTAAATAAGAACTGAACTTCATGTTTGTGTAGTCTGAATTTGGTGATTATACTTTCATATTCATAGAGCCGTGCAATTTTTATAAAATAAAATACCATAAATATTGGAGAACTATATATCTTTGGATGCGAAAGGAATTTTCATTCTAATTTACTTAGAGGTGTTAAATGAGTTGCTCAACTCTTATTTAAAGTGAAACTTTCATGTTGCCTTTCCTAATTTATGCTTTGGACCCTTATTTGACCTTCACGGTGGGTGGTCGTGTTTGTTTTGACAAACTAATGCTTGTTGTTCCGTGTTTCACATAACGAATTCTTTTCCATAACTACTGCACAGGTGGGTGGCAGCCCAGAGTGTGTTCTACCATTTATACAATCAGGTTTCGTACATGTCACTTGATCAGATATCCCCCTTGACATTCAGCATCGGTAACACCATGAAGCGGATAACGGTTATAGTCTCCTCCATTATCATATTCCACACGCCTATACAACCCGTTAACGCTCTTGGAGCAGCCATTGCAATTCTTGGAACCTTCCTCTATTCACAGGTACATTTTGACCTTCCTTTCTTTAAATTTGATAGTAGGAATCTGTTAAATTTTATCCTGGGACTACCATTAATGCTTTAAAATCTGTTAAATTTTATCCTGGGACTACCATTAATGCTTTAAAATATGTATGGCCAAAGTTACCTTCCTTTCTTTAAATTTGATAGTAGGAATCTGTTAAATTTTATCCTGGGACTACCATTAATGCTTTAAAATATGTATGGCCAAATTTACATTTTGTTTGCTTAATACATTCTTCTTACTACTTGTTTGTAAGGGGACGGAAATGAAGTTAAAAGCCCTTTGATTTCAGTTAGGGCGATTTTATGAGTAAGGGAGAGTCAGATTCGTTCTAATCTATTGCTTCTGCAATCTCAAGCTTTTACATGTCAATTGTTTGTTCTAGACTTGGTGAAGTATTTCAATCAGAATGTTATGATTGGAGTTTAACTAAAATCATTGTTTTTCAAATTTATTCATATATGAACTAAACATGGGCGATTGTTATCTTTCGATAATGTTAAGTGTGATGATCGTTTAGTACTTGAACACTCCTGTCTTTTTAGTAAGTAAATTAAGATCAGCACTCTTATTATATGTTTCATGGTGTCTCAATTTTTTTTTTTAAATTACTGTGTTTAAGCATGATATGAACATAGATATAAGTAGTACTCACACCCTAATTTAGTGTAAATTTATTAAAAAAAAGAGAGAAAAATGGGTGTGTGACTCATATGTACCCAAATATGACCCAAAATAGTCCGTGTATATTCATTCACTCACAACTACTACTTATTTGTGGCAGGCTAAGCAGTAAAGACAATTAAATGTGTCACAACTAGTTATCACGTAAGGTAGATCATCAAGAAAGATGAGGAGATGACTTTTGCTTAAGAGATGGAACATCATTGGGAATTAGTGTTTTGGCGGCAACTCTTAGATTTTAACAATTGTCTGATTATCTTGTTATTCGATTTGTGATCACTTCTGGCATTTATCTGCCTTTAGTAGGCCTCATAATTTAATAATGTAGTCATGTAACACATAATGTATTATAGGTTTGTTTCCTTTTTTTTCTTTTTAAGCAAATGCTAAGTGGGAGTAGGGATTTGAATTATAGTATTTTATAGTTTTTGTTTGGTTGACGTGGTGTTCTTAAAAAAAAATGTTGAGGTGTTTAAAATAAGGTGCCCTTATTTTTTTTTCAAGTTATTGCATTTTAATTATTTTATCTTTACATTTGGTCATTTTTAAAAAAAAATAATAATTTAAGTATGATAGATTATAGCTAAGAGAAAAATATTTTAAAAATTTATTGAAAAGTATAAAATAAAGTAAATAATATGATTAAAATTGATTTAAAATGATTAAAATGTTAACAAATATAATAATAAAATAATTAAGATAAAAATAATTACATCTTATCATTTTTTTAATGTCTTAAATTAGTTTTAAGAGATAGATGGTGGTAACTTATTTCATTAAAAGTAAAGGTGATTTTATAGAGAATTAAAGTGTGATAATTAAAAGAATTTTAATGTCTTTTTATCAGTTAATATTATTTTTTACTAACTTAACAAACTAATAAATTAAATAAAGTAAAAAAAGATTAATAACATTTTATTTTCTATCATTTAATTGTATTAAATTATTTTAATTTTAATATTATATTCATAAGATATATTCTTAAAATTTATAATAAAAATATCTTTAAAAAACCAACATAATTTATTTAAATATTTAGAATCAAATTATAATAAAATAGAAAAAAAAGGAGAAAATTGGTAAGAAATATTGAAAGACTGAAAAAAAAATTCTCACTAATATCATTGAAAAGAAACATGTTTATCATATGTTTTTTATTAATTTTTAATAAAATTTTAAAAATATTATATATTTTAATGTTTTTAAAAATTACGAGACTTAAGATGATTAACTCAAATTTTAAGATTAAATTGTTTTTTAGATAATTATAAGACTTATGATCATACATTCAGATAATTAAAATAAAATAATTTTAAAATATGATTAATGTATTAAATTTATAAAAATAATTTTACTTAATTGAAATTTATTCCAAAAATAACTTATTATTCATAAATAGTTTTTTATTAAGAGTATAATTATATGTCATGATATGTTTGGTAAACCCGTTTAAATAAACATATGCTTCAAAGTTCAAACCTACAAGGTTGGCTTTCCAAAATCTCTTGATCTTTCTCGCCTCCATTCTCATCTTCTTCTGTATCTCTGTGTGACTACGCTTCAAGCTCTGTGGTGTTTCTATATTTGTGATTCTGATTTTGTAACCCTAGAAATGGAGGACTTGCGTAATCCTATGGATCAGCTTTATTTGACGATCGATGTGGGGGGTTTGATTGCGCACGAGCATGGATCATCTAATCTGGCACTTATGACTCGAATTATCTCGAAGAAGTTAATCAATGTTGAGGCTCTAATTCGTGTGCATCGCAAAAGTTAGACTAAATTTGGTGGATTGGATGTCAAATAGATTGATCGGAGTACCTTTGTCTTCTATTTTGAAAATGCTAATGAATTATAAGATGTCATTTTGTTCGGAAACGAAAAGAAAAAATCGGTTTACAATAATCATAGAATTGAAAATATTATATATTCTCTTAATTATTCTATATTTATCGTAGTTTAAATAATATCATTTAATTATTATTTAAGATTTTGAATTTATGATTATATTTATTGATTAAAATTTAGGATTAAAATTATTATTTTTTAAATAGTATTTAGAGTTTTATGATTTGAATTTGAGTTTTAATGTTCAGGTTTATATTTGTATGTTTATATTTGTGTATTAAGTTTTAGAGTTAAAATTATTATTAATCTAAATAAGATTTAGGGTTTTGAGATTTGAAATTAGGGATTTGGGGTTTAAGGATATATTTATGTGTTAAAATTTATGATTAAAATTATTATTTTTTAAATAGGGTTTAAGAGTTAGAGTTTTGGGATTTGAAATTTAGGATGAAAGATTTAGAGTTATATTTGTGAGTTAAGATTTAGGGTCAAAATTATTATTTTTCTAATTAGAATTTAGGGTATTGGGATTTATGTTTTTGGGTTTTGGGTTTAGAATTTAAGGTTATATTTATGGGTTAAAGTTTAGGATTAAAATTATTATTTTTTAAATAGGATTTATGATTTAGGATTTAAGGTTATAGGGTTTTAATATTTAAGATTTGAAATTTAGGGTTTAAAGTTTAAGAGGGTTATATTTATAGGGGTTAAAGTTTAAAGTTAAAATTATTATTTTTTTAAATAGAGTTTTGAGATTTAGGATTTAGGGTTTACGAGGGTTATATTTATAGATTAAAATTATTATTTTTTTAAATAATTTTGAAATTTAGAATTTAGTGTTTAGGATTATATTTAAGATTGAGATAAAATTGGAAAAAAATTGAAATGAGAATGAAATAATGATTTCTTAAGGGAAAAGTAATTCTGATTCCTTAAGAGGAGAAATAATTTTGATTTATTCTTTTTTAAAAATTGATTTCATTCTATTCGTATTTTTTAATCAAATTAAACATAAAATTAAAAAGAATAAATTATGATTCCATTCTATTCCAATCAATTAAACATGGGTAAATGATTTTGAATATATCTATGTAGAGCCTTGACAACTCGTTAACGGTGGTTCAAAAACTTGATTTACGTGCGGCTTTTACAAATCCCTTGTTTGATTTCACTCCATGATCTTCCAATTGATTGCCGGGTGGATGCAATTCTGAGGAGGGTTGTTAGTTTTGTTGTACTGTTTTGGAGGTAGATTGTTTTTCCCTTGCTAGTGGTGTTATGAGGTTAGTTAGGTTGAGAATCAATTTTGATATCTCAAAAGCTCTGGTTCCTAGTGCTTGGATCCCATATAAACAAGAGTATGCGCGGGTGGAGTATAAGTATGAAAGGTTGCCAAAATTATGTTACTATTATGGAAGGATAACTATCAGAGCAGATTCTATGAGAATCCTATAGATGCGTGTAACGATTATGGGGGAAAATATGCGCAATATGGTGAGTGACTACCATCAGACATGAATATAAGGTTCCTGTTCTAGTGAGGGATGGAAGTTTAAAGAAGAAAAGTTTTGACGGCTTTGTTTTTGGTTCTAGCAATGTGTATGATAAGAAGAAGATGGGAGGAAGGGTTGTGGGTAGGGGCAAGGAGAATATTGTTTCTGGTTAAGGAAAAGTAAGGAATGCAAGTAAAATGGAGGCTGTTAAGGCTGACAAGCGTATGAGGAAATCCTTGGATGAGGTGAATTTTTTGGGGAATATTCAAGATGCTCCTATTATGTCAAGTCAGAATGTTTCTTCCTCCGACATAGAGAATTCAGTAGTTACATGGGTTGCCTAATATGTGGATAGTGTGCTTGGTATTTTGGTGCTTTGTGTTGAAGTATTACTGGATAGACGAAGTTTTTGCTGGTTTGTAGTTGTTGTTTTCTGTATCTACCTTGTTTTCCTTGGTCTTTGGTTCTTTAGTTGAGTTTTATATGGTTGTATGATGGCTTTGTTCATTGGTATTGGTTTATTTTGTTTTGGTATAGTTTTGTTAGTGGTATATTTGTTCTTGATGACTTGTTTTCTTTCCCTCTATGAATGCAGGATTGCATTAGTGAGTGCTTGAAACTCCTTTTGAATTTTAGTACTAGCTCTGTTGCTAGATATGGTTTACTTCTTTAGTTCCTTAGGTTGCCTGTGTTGGCAGTTTATGTTGGGGCTGTGAGTGTCTTTGCTTGAGCTTGTTTTGGTGCCAAGTTTACTTCTTGGTTTTGTGTGAAATGGGTTTGAGCATTAGCCTTTCTTTTCAATGAATCGTTCACTCTTCTAATGAAGGAAAAAAATGCTTCTACCTGCTTAAAAAAATTTCAAAACCAACAATTTTGATTTAATAGAAAACCAACACACTTACAAATCAAATAAAAATCAAATGAGTAAAAAATAATAAGCTTGACAACTTTCACGAGTTTATATGAGATAACGAAGTTCTATTTAAAAAGATTAACATATCAAGTAGATTGACTCGTAATCTTATAAAATATACAATTATTGATATTTTATTAATGTGTAACTTGTTTGATTTTTTTTTTTACTTTTCAACCATTCATTTTCAAAAAAGATAATTTTTATATTTTGACTTAAGTCAATAAAATCAATCGTTCATTTTTTATCAATATATAATTTGATTAATTTTTTTACTTTTCAATCATTCATCTTCAAACAAGAACAATTCCATATTTTGAATTATGTCAATAAAATCAATGATTTTTACCTCTATCCTTCAAATTTTAACCTTAATCATAAGATTTCAAGATCTTTACATGTTTCTTTATGTTTAACTATTTTATTTCTCGAATAGGCCCACGCCACCACGAGGATAGATATATTTATTTCAAATACTTTAAGTATACATTTTACTAATTAACCTAAGAAAATAATTATATGCTTATATCATTTGATTTATTCAAGAAATCTCTTATATTTTAATACAATGAATTCTCGTATCAAAATATTAAATTATTTGGTAGAATTTACTCATATAATTAAAATTTATATTTTTATTGATATTTTATAAATACATGAATATGTTTTTTTTTACTTCACAACAAAAAGAAATTAGCAATTATGAAGTATCTCATACAACTTAAAAATGGGTCTCATTGTCTTATACGTCATATTGCCTGCTTTTTTAATTTTTTTTTTCTTCCTTAAATTAATCCATTTGCTTTTACATGTAATGCAGTAATAGAAAATAACATTTAAAATATTTTATTAAATATTTGCACTATTCTACATGTTAATTTAGCAACTATTAAATTTAGACAAGTAAGATATTTAATTTCATGGCCTATTATTTGCACTATTCTCATTTCATTTTATCTGTTTCTTATATTTTTATATAATGTATATATATATGTATATTTAGTAATAAACAACAATGAGATAAAAAGTAAAATAAAAATAAAATTTTTAAAACTTAATCATATGTATTTGTACTGACACTTTTCTTATAAAAAAAATTAATAAGCTGATAAAAAAAATAATAAATAGACTAAAGGACTAAAAAGACCCTAGGTGCATTTTTGTATTGTTTTCTGTTTATTGAGTTAAGACACGTTTGTGTTTTTTCTTTGAGTCTAGTCCCAGTTGTTTATTTTATTCTTGAAGCAGTTTACTCTTTCTCATTATCAAGTTAGAGTACTTTGGTGAATAGTAAAAACTTCTGGTACAGATTGTTGCTGGCTCTGTTTGGTTAGAAAGTTCTATGTCACTCCTTTCGGTAGCTGCTCAACTATTGTCGTAGGGATTTTTGTGGTTTGAGTCTATTTTAGGTATTGTTGGCTCTGTTTTGTATTAGAAATTTTTGCTATGATAATAGAATAGCTTCATTTTTTTGAAGAAGAGGAAAAAAAGTTATATTTTTTGTTCCCATGAAAATTAAAGAGTAAGGTTTTTATGTTCATACAATTTTATTTTTTATTTTTTCTAACAATATTACCAAATGTAAATTGTTAGTGTTACAATAATATTTCATTAATGATAATTTTATTTAATAATAATGATATTAAAATATAAATAATACTAAAAATGAAATAAATATTTTATATTTTTTTTAGTATGATAATAACACAAGTGAATGAGGTTTTGTTTTTCCTTCTTTTGCTTTTCGATTTGTGAGTTTTAAACAACCATTAAATTCCAAATGTAACGCTTGCAATAAATAAAACATTTTGTAATTAGTTGCTCAAATTTAATAATCTTAAAAAATTATTTCCGTGATCCTACATTGAATAAAATAATAATAACATGGAGATAACAACTAGGTTATTTGTTGACTTAATTGAGCTTCGGAAGGAAAAAAAGCACACAACTCATAATTTTTCTATAGGTATGTATAATATTTGTGTCTTTTAACTTTTAAGTTTTTATCCTAAATCCATTAGAATACACTTTTTGGAGACAATATAATTGAGATACGGTTTATTCTACGCCCATTTCTATCGAAAATTAAGATCATTACAACAATATCATTAGACTTTGATTTATTATTTTCATGTCATTAAATTTTATAATTGTTATAAAAATACCATCAAGTTTTTTTTTATATTACTTTAATGTCATTAAATTTTACAAAATGTTACAAAAACACCATCGAAATTAATCAGACTTGCATTTTGATATGCATTCTCATGCTTTTTAGTTCATCATGGTTATTTTCAAGTGATACCATATACAATTCTATAGCTTATAAATGTTATACATCAGCTAACTACTTGTATATCTTAACAGAAGCCACTTATGTTTGATTATGACATTTTTTATTAAACTAATTAATTAATTTTGTACAGATGAAAACACTCCTTCATAGTAGATATGGTCCTAGCAAACCTAAAATAAATGGTAAATTTTTCACTCATTATATGTACTTAAATACATACTTGATATTATAAGCTTTTCTATTTTTTTTTAACTTATAACTATATTTTTATTAAATGAGGGAGAATGGTTACAATGATCTTTATTAAGGTTTGAAACTCGTTCCTGCATATAGCTAGACACGATTTCTGTGAATTTGTTGGATCAACATGAGAGGGTGAAAATGGAAAGCCTAAGTACTGCAGCAAGGATAGTAAAGGCAACTATTGTTTATGGAAAAGAGTCCTAGTCCAGTACAAGTTGTATGGTACACTTAGCTTGAGGCCTCTATAAATATAGAGTTAAGTATCAAATACATGTAGCTTTTTCATTGTATCAGTTTGTAGAACTTTGAGTTGCTTGTTGAGTGCCTTTTTGCTGTAAGGTTTACAGCTACTTTTGTAAGGCGGTCTTGTAAAGTGTGTAAAGAGCGGTGGTGCTCAAAAACTAGGAGAACTTGTGGATGATTTTATGAGGCTTGGTGCTCTTTCATCTGATTTAATCAATGCAATGGACTGGAACTGCTTTAAGTTCCAAGTGGATGTAAGGGCCACACATTGTGATGAAGAACCACTTTGAAAACTAGTGTGCAAATCTTATTGTTTTCTCGGTTTAATCTTTGTTTGATTATTATTGTTTCTGTGAGGAGGTGAAGGATCGTTGTGGTGCGTTAGTTTCTTGATTAACAGTTTCTACATTTAATTAAGTAAAATATTTTATTGATGAACTTATTTATGTTACATTTATTAATTAATGATCTTGAGGAACGCAAGTAGTGGTAAATGATAAGGAATTTGTTCATCGTACAAATGGTATAACTCCCAAATCCTACCACTATAGACCCAAGTTTGAATCTCAATCATGTAATGTTTTATCTATTTAATAAACAAAATAAAAGGACTTTAATGCCTTGGAAAAAAAAAACTAGTGGAAAATTATGAACTTTTTAGAAGATATAGCTCATCATATCAAGGATTTTGTCTTAAGCCTAAGGATTGAAATGCAATCTGCAATAAAGACGATCATGCTGTTCAAGGAAGATGTGGAAACTTTTTTTTTTTTTTTTGGCGCAGTTCACCTTTGTTACTACAATTGTTAATCACATATCACACAAGTTCTAAGTTCCTATTTAATAGGATTTTTTTTATGTATAGCACTTTAATAAAATTGATTTAATGAAATATAATACTCATTTTATAATAAAGTTCATGTTGTAAGCTAATTGAAAACACATGTAAAAATTACCTATGCTCATAAGATACGAGATCTTGTGCTTGATCCATCTATTCAATTTTAAGTTTCTCATTGTCTCCACCAAGGAGTTCCAGCTTCATAGACGTGTTCCCCGTCATCCCATGAGATCTGACATGCTTGAAGACCGATACTAACACTTGGTTCCTTTCCATGCAGTGCAATCCACTCTGTTATAGCCATCTCTTTTTCATCTTCACTGGTATAATGTTTTCTACATTTGCCCAATGGGTTCAGCCCAGGAGTGGTCATCTCTGCAAGTACAGCAGGCATGTACATTGAATCGCCCACTAATGGTGCACCACAAGCAGCTAATTGTGCTCGAATCTACATAATTGGTGCACCACGAAAACGAAGGAAAATATCATCACAATCTTTCTCAAAAGGACGAAGAAAACCCAAATGCTAAAGAAATATACACTTTCAGACTCGTTTGCATCATACCTGATGTGTCCGACCAGTCAAAAGGTTAATTTTACATTCATATGCATGATCTTTTGAAGGCCATTGACAGTCTTCAATACAATAATTCTTCTCAGTTGCAACATTTGGCCACTCAACCATCTTGCAATCTAAAATCTCAAGTTTACACAGGTACCATCCCTCAATTAAATCTGCATGTCATAGCAAGCACTTGGTTATACTTATTCATTTATACGCAGAAAGGAAAAAAAAAACAATTTTCCTTTTAACAATAATCATGAGACATGTACCATAAGTTTTAAGAAGAGAGGACAAGTCTTTATAGCGACCATAGGTTCATAGTAACATGTCATCATAAGTGATAAACAATCGGAAGTTCCATGGAGCTGTCTTTGACAGTGAAAGATCTAACTTTCAAACTTAGAAGAGGCACTGACCAATAATCAATTATGTAAAATTTGGACAACATATATATAAATTAAAAAATAAATTAAACATTAGAGCTAAAAATTTGACAATGAAATTTTTTGAACAAATCCGTATCAAAATGTGGAGTTTGTTATAATGTTATTGCATTTTAATTAAAAAGTAAAAGAGTTTACACAAAAATTTGAACTTTAAAAGATATTATATTTAGAATATGAGCTCAAAATTTAAGCTAAGGTGAGATACTACATGTTAAATACGATTTAATTTTCACAAGAATTATAAAATTTTACATGTAAAATTACATCTTTGATTTTACATCTTTGATCAAGGAGGGACACATGCCTCATATGGATCCTCCCCTGGTCTTTGATGCATGCTAATTAATAACTAAATCAGTTTCATATATATGCTTGACTTGCTCGAGAAAAAGCTTATAATGACCATGCAATTATTTAAAACTGCTTATATAAAAAGTAGCTCTCGTGACTCATGCATAAGCTGAAAAAATCAGTTGGACAGGTAAAAGGAAAAGATCAAGAGAAAGTGTACATTCATGCGTGGATATATGAAATGTCATGACCAGCTAAGGAACAAGAAACCAATAAGATTTGCCCAGCTAGTACAACACATTAACTGCAAACTCTTCCCAGTTCTTAAAAGAGAAAATAAAAAGGGGGAAAAAGAATGTTAGTCACTAGATGCTTAAAAGAGATAATTACCTTCTGAAATGAGTCTTGGGGCTCTGTTAATTGGGCGCATGTAGTGAGTAATTACTCCTATTCGCAAAGGAGCAGCAGCAAGAGCAAGATAAAGTTTCTTCACCTTTTTCTCCTGATAACAAGTTTAAATTTTTTTTTATTAGTATTATATTATTATTACACGAATTTAACTTATACATCAATATGAAAACATTAAACAAGAAAAGAATGCTACTAAAATAGAAATTTCCCTTTCTACATCTAATATCTAAGGGCTAGCTCAAAGTAGGATACCACAAGATCATCAACAACATGAATCAAACAGCTACTATATTCTGTAGCAGCACAACCCCTTGAACTAGGGCTAACTCAATGAATAAAAATAAAATAAAATCTAATCATAATATCTTACTCTGATTTTTCTATGAAATACCGAGCAAAACTCCTTGGTCTTAGCTAAAACAACACTGCAAAGGAATTACCAGCATTATACACCCATGTATAAAATATTAATAATAATAATAACTAGATGATGCTAACGGCAATAAGAGAACAATACCATCCTTCTGTGCAATTGTCGATCTGATGAGTTGTCTTTAATGGTTCTGCTAACTCTAATGCACGTGTGGTGAAAGTTGCACAACTTTCTTCAATGTTATCTGTTGTTCCTCCAACCTGACCATATGGTCATTACAATACAGATAGAATACGCAAAATAACAATCAACAAAAAATAGATAGATGAAAAAAAATGTCTCACACACACAGTGAATGCCAAGTAGATACACACTGCAATTGACATTAGAATAAAATTAAAGTTTGGAAAAGTTAGATGGGTTTGAACAGGACTTTTGGGACTACAGTAAAAAGTTTGTGTCCATTGAAATCTAAAACAAAAGGCATCAATCTTCAAGAAAATCGACAAATATTAATTCACGCTGCTGAACTTCACAGAAAAGGAGGATATCTAATTAAATTACCCATGGAAAAACTAATAACAAGGTGACCTCACTTTATTGGATATTATTTGCTGAAAGTCTGAAACTGAAATTTTAGTCTAGATGCCTTCAAAATATATAAATTTTGAACCGCCTCCCAATATTTTATGTAGTTTACATTCTTTTTTAACTCTCATCTAACACTGCTTGCTGTTTAGCTACTAAGATAAGAGGATGTTGCGAGAAAAGGGACATATGTGACCCAAAAACAATGTGCTCCTTAGATGAGATGACACTTAAAAAAGAATATAATAGTTCTTATTGAGGATGATCTGATTTAGAGAGAAAAACTAGAGAGATGATAGAGAATGAGAATTCCTCGGTCTGGTTTGATACCAAATTCATATATACATATATAAGATATTACATATACACGTTCTAGAATGTTCTAGAATTGTGAGAATGCTTGTAAAATCCAGCTTCAAGGCTAAGGCATCTCAATAATCGAGCATTGTGTCTCAATGTTTGGAAATATCAAGGCTCGGCCACTGTGTCTCAAGGCTTAGGCTCTACAAAGATCGGGCAAAAAGTCATTCTTTATACTCAAACATTAAGTCTTCTTACTCTTTTAACTTGATTCTTCAACTGAGGTTGAAGAGTAAAAGGCTAGACAGGCGAAATGACACATTGAATTTGAAACGGTTTTACACGCCCAAATAAAGGCTTCAAAAATCCTTCCACTTCTTAATTAATTGGAAAGAGAAAACATACCCAGGGGGAGACAAGACATTCGTTTTCATGAAAAACTCGAGTAACAAAAGGGTACGAGGAAACACTTACCTAAAAAAGGAGCCTCCTCACTACAAGAGTAGAATTGACGTCCTCACTCATAATGTTGAGCTTTTTCTACACGGCCATTTATGGGAGGTGCTGAATATAGTGGTTCACACAGTGTGGAGCCCCACCCTCGACTTCATCCTTGGTTAAGTCTTCAATGATCCTTTTTTTCCCAAATCTTGAGCAAGGGAAAGAAGTGTCTATTGGCTTGATTAGATAAGAATGGGTGCTTGTTGATACAAGGAAGCTTGAGAAAGCTCGACCATAGCCTCCAAATCTTGGGGAGGAAGAATGGGCTCTTCAATAACAATACCCAAGCACCTTTTCTTTTCTCAAGCTCTTATTTCTCTTTTTTTTCTATCTTCTTTCTGTAGTGTTGAGCTGTTTCTTTACCCATTAAACTTATCCTTAAGTCGAGCTACTCTTTTTTTTGTTTTCCTGTAATGTTGAGCAACTGCTTTGCTCACTACACTTATCCTTAAGTCGAGCTACTTGTCGAGCATAGGCACAGCTAATTAGTGAGCTGTTACTTTGCTCATCAGGCCTACATTCTGCAAGGAAATTACTTCATTTTGATTCTTTACCAAGGTGATCAACTAATGTTTTAGCTCAAATGAGCTCATGTTTAAGGTATCTAGTTCTTTAACAAGATGATTAGCTCGTGCTTTAACAGGAACACTCTATCTGGTATGTGACCAAGGTGATCAGCTCGTGCTTTAACACAAGCGCTCTACTTGATATGTAACCGAGATGATCAGCTAATCACCTCATACTTTAACGCGAGCGCTCTACCTGGTTATTTACCAAGGTGATCAACTCGTATTTTAATATGAGCACTCTACATGGTTCTTTACCAAGAGGATCAATTCGTGCTTAACGACAGCACTCTACCTAGTATATGCCCGAGGAGATCAACTTGTGCTTTAACACCAACACTCTATCTGGTATATGATCGAGGTGATCAACTCATCTTTTAACGCGAGCGCTCTACCTGGTATGTGATTGAGATGATCAGTTCGTGTTTTAACCCGAGCGCTCTACCTGGTATATGACAGAGGTGATCAGCTCGTACTATAACGTGAGCACTCTACCTGGTATGTGATTGAGGTGATCAACTTATGCCTTAACACGAGCGCTCAACCTACTTCTCTACCAAGGTAATCAGCTCGTGCTTTAATACAACCACTCTACCTCTACCTTGTTCTTAACCAAGGTGATCAACGTGTGCTTTGACGCAAGCGCTCTATCTGGTATGCGATCGAAGTGATCAGCTGGTGCTTTAACGCAAACGCTCTATATAATATGTAACTAAGGTGATCAGCTTATCACCTCGTGCTTTAACGCGAGCGCTCTACCTGGTTCTTTACCAAGGTTATTAGCTCTTACTTTAACATGAGTACTCTACTTGGTTCTTAACCAAAGGGATCAACTCGTGTTTAACGCTAGCGCTATACCCAATATGTGAGCGAGAAGATCAACTCGTGCTTTAATGCGTGCGCTCTATCTAATATATGACTGAGGTGATCAACTCATTCTTTAACGTGAGCGCTCTACCTAGTATGTGATCGAGATGATCAGCTCGTGTTTTAACACAAGCACTCTACCTGGTATGTGACAGAAGTGATCAACTCGTGCTTTAATGCAAGCGCTCTACCTAATTCTTTACCAAGTTGATCAACTCGTGCTTTAGCATGCTCTATCTGGTACGTAACTGATGTGATTAACTCATGATTTAACGCAAGCACTCTACCTAGTTCTTTACCAAGGTGATCGGCTCAAGTTTTAATACGAACGCTTTACCTGATTCTTTACCAAGATGATCAGCTCGTGTTTAACGTGAATGCTCTACTTAGTGTGTGGGGTTAATGCAAGGTGTAATATTTATTCGAGATTTCTCTCTAAAACTCGAGGTAAATCCTGATAAATATGGGATTAGAAGTAAAAATTTCGACCTCTAATCCTAAGCCCCACAGTGGGTGCCAAAATATTTGGAATGATCCAATTTAGAGAGAGAAATTAGAAAAATGTTAGAGAATGAAAATCCCTTAGTCTAATTTGATACCATATTCATATATATAAGGATTATATATACACATATTGATTACATAGGGTACACGTCACAGTTATCAAGGGGTACAATAGTAAGCATAAATTAACTTAGGCTCGACCACGTTGATAGATCAAGTAGATAATCGATTCTCAAACGTTCTCGAATGCTCTAGATTTGTGAGGATGCTTGTAAAATCCAGCTTCAAAGCTAGGGCATCTTAAGGCTCAGGCACTGCGTCTCAAGCGTAGGACATCTTAAAGCCTGAGCATTGTGTCTCAAAACTAGGACATCTCAAAGCTTGGCCACTATGTCTCACGGCTTGGGCTTTACAAAAGTCAAGTAACAGGTCATTCTTTATGCTCAAACAATTATAATTCGAAAACAAATATGGATAAGAAATAATGTACATAGAAAACTATTTAGTTCGTGAAATCCAAGTACAAAATAGAAAATAGAACCTCGAATTTACAAACACAAAACTTATCACAAAATTCAAAGCTTATGAATTCGGTACATACTGATGTACCAGCAGGTTTGTCCAAAACCACATAGGATTCAGCCACATCTATAATTCTTGATTTCCAGTCAATTTCATAGCACCTGATCAAATTTAAGAGTATGAGAAAAGTGAACGTGAAATCAATAGCATTAAAGAGCTTTCAAAATTTTATGTTTTACCTTGGAAAACGTTTTGGGTGCACATATATACGCAAGTAAGTTCCAACTTCAAGAAACTGATCTCCATGGGTTATTCTGAAAGTCTTCTGTGCTTCCCGTACAGTTTTCCCTTTTATTGAAGCTCTATTTTTCAAAACTGATGGTTCAGTGAACTTTTTAAATAAACTTACTTGCTCTGAAGTTGCAGTTGGGGGAGGCTGCGGACACACGAGAGCGTAGTGTACTGCTCCAAAATGGATGAGATCTGCAATATACCTTCAAATAATGAAATTTTTTATATAACATTCCCGTTTGATTAATGACAAGAATCATGTTTCAATAAACAGATTAAACATCAAAACTCACAAAGGAGGAAGGTCGAGAGCTTTAGAGATATATTCCAGAGCACGCCCCCCATCAGTAACAACCAAATGTTCAACTCTAGGTGGTACGTTGTGCAACGGGCATGGAAGCAAGCGATCATATTCAGGGTTGCTAAAGAAAACATACTTCTTAAAGTTGGCAAGGGGACATGGGGTAACTAGCATAACATAGAAGATGAATGCTAAATGCACATAAACTTGTACACATTTGCATTCATACCAGTTATGGCGTGTCACGTGGTAGAATTATCTAGAAAATTGATTAACTTTTTAATTTTCAAAGTTATTTTGACACATGACACATGCCACCATAACTTATATGAGTGCACATTTGTGTGTACTTAGGATTACACTCATGGAAATAACCTACAAATATGACCAAGTACCAGATCCCTAACCACTTGTACCTCATGATATGCATGGGATAATAAATGAAATGAAATAAAATAGAGATAGAATACAGGCTTTGAGCATAAAATTATTTTCACCAATGTTTTAAAGTGCAGTAATTACCAAAAAAATATATGAACAACCAAAACAAAATTTTTAGGCGTATCATATCACATGAGTTATGAGATCAAAACTAAATATACGAGTGTGGTTAAAAATTTCAAGGCTTTAGACGAACAGATTGAGACTTATACACGAATTTGAATGACTGAAACTTTTCTCAGCTGCTTCCCAAGGTAGAGCACATTAGCAAACATTAATAGATGCATCAAGTTCAAAGTATAGTAGTTTCTCTCAAACGTTACGACGGAAAAGAAAGAAAGTTGTCTGCAGCCACTCATTTTATTTTGGATTCGAATTGAAGATGATTGTCACTAAATTTACAGAAGCCGCTCAATGTAAAAGCAGTAAAAATAGGAAAATTGACAAGTTCATCAAACATCTATCAAATTCAAACTAAACACATCCTTCAAACTCCAAACTCTCAAATACCCAAAAGTGCATAAACGATGATTCAGGGGGAAAAAAGGTACCCATTGAGAGAAGAAAAGGTATTTGTATTGATAACGTCCGGTTTCGTGGATTGGCAGACAAAAGTTCTCTTTTTTGGACCCGCAGCCACCTGAAACAACTTGTTGCAGTGGAAGTGTTCACTGAGACATACATGGGTACGTGTTAAGGGGCGCAACAGGGCAACAGGTATACTGAAACGCCGGCAACCATTGGCGAAGATTGAAGCGAAACTCACTGACCCCATCGTCTTTATGCTTTACAAGGTTTCCCTCCCTCCTCTTCACTCCAGCATAGTCAGTTGTTTTGGGTTAGAGGGAATCCTTTTGATGGAGCAATTTTTGATACTTCTATAAAAAGCTCTAAGAATTTGCCGTTTGAAATGAAAAATGAGTATTGTGGAATGGGCCAACGTTTTTGCATAAACCCAATACCGTGTGAAGTACGGGCTCAGTTAGCAAAAAGGTACATTTTTACTTTAAAAAGATTTTGCTCTAAATAATTTTGATATTGGTTGATTTAATTTTAATAAATTAATCAATTTAACTATTTATTTCAAAACTTATATTTTTAAATTAAATTATTTAATAATTAAATTAAAATATACTTATTTCGTAACTTTAATAAAATGAAACTACGTTAAGATTAATCATTCCTCAAACAACCATAGCCAACAACCTTATTAAAACTCAAACAAATAACTGATAATCTCATTTGAGCAATCTCATTTGAGCTCCACTAACTTTATCCGTTACCTCACTAAAATTTTAACATTCACTCTAAAGGTGATGTAACATATTATATTTATAATATATAAATAGTTGTAACATATTACATATAAATATAAAGAAAAATATAACATATTACATACAAATATATAGGTGAATGTAACTAATTAAATATTGGGTTTAATACATTTTTAGCCACTATTGAAGTGATGCAACTTGTTAATTTTTTCTGTCATTAACTTACTTTTTTTCTTAAGTGAATTTGATGGCCAACAAATTATGAGTTAAAGGTTTGGTAAATATTTGCTTAAATTAAGTGAAAATAATGCAATAATTATTACATATAGAGATAAAAATTGATGCAATATATTACATACAAAGATAGAAGTTAATATAACACGTCAACAATGCTCTGAAAACAACCGCAATTGATCTCATTGAATTACATATAACATATTAAATATAAAAATATAGGTAGATGTAACATAATACATATAAAGATACAAGTAAATGTAATAGGTTATATCTACTGAGTCATCGAAACTACAGTGGATATAACGGGTTACATTTACTGGGTCGTCGGAATTACAATGAAAGTAAAATATACATATAAAAATACATGTAAATATAACATATTACATATAATGGATCGCTGAAAATATAGTAATTGTAACAGGCTATATACAAAGTAACTCTATTGGGCTACTTGTATACATAATCCATTAACACAAATATAAATTAACAACTTAATCTAAATTGTGAAGGGAGAGTGGATTGAAGTAAAATCATTAGAATGTGAGTTTAAGTATTAGAAAAAATGAATAAAAGGAGAGTATTATGTTGGCTTATGAATGGTGTTACATACCGAAGTCTTTTGAGGTTTGGTACTCATGTAGTAAGTCATACACAAAAATTTCATTAAAAATGCATTTGAAATATCACCAAATAAATTCAATCTAGAAAATAATGGAGTGAAAGGGAAAGTTAAAATTTCAATTCACACATCAAATATGCACTAACAAAATAAAGAAAGAAGAACAACATTTCTTGATCAAGATAGTTCAGATACATAGGTGATTACAAATAGTTCAAAAACATGAGTGACTACATGCAACAAAATCTTCTCGATCTAATTTATGTTACTTATGGAATGGCGATTGAATTTTATTCGTCAAAAATATTGTTGTATGAAACACTGCCATTGGCATGAATGCATATGTGAAAGTTTAACATCCTACGATCACCATTGAAGGATCATTAGGACTAAAAATGAATAAAATCCATTCGAGATGAAAGAGAAGAGTGACGCTTGAGAAAGGAAGGATCTAGAACTGAAAGAAAAGTCAATAAAAACCATTAAAGGTAAAAAAAAACTATAAACTCTCATATGTAAAATGTGATCGTGCCGTAATTCAGGTAAAATAACATAATATTGCTAAAAGAGCTCCATTTTGAGTCATTAATCGACTTGATAGCTTTATTTTTAATAAATTAATAAAAAAATTCCATTAATAATATTCATCACAAAATTCACAATTTTATATTAATTATTCAATAAAAAACCAAAAAACCTTCATTTTCTAGTGTTAATAAAATAAAACCAAGGTTAAACCTCACCATATATTTGACATCCACCATTGGTGACCTTACCAAATCACAACAAGAGAGCCCATTAGATTATGACAACTCCAATGGTGCTCTGACGACTACCACGGGTGACCCCATCAAAGGTGAATGAAACATATTACGTACAAAAGTAAATATGAATGTATATAAAAAGGTAAGGGTAGATATAACATATTATATTATGTGGATTGTCGAAACTACAGTAAATATAATATATTACATACAATGATACACGTGAATATAATAGAATACATTAAGTGAATCGTTGACAATAGATAACAAAAAAATGGTGGGTTGTTGACAATGTTCTTCAAAACTTTACCAATGGTGATTACTAAAAATCTTGTAGAATCTAATCTTATTTTCATTTTATTGAATTATGTTGTAAAAGTATTTATTAGTATAAATTTATGAATTTTGGTATAAATTTTTGTTAATTGGAAAAAATTAATAATTTTTTTTATATTACGCAAATATCCTAAAAAAGCAAGCTACTTATGTTTGATTTTGAAAACAGTGATAATATCAATAATACTCCTAAGTTTTAATGTAATATTACAAATGTTTTTAAGGTTTTAAAAATATCACAAATAACTTCAAACTTAATAGAAGTGAAAGTTAAGAGAGTTGAATAGCAATCTTTTATACATGAAAAAATTGCAAAAATAAAAAAAATCAAGAAATAATAGAATAAAAACACAATACATCTTAAGATTTTTCTCACAAAAAATGATAATTAGAAAAAAAAATTAAAGAAGCACAAAAAACAAGATTAAATCTTAAAGAATAAGATGGGTTTAAAGATTCATCATTTTCAAGAATAAAGAAAATATTTCTAAGAAAAGATATAGTTTATTATGAAATAAGTAATAAAAAAATGAGTATTAATATTACATATGCATAAGAAAGATATAACATAGATCCTGAAGGAGAAACCTCTAACAAAGAAATAGAGGCTACATATCTAAAACAAGAAGTTAAAATAATAAAAGTATTAGTCGATGACATAATATTAGAAAGAAATTGGAATTATTATTACTCTAATAATGTTCAAAAATAAACTACTTAATATAGAATTAGATTTTGATGGAAGCATAATAGACATATCAAAAAAACCAAATAACAATAATGAAAACTTTAATTCTTTTAGTATTAGAACTGGATATAATACAAAAATCAAACATCAAGTCCTTACATGATATAAATGAAACACACAAAAAAACTCCTAAAAAAATAAAATAATATGGTTATAATAAGAAATTACAACAAGACACGCATAAGAAATTACAACAAGACACACATAAGAAATTTACACTATTAAGAAGATATGCAAATAACATACCCAAGGACAATAAAATTATAAGTTATAAGTCTCATCCATTGTAGAATTTAAAGAAAATTCATTGTAAAATTAAAAGAAAAATCATCTAGGAGATCAAATACATTAATATCTAGGAATAAAAAAAGAAAGAATGAGAAAAAACTCAAATATAAAGAATAAGCTATAATACCATTTTAATGGAATATAGAACATAATTAAAAAAATAGTTTATCGACCTTGAAAATAGAGACAGAAAAATTAGTTAGTTTTTTAGTTTGTTAACCCTAATAGATAAGAGTTAGGAAGACATTATAGCGAAAACTTTGTACAAACAAAGAAGAATATGATATGACAATAATCAATAAAATTATTTTTGAACCAAAAAATATGATCCAAAAAATCATATAAAATGAATTTCACTACCAATTCCTTATCAAGAAAGAACTTCTGACTCATATAGAGAAGAAAGAAATAGACAAAAATTAGAATAACCTGATCTTCCTTATAGAATAAAACAACAACCCAAAATGGAAAAAAACGATTACATTGGAAAACTAGAGATAGTATCCCACCAAAATTCAAACTTCATGAAAAGTATATATCTGATAAGTTAGATTTAGATTGTATAAGAGATGAGAAAAAAACCTTAGATGAATTGTTTAGTAGTATGAGTGTAATCATATAAACTTATTCAACCACACATTCAAACCCTTCAACTTGTAAAATCTTAGTAGCTCACAAAAATGATAGAAAATGTAAGAATTTAGTTTACAAATTTAATAGAACAACAACATTTATAAATGAAGAGAAATGCCATCACAAGTAGAAAATACTTAGATATTGTAGTAAATGAAATATACAATGAATTTATTGGAGATGATAGAGATAGAGATATCATTGAATCTAGTGAAAATGAAATTGAAAAAGCTTTTATGACATTTAACAAATATGAAAACATGTGACATGTGTTATATAAATTCATTTATTTACGAATATAAAATATATTATTATAAGTTATCATCCTTTATGTAAGAAACTTATATGAAAATATTTTTTCATAAATTATCGGAAATGTTGCATAAAATCATAACAGAAGGATGGAATAAAAAAAATAGAGAAACTCTACCAAACATCTTAGGAGGAAAAATAAAAAGTTTTAAAAATTAGATAATCATTAAATATTAAGAAAGACAAAAATATAAACAAATAAGAGAAAATGATAAACTCTATTATGATACAAGAGATTTTAAAATGCCAAAAAAATATGGATATAACATAAAATTTTACAAGTATAAGTATCAAAATATAAAAAAATATAGAACATTCAAAATATATAAATTTTAGAAATAAGACTTTAAAAATATTTAAGAGAAGGTATAACAAAAACCTTATAGAAAATTATATTTTAGGAGGAAAAGGGATAAGAAACTAGGAAACATAAATTATTATCCATTATGTAAAAAAGAAATTCGAATGATGGATTTATAATAAAGAATGACATTAAACTAACAAATGTCTTAAAAGGATTTAACATAAGAACAAATTTAAAAAGGAATTTTCACGGAAAGAAAAAATTTTAGAAGAAGCTTTTAAGATAAGATTAAAACTAGAGAAATTGAATATAGATGATACTTGTGTTATTTATTTATTAAAAGAAATAGAGGAAGAAATAACTGACTCAGAATATGAATATTCTTCATCAAAAAATAAATTATTTGTATAGTATTATAAATCTAAATGGTACTTATATTAAGGTAAAATTGAAATTTAAAGGTTACACAAGTTACCATCTACATGCATATGTAGATATATGAGCTATTATATGTGTAGCTAATACATTTGTGTTCCCAAAACAACTCTAAAAACAAGCATCAAAAGATTTAATTATAAAAATTTCTAACAATATTACAATAAATCTTAATAATATCTTAAAAGATATAGTTATAATGATAGGATGAGAGAAATTTTATATTCTTACCATATATCAACAAGAAATATGAGTTGATTTATTAGTAGAAAATAATTTTAAATTTATATCAATCTTTTATATAATATTTAGATAGAATAAGTTCAACAACACTAGATGATAAAACTTTTTATGTGTTAAAAATAAAAAAAAACTTTGATTGTATGAAACTTAACTTTTATGTGACATAAAAAGTAAAAATGTGGTGAGATAGACACAAAACAACAACAAAAATCTTATATAGAAAATATTTCATTAGATATAGAAAATAAATAATTTTTTTAATAACATTCAAAAAGATAAAGCCTTAACAAGTATCAAAAAATTATTAAAAATAGTAAGCTCAGAAAATCTTTTGGATTACAAAGTAAATAAATCTAAAAATATTGCTAATATAAAATTAAGATACTTTAACAAAGTTACTAGAGTAAAACTTATGATTTATATTTCTAAAGACATGATTGAGTTTGAAAAACAAATTTAAGGTCTTTTGAAACTAAAAATCATAATACCAAGTAATTGACTACACTTTAGAGAAATATTCTTAGTAAAAAAAGAAGCTAAAAAAGAAGAGAAAAATAAAAAATTATAATAAACTCCAAATAATTGAATAAAAAAATCATTAATAATGGATAGTTTATTCTAAAGAAAGTAAAATTATTATCATAATAAAAGGAAAAAAAATATTTCTCGAATTTTGATTACAAAAGTAGATTTTGGTAAATAAGATTAGATGAAAAATCTTAAAAACTAACAGTATTTTTTTTTACCAAAGACAACTCCAATGGACTTCATACCATTCAAATTGAATGAAGTATTTATTGTGTTTGCATAAATAATATTTTGATTTTTAGTAATAAATTAAATAAACATTATTTAGATATTATTAATATTCTACAAGAAAGCATAAAAGAATACATCGTACCTTTTGAGAAGAAAATAGTAATTGTTCAGTAAAAAATTAAGTATTTAAGGTTAAAAATTGAAAATAGAAAATATAATCTAACCCCCATATACTATAGCATTCAAGGACTTTCTAATGAATTAAAAAAAATCAATTATAAAGATTCTTAGGATGTTTAACGTATGTTGAAACATATATAAAAAAACTTGCAAAAATGCAAAAACTTCTACAAACAAAATTAAAACATGTTTGGAAATGGACAAAGCAAGGTACTTTGTACATTTATAAGGTAAAAGCACTGGCAAAATGTTTCTAACTTTATACCATTCAGATCTAGATGATAAAATGATAATTAAAATAGATGTTTCACATGAATATTAAAGAGTAGTTGTAAAAGTAAAAATATATGATAAAGATAAATATCTTTGTAGATATATACTAGGATCTTTTTATGGTTCATAATTAAATTATCACAGTAATAAAAATCAATAATTAACTGTTAAAAAAGCTATTAATAAATTTACAAAATATGTAATAAATTTAGATTCATTATCAAAATCGATAATAAGAATTTTGGTTATTTTTTAAGAACTAATTTTACAGGTGATTATAAATCAGAAAGATTAGTCAGATGATAACAGTGGTTACACTTTAATTTTGATATCAAACATCTTCTAGAAAACAATAATAGTTTAGTAGATACACTTACGAGAGAATTAATACCTTTAACTATTTTTGTTTTTGCATGAATGGAATATCTTGATATCAAGATCAAGATAAAGGAAAAGTAAATAAGAATCCTTTAAAAACAACTCAAGATTTTATACCCAGAGAAGTATCTTTTGGAGATAAGAATTAAACATGAAAAACTTAATAGTTCAAAATGACCATTAGAGTCCAACAATTCTAAATAGGAATCCCCGTCAAAGATTCATTCTAAATAAAGTATAACTTCTTAAGAAGGAATTCAAAATGAGAAAAAAGATCTAACAATTCAAAAGAGAGTAATATTTTTGAAAAGAAAAAGAAAAGGCTTAGTTAAATTGAAGAAGCAAAAATATAATACAAAAAAAAAGACTTATGTAGTCTATAATTGTCCAAAATTAGGAATTTACAACAAATGGTCTGAAATAAGTAAATATATTATCAGATTTAGAAGAATAACTCACAGAGCTTTCCCTGATAAAATAAAATTTGAAGGCAGTTATGCTAACTATAGAGCACCAAAACTCCTAACTTCAATGAGCATATTTAAAAACTACTATGTAGCATTACAACAATAATTATTGCCACCAAGCATATTAAAAACCCTAGGGAAGATAGTACAATCACCAATACTATTCAAAGAAATGTCTCTCACAGAGACAGTAAAGATAGTACAACATTAGTACTATTCAGAAAAATATCTCCCATGAATGCATTAGTTATTGAAGACAAAAAAGACCAACACAGGAATTTAAGGAAACCATAATGGTTGAGTCTCTATAACTTAACTAGAAAATCTATTCATGAATATATCAAAAATATGAAATTTTACACCATAGAAAAAGAATTTCCAATAAGTAGTAAATTTAATGTTCTTGAAAAAGCTGATCTAATTTTGTTTATAAAACTTTCTGTGCAGGTTTAATGGAGAACTTATATTCAGGAATTAATTTAAATAAATTAAATTATTTTTCTAAAAATTTCAATAAGACTATCAAGAACTTCAGGAAGAAGAGCAAAATAAGTAACAAGCCTATTTATCTCAGATTTTTCAATTCACTTATGGACTGTAATGAAGAAAATTGTGTTAATCCCTACCATTTTATCAAATTCAAAATTTTCAACACTAATAGGGAAGTCACAAATAAAATGACAAAGAGGAATAAAGATGCATCATCGTTTACATTATCAAAAGGACTTTGGTAGAAAACGACAAAGAGGAATAAACATGTAGAATCCACATCTTAAGTCAGCAAATCATGCTAATGAAATAAAATGCCTAGATCAAAAAGTCAAGAGCAGAAAGTTAGATGAATTATTAAAGTATGAGTAAAACAGTGATTCTTTATCCTGTAAAAAAACATTTATTTTCATTAGTTGGACACAACTTTAGCAATAGTAATCTCTCTACTCTAAAAATTATTCATCTTGCAACTATGTATCTAGAAACTGTAGGTGGTTAAGAATCTCTTCAAGGTTCTTAGTTAGTTTTTAGAATTGTAATGATTATTAATATTATGAATAAAATGGAATATAGTTACTATTTTTCTATTTTTTTAATAAGTCTAATTTGGATACCGTATTATGTACGAATGTAAAGGTTTCACCATTATTAGGAGGATATTGATATTTGAGCATACTGAGGCATATAAGTTGTAATAAAAAAAGATGAACAATAGAATGGAAAACAATGGTAGATTCATTAAATTCAAGTATGAATAATTATAATTCTATGTCAATTAAAAATTTTGAATGATTAAATATTTGTTTGTAATATTTGTAAAACTGATAACTAAAAAAATTGAAAAAAAAAACTAGTCACAACTGTGAGTAAACAAAAACGTAAGGAAATTATAAAAATAAAACAATATTTTGATAAAAAATTTAAAGATTTGTCTTTAAATAATAATACGTAGAAAGTAAAAATTAGTTATAAAACACTTAGTTAAATTTTGATATCAAAGTTATAATAAGAAAAAATACACCATTGGATATAAAGTTAACGCGAACAATTAGTTCAAAGATATTAGTAATATTAACTTAAAAGTCGAAAATATTAAAACTCTTTTTTATAAAAATCAGGGATATATGTAAAGATATGTTAAAAATTAAGTACCATGGTGATATTTTTTCTTGAAAATTGAAACAAAATTTCTAATTACATCCACAAAAATTATACAACTATTGTTATTTTCAAAAATGTTAAATAGTTAAAATAATAATAAATAAAATCATTGATTTTCAGATCCAATTACATCCCTAAACAGCCTCACATTTTTCTCAACACCTCCATCTTGATCATCCCATCCACACTGACGTGTTTTGATTGTAGAAAAAAATATTTTAATATGAAACACTGACATGTTTCGTATTAATTGTGACTTAATTTCCATTTATTTAAAGTTTAAGTTTTTAACGTACAAAAACATATTTTAATAAAAAAATTATTAAATTAATATAATTTATTTTTAAGTAATATATATTTTTTTAAATTTAAAAATAAAAAAAATACATTTTATAATTTAGAAGTAAGCAGCACACCTAATATGGGGACTTTTATGACAATTATTTATTGCTATACAAATAATTCATTCTTATCGTGTTTGTCCTCAAACGGTCGATGCCTAGTCCAAGCAAACTAATGGTCAAGATCTGAACTCCAATAACCATGTAGAGAAACGCTTCAATATATATGGTATTTTCATTTTCATTTTCTTTCTTTCTCTTTTTTTTTTCATTTGTTTGATAAATAAATGGCAATCGATTTTTATGGGATGGGATTCAATTGTCTTTCCCTTAGGTAGGTATACTACTCTACCGTTAACTGGCTCGATTTAAATGCTTATAATTTGGCATTTTGATGAAAACTCATAAAATCAATAAAATATGAACTGTTTAAATGGATTTGTTTAAAAAAATGTTTTTAAGTTCGTTTATTTGTATATAATGTATAATTTAAGTCTATTTATTTCTAAAAAAAGTGTCAATAGGATAAAATTAATTTTTATCTCATTTTTCATTAAATATAACAGAATATTACATATTTCACATTTATGTTTATATTTATATATATATATATATATAATAAAAATTAATATTTAATTATAAAATTATTCAAATTTTATAAAAAAAATTCTTCCTAGACTAAACAAATCTTTCATCGTTTAATATTCAAAATTAGACATAAAATAATTAAGTTTTTTTAAGTTTAAAAATTTTTGTTAAAAATTTGAGTAATTCTTTAATTAAACTTCATTGGATATATATCTATCAAAAAATATAAATATACATATATAATATGTGTTATAATGTTAAATTTGATAAAAAGTTAACTTTTTCTTTATTTGATATATTTTTCAAAAATAATTAGACTTAAAATTACTTTTTCTAAATAAATAGAATATATAATCCTTTAGACTGAAATAAAGGGACATCCACTGCCATTTTTTCTAAGATCGTAACTATTATTATTAATCATTGATTCAATTCATATTTTTTTTATAAACAAAAATGATAGATTAGGATACTTTACTTCAAATTTAGAATGAAACTTATACTTATAAACTATTACAAAATGTGTAGCTTATCGTGTCTTATCTTATCATATTTTGTTTAAACTCAAGCGATTTTTGCTTAAATGATTGAATATTGTTAGTTGAACGTCATAATCAATTACATTTCTATTTAGGTCATGTTCTCATCTGTAACGCTTCACTCTAACATGATTTTGTTCTTGGCTTACACTCAAAATGCCTTGTATCATTTAGTGCATGCTAACTAAAGGAAAATCGAAATCAAAGAAAATGATTGATTTATAGTCACGTTGTTTACTACTTAATTTGCATCGGTAATGGGAATGAAATTGTTTTCAAGTTTCTATTCTAGTTCCACTTTTAGACCCAAATTGATTCCCAACCCAAACCATATCATCCATTCTTTTTCCTTCCTAAAATTATTTAATTTTTTATTTTGCATTTCAAAATTTGACAAAATTATATATCCTTATTCAAATTTAACAATTATATAAATAAATTGTTTATGAATTTGTTTATATATTACATGGCTCACCTATATTATAATACTTACTTATCTATATATAATGCTTAGTTTAATTATTTACCAAATTTTTTTTATTTTTTTATTCATCCATTGCATACCATTACTTATATTTTTAAAAATGAAAAAAAAATTAAATGGAAAGCTATATCATTTTTTCCGAAAAAAATGTAACAAAGGCCCCTTACATTAAGTTAAAGGATTCATTTAGTCTCTTATAAAGAAAAAAATATATCATTTGCTTATTTCCTTTTATAAAAAAGGTCAAAAAATGAAAAAAAATATTTTTTATTAATATTTTAAATAAAATATTATTATTTTTCAATGCTTTATTTTATAGGTAAATAAATAAAGTATAAAAATGACTTTTAAACATGGTATTTTAATATTAAAACTATTAAAATATTAAGTTAATAGTTAAATTTTTATTATAAATCTATTAAAATATTAAAGGAATAGTAAATTTTTTTTATTTTTTGATACATTTTATAAAATATAATAGACTACATGACATCTTTTATAATGTAAGTAACTATTTGATATAAATTTACTAATGTAAGGGACCTTTAAGAAACGTCACCATATTTTTTATAAAAAAATAAAATATAATTCTTAATTTTTTCAATATATAAAATAAAAATATATATAATTCTTAATTTTGGTAATGTTACTATTTTTATTTTCTTATCTTGAATCAGCATATTTACTTTCTTATATAGTAGGAATCTCTTGCTTATTTCGATTCCATAAAAGAGATAGTAAGGAACATCAAATGTAATCATTTTAATTCTTTTTTATTCTGATTCATCTACATTTTGATTTAGTGTGATTTTTATATCAAACTAATAACCACGTCTTAGAGTTTCTCATACTTATAACCATTACGATTTTTCTTTCACAAGCAATCTTGTTTACCAAACTCTTTCTTATCCAAATTCAAGGAATTACATTTTAAGGGATTGATGACTGTTACATTGCCCCTTGTGCAATAATGAAGTAAAAATGAGTCTTTAATGTTTTCACTTGCCTCCTAACAAGATGATAACATTGGGATGTGAATATAAGATCAAATGATGTGGTTTTATTATTGATACATGATAAAATTAGAAAAGAGAAAATAGTTTATTTTGTTTAAGATTTTTGTTTAAAATTCTATTAAAGTAATAAATTATTTTATTTAGAGTTATAATTTTTATGTACTATTAGAATTCTACGTATAAACCTTTATTTAGAGTTCTTTTTTGTATGTAGTATTAGAGTTCCACATAGAAACTTTATGAATTATTCTAGTTATTTTTCCATTATAAATAGTTAAACCCTATGCATGTATAAGACATCCTAAAAAATTATCAATTTAGTAATATTAAATAAGTTTTCTTCTTCTTCTTTTTCTCTTATTCCTAATTTTTAGGAATAGTTCTTCTTTCTTCCGTTTGGAAGTTGAAGACAATAATTTTCTTGTGTTTGTTTCTTAATACAAATATGAGGACCTCTTGCTAGAGAGTGAGTCTGGTTAGTTTAAACTTTCCTTATATTTTTCTTATTTTCTAAGTTCTTCCATATTATTAGTGCATTCGTGTTTTCATCCTACGTCAAAGTGGTATTAGAGCAAGGTTCCTTTGGATCCAATGAAGCATAATAAAAGTATTTCACGAAAAAAAATTCAAGAATTTCGTCAAGCTCTTAATAAACCGTTTGCATCATTGATGTTATTAAACAAAAATATGAATCAGGCTCCTATTCAAAAAGATTATAGAAAAACTCAAAATCAAGATCTTACTCAAGTGGAAAAGATGATCCAACACGGTATAAAATATGAGCCGCCAAAAAAGGAAGACTTACCTAAAGCTTTAAAAGTAGAAGAGTAATATTTTGAAAACAAGGTTCCTGAGATAATTTTGATTGAAGACAAAAATGATCATATTATTGAGACTAGAAAACCTATGTTAAAGATCATACAAATTCAGAAGGAAGAATATGAAGAAGAAATATCTTTACAGGATCAGTTAGTCCCAGATCTCAAAATTATCTCCATAAAAGAAGATTTAAATATCATGGCAATTGTAGATATTCTTGAAGTTAAAGAATCAAGTGTCTTCACTACTTTCAGATGCAATCAATTATTTTCCAAAATAGCAAGAGTTGTCAAATAATCTTCAAGATACCGAGTCATATTTCATTATTTTAGAACTTATTGAAAATATTAATGTTAAAGGTGATCATGTAGACAATATTTGACTAATATTGTTCAAGGAAGTGGAACAATATGAAAAATCAATTTTGAAGATCTATGAATATTATAAGTATTATCATCTTCATTTGATAAAAACTCGAGGACGAGTTTTAACTAAGTGGATGAGAATAATACGGGACAAAAATAGAAAAGAGAAACTAGTTTATTTTGTTTAGAATTCTACTAAAGTAATAGCTTATTTTATTTAGAGTTCTAATTTTTATGTACTATTAGAATCTTACACAGAAACCTTTATTTAGAATTCTTTTTTTATGTGTATTACTAGAGTTGCACATAGAAACTTTATGAATTATTCTAGGAACTTTTCAATTATAAATAACTAGGTTATATGTTTATGTTTGTATAAAACATTTTAGAAAATTATCAACTTAGTAATATTAAAGAAGTTTTCTTTTTGTTTCCTCTTATTCCTAATTTTTAGGAGTAACTCATCTTTCTTCTGTTTGGAAGTCGAAGTCTTCTTATTCGTGAGATAAAAGAATATTCTTAGGCTAATACTACTCTAGAGTTGCTAGAGTGCTTGTCTAAAGATATACAACATAGATAGACTTGTTTCATTCTAGATTTACTAGAGTGTTTGTCTAGATAATAATTTTCTTGTGTTTGTTTCATAACATAAATACGAGGGCCTCTTGTTAGAAAGTGAGTTTGGCTAGTTTAAACTTTGCTTATAATTTTCTTATTTTCTAAGTGCTTCTATATTATTGGTGCATTTATGCTTTCGTCATGCATCCGGATATGATGCAGTGTGCATGCACATGTCCTACGTTGCTTTGTAAACTAAGTGGTGATGTGCTTATAAGGGGTGAGTACTCTCTAAATGTATTGATATGTTTTACGGTTTATCCTTAGAAGCAAAGCTGTGAGGTCCCGCTGAACTATCAAGTTATGATCACGAGCTTCTTGAATTTGTAGTTATGGACCAAAGTGAACAATATCATGCCATGTGGAATTGGTCCTACTCCGTTGTCAACGGACGAATTAATCGTCCTGTATCAGTGCTTACAAGGGGTGAGTACTCTCAAAATGGCATGATGCATTCTGAGATTTCTTTTTATAAGCAAAGCCGTAAGGTCCCGTTGAACTATTAAATCATGGTCGTAGACCCACTGAATTTGTAGTTATGGACTAAAATAGACAATCTCGTGCCATGTGGAATGAGTCCCACTCCACTATAAGCAGACGAATTAACCATCTTGTATCAGTTGGCATCAAAGCTATAACCTAATTAGGACATATGAGCTTGTGTTATTACATCAACGTAAGACTCCCTAAGTGAAAATGTATGATGCAATGTGCTTACATATTCTACCTTACTTAAAAAATTAAGTGGTTATTTTCTATTGAAATATAGGTTGAAATTTGACTTCATAACTATGTCAATTACATGAGTTTTAGATCTATTAATCCATATAAGGGTCAAATCAAATTACCTAATGGAGACGTTTTCTAGGATTGGTTGATGTAAACGGTAATCGTGCTCACTAGTAAAGTAGTGATTTATTGTTTTAACCTTGATCAAAGTTAAAATCACGTATCACGTATGACACACCAAAAATAAATTGAATTTATAAAAAAGAAGCTAAGTAATCGTGTACATAAAAGTCTATCTCCAAAAAAAAAAAACCATAAACTAAAATATCATATTTTATGTTTTTTTTTAATATAATTTACGTTGTGTTTTTCAAGGCAATGTGTAGTCTTGATCACTCTGTCTCTTGGTTATTTTAAAAGAAAGAAAAAAAAGGCCTAGTTGCGTCAATTAATTTTTTTTTTTTACCTTTAAGTGTTTGATTTATTTATTAATTTTTTAGATTTTTATTCAAGTATAATCAGTAACGTGTATGGAGCATTAGAGCTTAAATGATATTCTAAATTTTAGTAAATTTAATTTAGAAAAGTAATACGAAAATTGAAGGAAAATTGATAACTAGTGTAAAACTTACACAAATAATTATGATTCGGAAATCAGATCTTTAACATGTCTAATTAAGTTTTGAACTTGAGCCACAAACTTAATCAACATTTAAAGTTGAAAGAATGGAAGAAAAAATGTATCTACCAAAAAAAAAAAAAAAAACTACTTGAAAAAAAAAGGAAGTATTGCAAGTTTTTGTACGATTGTTTGGTGTTTACTTTTCTCAACTATAATGATCAAAATTAAAATTTTTATAAAAACTTTCAAAGTAGCTCACACTTCTCTTTATTTGATAAAAATAAAATTATAATAACTTTCTATAAAAAATTTAAAATAACAAGCTTTAAAAAAAATTTAAAACTATACTTTTAAAACTTTCTAATGATATATAAAATGATTGATAATATTTAATAATATCGTACATTTTATATTTTAAAATTGAATCAAATATGTTACATAGAATCTAAAAATCATAAGTAAAATAAGTATAAATTTCTATTAAAAACTCAAAACCATGAACCATAAAATTAATTAGAAAATATACTTCTCTATTTTTAATGATATATGAAATGATTAATAAAAATTTGTGAATTTTTTTAAAATTAATAACAAATATTCTTTTAAATTTTAACGATCATTAGTAAATGTGTATAATTTTTTATAGAAAACTCAAAATAAAGAACCATAAAATTCCTTAAAAATTATATTTCTAGATATTGTTAATGATATATGAAATAAATCATAATATTTTATGAATGAGTACAATTTATATTTTAAAAATATTTAATAGAATCTGAACAGTATTCAATGAAATGAGCATAACTTTTCTAAAAATCTCAAAATTTTAAAATGTAATATTTCTTATAATTTTTTTTATATATTTTTAATGATATAAGAATTTAATAATAAACTATTATAAATTAATAAAATTTAAATTTTAAAGCTAAGTCAATGATCATCTCTTTAATCTCAATTATATTGTGTATATTTTTTTAAGTTACTATTTGTCTTAAAATTCTATATTTATTGAAATATTTTAATATAAATTAAATTAAATTTTATTTTTAAAAATCAGTTGTTATATTTTTTTATTAATTTAATTAATATTAATATTTTTGTCAATAATAATTAATAATTATATTTTTGATAACTTTTTACATTTTTTTTATTATTTATTAGATTTTTAATTCAATGTTTTTATCAAATAAACTAACGAGGTGCTTATGAGCCAAAATAAACTGCTAATTTAAGTTAGTGAGTTTAATGAGTTAGAGTCTTTTAGATCATAAATTCAATAAACACATCTCTACTTCCAATATTGCCTTCTTACCATCGTCTATTTTCTTCACTTTCGGTTATAAAATCTTTTTTAATAATGTTTTCTCTTTATAGCTATTCTTCTTCGGAGAATAATCTAGTAAATATTTGTAATTTTAATTTATTTGGTTTATTCTTTGACAAGTTCATCAAAAAGAGCAATAAAGATAACTATCCTGACCTATATATGGTAAGTACTTGAGAGATTATAACCAGGGGTGGAGTTAGAAATTATTTTTAGGGGTTGAAAATTAATTTTTTTACCATGAGTACAAAATATATAGCTTTTATGTTAACATTTTATTTAACCTTTAATATAAATTATTTTAAAAAATACAATAAAGTTGATATATTAGCATATTAAATTAACTAATTAATATTACTTTTAAAGTAAAAAATAAAATTAATATATTAAAATTAATCTAAACTATTAATAAAATTTATGTATTAAAGTTTTAAAAAATATTAACAGAAAACTTCAATTAAATTAAAAATATTATTTAAATAAGATGTCAAATAATTTTATCACATGATATATATTTAAAAATGAAATATATATATTTAAAACTAAAAATAAAAGATGATAAAATATTATGTCAAATATTGTATACCCTAGTGATAAATAAGTTGATTTAGTATCATTTATTACATTTTTATTTTATTATAAACATGAATAGTTATAATAAAAGATTATATTACATGACACTCAAAGTTTAAATTATTAGTAAATATTAAAATATTTTAATTAATTAAATATTAACATCAAATGAATTTAATTAGTAAAAATTTAATTAGAATTTTATGACCAATATAAGTTGAATATAAGCATCACATTTTTAATCAATGACTCTCCTTCAGGGATAGTCAATGTTTTGCTTCCAAAATACACAAATAAAAAAGCAAAGGAACCAAATGGAAATGCAAAAGAAGGTGGCTTCTATAAAATAAAAATAAAAAAAAAGATAAGGAAAAGAAGGGGCAGATGTCCTCTGTGAGATCGATGATCATAACTCATAAGTTTCTAACTTGGAACATTTAAGTGAACCTCACACTCTTACAGTGAGATGAGTACACGATCATAATTAGTTTCTATTGGAGATAAAATTAAGGAATAATTTAATGAGTAAATTAAGGAATGTTAATAAAAGTTTAATAATATTTAATAATGTTTCAGCAAGTCATTTTCTCTTCGGCCTGTCTCAAGAAATTAAGGGTCTGCGGACTCTGTCTCAAGAAATTAAGGGTCTGCGGACTCTTACTGTGAAAGGAAGAACTGAGTTTATTTATATAGCATGAGTTTTTTGTTAGTTTCCTTTGTACACGTATGTTATTTTTCATATTACATAAAAAAAAAATTTACATGCTTAAAATTATGGTGTAAATATTTTTTTACATAGTAAATAAACATATTATTTTTTAGATAGGTTAAAGATAAAACTATATGAATAAATAGATCATATAAAATTGGAGAAATTTATTTATATGTTTTAATGAACTCATATTAATCAAAAATATAATATGATCATTTCCCACTTAATTTTTTAGGCTTTTTCAAAAATACTCTTAATTTTTATTGATTAATTATGATTGAATTTTAATTAGATATTTATTCAATTCGATCGATCATAATTAAATAAATAATAAATATCCTGTTGATATGTGTTTAATCACCTAATAATTCAATTTTTTAGAGTTAAATTCAATACATATTTAACTAAATTAGACCTTATTTATCTAAATATTTATAAAATAACAATATTGTGTGGAGTAAATGATTTTTTGTATTAAACAGCAAATAAACAGGAGGTTTTTATTTACTGACAAAAAAAAAAGAGAGGATAGAGTTGCAAGTCACATAAGTTCACAAAGAACAACATAGTTTTTCTTTTTTGCACCCGCCGAATATAGGCCAAGCCCTCCTCAAGTGAACAAAGCAGTTCAAGTAGCAAAAAACTCCTATGTGACTTTGCACATAGCAAACTTTTTAGATGAAAAAGTTTAAGAAGCACCACTAACTTAACTGTTACCTGGATACAAGAACAAGACGAACTAGTTACAATCTGCAAGACCTTAGGGGAGGAAGAACAGTGTCATTTGGTGTAATAAAATTGTGTGTTAAGCTAGATTTTGCAGTGCACCTTATGTTACAGAACTTTCAAGTTCTGCCTTGATGTGCAGGTCTTAGAAGGGGCTTTAGGGGACCAAATAACATTGCCCTGACGAGCAGAACCTTTGGAAGAGGCTTCTTTTAGAAGCAAATAGTATCACATGCTGAGATTGATATACTATACAAGCAAGCAGTATACCTTAAGTTGTAAGATTTTCAAAATTTGTTCGGATGCTATTGCTCTCTATTTTCAGGGAGTCTCCTTCCGTAGAGATTTAAGATGCAAACTAGCCTTTGCAACATCTTCATCAGTTTTCGACTCAGCTATGAGTTCTAGAGCATTTACTACATCACTCATGTATGGCCGGGTGTCATATTCGTCTTGGAGACACATTGCTGTAACTGCAAGAGCTTGATAAAGACCCTTCGTTGGGTAGTTTCCTTCAAATAAGGAATCAACCATTGAAGGGAAGTTTCTTCTGTCCTTAAACAGCGGCTCTGCCTGCAATAAGGATTAATTGATAGACAATCACTATCTATCTATTAAGGGTTTCAAAACCCAACATTTTGTTGGAAAACAATGAGGCTGTTTCACAGTCATCATATTTCTCAAGTAATTGTCGACGACGTACCCAAGTAACTAAATTATGCTCCTCGTATGGCCTTGCACCATCAATAGCTCTCCTTCCTGTAATAATCTCCAAAAACACAACCCCAAAACTGTACACATCAGACTTAGTTGTGAGTTCACCTGATGAAGCATACTCTGGAGCACAATAACCATAAGTTCCCATCACTTTTGTAGAAACATGGCCTGGTTTTTCAGGAGCACCCAACTTCACAAGTCCAAAATCAGATAGTTTTGCATTAAAGTTATCATCTAATAATATATTTGATGCTTTGAAATCACGGTATATAATTGGCGGTTTGGCCATCTCATGTAAAAATTCAAGTCCTTTGGCTGCTCCTTCAACTATTTTCATCCTTGTATCCCAATTCAGAGGCTTTTTACCTAGAGGTACATCTTAAGAATAGGAATAAAATAGACTTTTAATCAGTACATGGCACCACATGCCTATGTTAAGATTTAAGCTAAAAACATAATTTGAACATTGTTAAAGCAATCAAGTTTATACCAAAAAGGTACTCATCTAAAGATCCTTTGGCCATGTATTCATACACTAATATTCTTTGTTCACCTTCGGCGCAATAACCTATGAGTTCAACAAGGTTTGGGTGTTGTTGAACAATACTTGACACCAAAACCTCAGCAAAAAACTCTCTGCTCCCTTGAATTCCTTTCCTGTCTAATTGCTTGACAGCAACCACCTGAATTAAATACACAACATAAAATTTCAAAACCATTATAGTAATAAGTGTGCATATCTTCTACATAGATTTTGTGTGCATGTATGCATGTTATTGTGTCTGAGATATACCCTTTCGAGTTTCTTAAGGTATCCTTTGTAGACCCTGCCAAAACCACCTTCCCCAACTAAAGAGTCAAGATTAAAGTTATATGTTGCAGAGGCTAATTCAGAAAATGTAAACTCTATACAAGAGATTTTTGCATTTCCAAAGTTAGCCATGTCTTTCGCTATGTTCATGCGCTTGCTGCTCGCTGCAAATTCATACATGTAACTTGGTTGAGACTTGAGACAAACAAATATGTTTAATACTTAAAAATGAGAATATTGTATGAAATGACTCCTTCAATTGGTGCTTTCATTTTTAACGCTAGTTACTTTTAAACACATATTCAGAAAAGAAAAAAAAATTGTACATGCTTTCGAAAGCACAACGTTGGAGCTTCAGCAACTCTGGCCAAAGATGGCCACCCAAACAAACAAACACACAAAAAAAAGAAAGATAGATCGTGGATACTATTCTTAAACTCAAATGAATTTAATTTTGACTAAGGGTAAAAAAATGAAAAGCAGTGTAAAAGGATCAAAAGAAAACTGGTATATAAAAATTAACAAATACAAACGGGGGTAATCATAATTACTTACTTGACTTGATAGAGAGACCGGCAATAATGGATGCAAATGTTTTGCCATTGTTAGTATATTCCTTCCTGCTCTTGCCAATAGAATCATCGGAATTGGGTGTTCTATCACCACCGCAACATGAAAAGCATATCATCTTCTCCCTGCCCTTTGTTCCTTCTAATATGCAACACTACACAATTATCAAATCCCATATGATTTATTAACGTTTTAACTTTAAAATTGGGAATTTGATCAATACAATTTTACAAATATTTATATCAATCCCTTTGTTAAGATCTTTGTATCAATCCCTTAATTTGTGAAAAGGATAAATTAAAGCAAAGAAAAATACAAATATTTGGGGTTTATCAACATCATATGGAGGAATAGATGAATACAACCTAAAAGATGAAACTCAAATGTAGAAACGTTACCTTTAGAATGAGAGGAAATAGGCAAAGGAGAATCAGGGAGCTTCTTTTTTTTAGTTTTTTAGTTTTTTTGTCCCCGTTGCTCTGTTCAGGAGATTATGTGGGACTTCATACAGCGCTATTAACTTCATTTTCCTTCTAAAAATATGTTTTGACATCTCAATATCATTCCTTTGGACAAGACATTTCAAAAGAACAAACTGCACACCACATTTCTTCCTAAGAAAATGGATTACCTATTAATGAAATATTGAAACAAATGAAATGAAATTATAATTTAATGAAAATATATTAAACTAGATATAGCAAACAAATGAATAATGAGATTTAATTTCTATACATTATGTTTTGGACTGATATAAATAATCAATATTATTTAAAAAAATGTAAAGTACACCTAAATTTAGGTACACTTTTGCAACCATATTAATTATGTTGTATTACACGGTAGAAATGTCTAAAAAAAATACACCATTTCTCAAATTTTTAAAATAATTAGAGAATATATCACGATATAAATAGTGCAATTGTAAAAATATATGCAATTTTATTTATTCATAGCATTTCTCTTCTCTTGTATAAAAATTTACAAATATGTTTTTTGATATTTATAACGATAACCGATATATTTTTTCTTCCCATTTCATAACCAATCAGTTAAAATATTCAAATGAATTTTACAAATGAATTAGTGGCTCAATTGCATGTAACTCACTTTGATATATAAAAGGCTTGAGATTGAAGTCTTACTTAAATTTATGTGTAATATATTTATTTTAAAAAAATCTAAATGAATTTTTAACACTACAATCCCACCATCACAATTTCTCTTAATGTTTTAAATATATCGTAATTATAGTGATATCTGTGTATAATCTCATTTAAGTTAGTTCTCAATAAATTTGATTAAAATTGACCACGTATGATGAAATCGATCAATAAAATTAAAATTGATTAGGCTCAAATAAATTCTCTAATAATTTGTCATTGAAGGAGTCTATTTCTATTTCTAAAATTTGACACACTTTTAAACATTTTTAATGCCACATTCATTTTAAAATAAAAATTACACACTTGTTAGATACAAATATATAATGACAAAAATTTGGATTCAAGTTATGTTAATACTCATAAAAAGTACACATAATTACAATGTCATAATACCATTATTTTTAATACCACACTTAAATAACCTATTTTAAAATCACATAGAACTTAGAAACTACAAAAAAATTAAGGTTGTAATTTTTTTAAAAATACATTTTAATTATCCATATTTTAATGTTTATAATAAAGATCATTCATCAAAAGGTACACTATTTTTTTAGGATTAATTCAAAATTTTGAAAAATAAAATTTAAAAAATATTTTTATGTGGATATTAAAAATTATATTTGTAAAATACAAAAAATAAAAAATTAATTATAAATTGACTATTTTTTATTTTTATTTCATTTTTGATTTTTTTATATTATTTTTTCAAAATTTTAAATTTACCTTTTTTAAAAAAATAATATTTGGACTTTATTAGAACTTTTATTAAGTTATAAGATATATACCTTAAAAATGTAATACTAAAATATACATTTTGATGAATTATATGATACTATGTGTATATCTAAACAATAAATGATTAAGATATACACTTTTTATCATTTCTTCACTTAGATATTGCTTTAGGGTGTTTTTTTTCTTATGTAGAATAATTTATGTCATGTTTATACCATGAAGTTAGTGTTTTATTGTTAGTTTAGATTTTTATTTAGACTAGTGTTAAAGATCATGAACATTTTGACTAATATAATAATTTGAGCAGCAAATAATCGATTAAATAACCTTAAAATAAAACCAAAATTTCAATTAATATTTTTATCTAAATTATACTTTTTAATCTTTAATGAAATTTTATTATTTTAAGAAAGAATTACAAAATTTGTAATGTTGTTAAAAAAAACTTAATCCAATCATTGGGTCTCCTTCAAAATGAAAGTAGGCTCATGCAAATCAAGTAATACCAACATGGGATATTATTTTCCCATAATAGTTTAAAAAAGAGCAAAATATTATTTTTTACCTAACTAGAAAAACGATAAAGTTTTATTCCTCGTGAAAATACCATTTGAGCCTTAGTGTATACTAAGCTTAAATTTTTTGAAAAGATCTTACAAATGATAAAATAATGATAGAAATAATGAAAAATCTAAATATAATATAAAACTTAGAAATAATGAAAATAGAAACACAATACATCTCATAATGTTTTCATATAAAATTGTGATTAGCAAGATGAAATTTGAAAAAATACAAAAAAGTAAAACTAGATCTTAAAGAATGAGATGCATTTAAAGATTTTTAATTTTCAAAAATAAGAAAATTATTTTCAAGAAAATATATAGTTTATTATAAAATAAGTAATAAAAAATGAGTAGTTTTATTACATACGCAAAAGAAAAATATAATATATTATTAATTAAAAAAGAAATTATTATGTATAAATTGTCAAAAATTCTCTAGTAAAATAAAAAAAATGAATACATCTATTTAGGAGGAATCCAAATATTAATAAAAACATATTTTATATAAGGAATTAATATACTAATAAAACTAACACTATTATATAATAGAATAATAAATAAGAAGATGTTTTATTAGAAATGATAAATAAAAGTCAAATATTTCAAAATTTAAAATTCACAACATACCTTAAGTTTTCCATTTATATTAATAATAATAACTTAAACAAGTATTAAGTTTAGCTTATTAATTTTAAAGATGAGATTTAAAGAAAGAAGAAAAATATTCATTCTCAATATAATACATAGTAGGATATTTATTGACAAACAATTATAATAGTTCAATATATAAGTAAAATGAATTCATAAAAATAGATAAAACTTTTTAAGAAATTAAACAAATAATAAAACTAAAAATATTAACAGACCTTGGAATACATGAAAATGATGTTGAGATGTAAAAGAAAAATATTTGATAATAGGAAGAAAAAGTAATGTAATATGAATTGAATTTACAAATTATCATACAAAAATAAGTCAATAAGAATGAGAACAAGAAAAATAAATAAAATAAATAAATTAAAGAAGTTAAAAATATTATCCATAAAGTTATAGGTAAATAACAAAAAATTAACAAACTAAAAATCTCCTGAAAATTTCAAAGGTACAAGGAATAGTATTATAAAATATTGGTAACCTAATAAGCATATCAAATAACAAAAGAGCTATAATGAAAACATTAATTCTTTAAAAAAAAATAAAATATTTACAAAATATAAATAAAATTCAGGAAGAAACTCTTAAAGAAATAAGAGAAAACAGTAATGACAAAATATTATAGCTAGATGCGATAAAAAGAGATCCATTAGAAGAATTAAAGGAATAACTGCAAGGAAAATCTAATGAAATGAAAAAAGAAAAGATGAAGAAAACTATATAGTTCCAACCTAATAGAATATTGAAAAAAATTATAAAAACAATTTATGAATCCAAAAAACAAAAATATAGGATCATTAGTAAGTCTATTAACATTAATATACGAAGAATTAATAAAGAAAAAGATAATATGATAGTAATCAGCGAAATAGATTCTGAACCAAAAAACTCTAAACTACTATGTAGAGAAACACAATAATGCCCCCTAAAATTATGAAAAAAGCTTATAATTCTCACATAAATGAAAGAAATTAGAATAACATAATCCTATAAATAAAATAATAGAATAATAAAAAATGGAAGAAGGATTATACTAGGATACTAGAGAATCTATATCACTAAAATTAAAGCTTCATAAAAATAATAATAAAACTAACTATCTAAATTTAGATTATAATATAATAGAAAAAAAGATATTATATGAATGTGCTAATGTAATGAGTGTACTAATCTAGACATTAAAAACAATTAGTACAAACACATCAATCGATAAAGTACTATTAAACCATAAAATGATTTAAAATATTAAATTATGTTTTGGTAATCTACCATATGATATACATCTTAGGATGCAAGGAGATTGGAAATAGAAAGACAATATTTAGATAAAGTAGTAAATTAAATATATAAAAAATTCATAATAAAAGATAAAGGAAATCAAATTACTGAAATAAGTAAACTAAAAATAAATGAGACTAAATAACATTTAAGAAATATGAAAATATGTGGTATGTGTTACATGGATTTTTTTATATGTGAATATAAAATGTATTATCACAAGATAATAAAAATAAAACAACAACAATTTAAGAAGATGTTTTATCAAAAGTTATCATAAGCTCTATATAAAACTCTTCAATAAAATTGGAGAAATAAAAATACTATGGTGGTACAAGATATTTTAGGATAAAGAATAAAAGAAATAAAATCTTAGATAATTTTACAATGTCAAAGAAGAAATTCTAAAATCTTATATAATATACATATGCTAAAAGAAATTCTAAATATGTTGTGATAGTAGTAATTTTTAGATGTTAGAAAAATATGGATATAGTATAAAACCTTACAAACAAAAATATAAAAAATTCAAGAAATATAAATTTAGAAAACAAGATTTTTCTAAATATAAGAGAAGACATAATAATGAACCTTATAAGAAAAGATACTTTAGAAGAAGAAAATTTCATAAAAAAGAATATTATTGTCTATCAGGTAAAAAAACTTGTAAATGTTGGATATGTACTCAGGAATGTCATTATGCCAATGAATGTCCTAATAGATTAATCTATAAAAAGGAATACAAGAAAAACTTAAAAATATTAAAACAAGCCTATAAAATGAAATTAAAACCCATAGAAGAATCTGACATTGATGAAGCATAATAAACATATTTAATAAGTGAAACATATTGAGAGGAAACATATGAGGATGAATTCCCTATAAAATATAACTAATTCTAATAATACCTACATAAAAATAGAATACAAATTTAAAGAATATAATACATATCATTTTCATACTTATATAAATATTAGAGTCAATATGTGTAGTAAGTAAATATTTATTTACACGAGAACTTTGGACTACAACCCCAAAGGACTTGATAGTAAGAATATAAAATAATACAATAATTAATCTTAAGAAGGTTATACAAGATATTAATATCACTATCATATATCAACAAGAAAGTAAGAATAGAAAATAATACAATAATTAATCTTAACGAGGTTATATAAGATATTAATATCACTATCATATATCAACAAGAAATAAGAGTTAATTTTTTGATAGAAAATAACTTTTTAAACTTATATCAACCATTTACATTATATATAGATAATATAAGTATAACAACATTAAAAGGATAAATAATATACATTTCAAATATTAGCAATGCCAAGAGTATGTCATCTAGAATTTAATAGTTAGGAAAATCAATTTTTAGAAGAAATACAAGTAGATAAAGGGTTACCATAAATAAAGAAATTACTTAAGACAATACACTCAAAAAAATATTTAGATCCAAATATTAATAAGATTGAATATGTAGTAAGTATAAAACTAAATTATCATAATAAATTTATAAGAATAAAATCTATGGTCTACACACCAAAAAATTGAGAAAAATTCAGTAAACAAATTCAATAACTTTTGGAACTAAGAGTAATTGAACCAAACATGAGTCCTCACTCAAGCCCGGTGTTTTTGGTAAAAAAATAAGTTTAAAAAAGAAAAGAAGATTAGAGAATGGTGATAAATTTTAAATAATTAAATAAAAAACAATATATGATGGATATTTTATCCTAACAAAGAAAGAGTTATTAGCCTTAATCAAAGGAGAGAAATATTTCTAGTCTTGATTACAAGAGTAGATTTTGGAAAATTAGATTAGATAAAAAATCACAATTACTAACAGCCTTTAGTTGTCAACATGGACAATTCTAATGGCTATTGTACCGTTTAGATTAAAATAGACACCGCGAATATTTCGTAGATATATGGACAATATTTTTAAGGATATCACCCATTTTTTTATGTATACATTGATGATATATTAGTATTTAGTGATAATATCAATCAATATTATTTAAACATATTAAACATCTTAATAAAATGTAAGAAAGAAGGATTAATATTGTTTAAGAAAAATACAATATTAAAACAACAACAGATCTAGTATTTAGGATTTGAAATAGAAGATGAAAAACACTACCTTCAACCTCATATGCTAAATAATATATAAGGATTTTTTAATGTCATCACTAACACAAATTAATTACAAAGATATTTAGGGTGTTTGAAATATGCGGAAGCATATATTAGAAAATTAGTAGAAATGAAAAAACCTTTAGAAGCAAAACATAAGAAAGATTATGTTTGAAAATGGATTGTTCGATATATTATACATAGAAAAGGTCAAACACAAGTAAGAAATTTACTAGAATTTTCATTAGGACCAAATGATAAAATGATAATAAAAATAAATGTTTCATATGAATATTGAGGAACCAAATTAAAAGTAAGAGTAGATAGTAAAGATGAATATTTGTGTCGGTTTATTTTAGATGCTTTCCAATGAACTGAATCAAACTACTGTAGTAATAAAAAAATTTAACTATAAAAAATATAATGACAATGTTTATTATAGAGGTAATATCTTTACGATTTATTGTTAAAAAAACAATAAATTTTTTAGATATTTCTTGAGAACTAATATTACATGAGATTACAAACAAGGAAGACTAATAAGATAGCAACAATGGTTTAAAAATTATAAAATTGATGTTGAAATTCTATCAAGAAAAGATAATAGTTTAGCTGATTCCTTAACTAGAGAATTGGCTCCACTAATAATTTTTAGAATTATAGAAAAGATGGACAATCTTGACATAAAAATAATGATCAAAGAAAGGGAAATAAAATTTAAAAAACATAAACTAAGATCTTATATCTCAGAAGATCACTCTTATGTGAAAAATAAAAAGAGTATAGTACTCCAATAAAAAAAGAGATTAAAATCTCAATAAAAGATGATAAAATCTCAAAATTAATAAAAAAATAAAAGGGTAATTCTTCAAAAAATTTATGGTTTGAAATAGCAGCAATAGAAGAAGTAGACGAGCTCAAAGAAAATAATCAAGAAGGAAAATAAAAGTATTATATCTTCTATAATAGACCAGTCTCAATGATGTAGTAGCCAAGAAGGCAACTATACATAAGTACTCTATAACTAAGGAATTGTAAAAGGAAGATGACAATGCTAGGAAAATAGATAATATATTTCTTATCCCCAAGAAAGGAGAGGCAAATAAATATAAACCTAGACCAATTGTTGAATTTTTATAATTTAACAAGAAAATCAGGATAAAAATCAACTTAAAACTATGAAATCTTTCACAACAGAAAAAGTTCATATATTAGGAAGAAATCGAATCACATGTAAAAGATTCAACATAATTGAATGAGTAGATCCAAAGCATGTTACCAATTATTTTATTATGGATTGATTGAAAGTATTTATCCAAATAATAATTTAATGAAATTAAATTATTTTCCAAAAAGTTTTTAAAAAAGCTATTAAAATATTTAGGAAAAAGGTAAAAGCAAATGATCGTCTAGTGTTTTTAATTTTAGTTCCATAGAAGAGTTTGATAAATAAGCTCTTAATTAGGAAATAGTTGTCATGTTGAGTCAGATATATTATGAAATTAGGAAAATGGGAACATTCTTTGAAATTAGGATAAAATACTCCACAAGAAAGGTTATAACGATTTCACACAATACATTCAATATAATTCAAGAAGATATAAAAAAAATTGTCAATTATGAAACACTATTCAACTACAATAAGTTTGATGTAACTGAAGGAACTAAAAATAAATTTTGCCAACTAGCAAAAGAGTAAACTGAAGACTACATGTGTCTTTATTGGTACAAAGGATAGAGAATGATATGCATCTCCAGTATCAAAAGGAAGCATATTGGAAAATTATTTTTATTAAACAAGTGTCGGTTTGAATTTTTAATAAGAATGAAGAGATAACATAAAATATAATCATTATCTTTCTACGTGTCTTTATTTTAGAAAATGAAGGAAGGGATAAAGATAAGATATAATCTTTATTCTTTCACATGTCTCTAAACAAATATGTTAAATAATTGCTCTTATGTCTATAAAGGGCTCTTGTATAAGGAAGAGATGCATAACAATTTCTAACTATAGAACCCAAACATCCCTCTCTTCTTAGATATTATATTGACAAACTTCTATGGAGTATATTAGCATAAAACTAAGGTTGTAATAATCTTATTTTCTTTAATGAATAAAAGTTTCATTTTTTTTCAAAACCCAAAATCTTTCTTACATCTTAAATAGAAACAATGATCCTATCATTAGTTGAATGCAAAAAGTCATTATTTCTAATCCAAAAGGTGATGGTTCTAACAAGATAACTAAGGATCATATATGAGGAAGCGAAAGACAGAGGTGGACCCATATTTATTAAAATAAGGTAATATCAAATACAAGAGAGAGTGATTGCATAATTCCTACACTTATTCTAAAAATAACATAAGTCTTATACTTATTTTTGTGATAATTTAATCTTATTGTTATGAGAAATTCTGCATAAGAACAAATTGTCATTTTTTTTGTATTTCTATTATTTATTATTTATTTTTATGTAATTTTTTATTTGATTATTTCAATTACAATTTATGCGAGGTAAAATAATATTTATCTTATATAACTAAAAAAATTAAAAATTAAAATGAAAATAAATTTAATTTGTTTTTGTATAATCACTTTTTAATAATAATATAACTAAAATGTTACAAAAAATAAATATAAGACATAAGTATTATTTTTGTAATAAATATAGGACCTTAGCGGTATTTATCTCTATATATAATTTTAGATTCTCCTTGTTAATAGTAATATTTATTTATTAAAAATTAAAAAATTAATTAATATTTATATATTAAATCAAAATTGTAATTAAAGTTAAAAAAATTATTTAATTTCAAAACCATAAAATTAATAAAAATAAGAAACATTTAAAAAAATCTTTACTTAATAAATTTTAAAAATATTATTAAATGTTTTTGTAATTTTTATATATTTATAAAATAAAAATAATTAAAAAAAATAAAATTGACATTAAATTCAATAGAAAAGGTCGAAAATATTTTAATAAGACAAAAATGACCAATATAATTTATTTAGGTAATTTTCTTCGACACACGTGTAATTATGCATGCAAGACTTGTCTCACAGAACTTCAACCTCTGCAAAAATCTAAAGCTTGCCATTAATATCTTTGTCTTATTTTCTTCTTGGACATTTCACAAATAATGCTTCAACAATGGCGGTTTATAGGTCCCTAAAGACTATAATAAGAAGAATTAAAGGACCGAGAACATTTCTAATAGCTCCAACCTATTTGATTTTAGCTCATCTCGCAAATCCATTCTTTCCCTTGCCTTCTCAGACTTTTCGACTTCTCTTTCCTCTCTCAAATTGGACCATTCCTTTTTATGGACCTCTTCGTTGGTTTTTTCTCTTTGAGCTGCTCGGTAACCAACCGAGCAATTGAACAATTGGTCATAACTGAGTGGTTGGTAATAGTTGGTAATAGTTGGTAGAAGAATGGGCCATAACTTCCATCATTCTATCACCCACATACTTCATCCCATCAATGCACATCTAATTGCTCTTTGATGGAAAAAGCATTTGAGACTTGCCTATAAATACATGATTTGGTCCCTAAACTTGCTCAGTGGAAAACTATGAGAACTCAATTGATTTAGAAATAATCTTTAGTAAATTATTCTCTACACCATCGTGATAACAAAGAAAGGTTTAGAAGCATCAAACCAAAAACCTATTAAAATTTCTGTGAAAGTGGTGAAACTTGATCAATAGATGAAGGTATATTTTCAATTTCCTTTTGCTTTTATTGTGTTTACATTCATGTTTATATGATTCCATGAATTTTTGTGAATCAAATTATGATCCAAAATTTGGTATCAGAGCTATTTTGTAAACACCTCTATTTTTCTCTATTCCACCGAAAAACTAAAAAAATGGTTTTCATTTGGCACATTTTTGATGTATATGAAAATTATATATTATTTTAGTATTAATATTCGAATGATTCTATGAATTGAGATGTGAAAAACCATAAAAAGAATGATTCCAATTTGTTGTGGGCATTCATTGAAATCTTTTAATTAACTTCTTTTTATTCAAACTGAGATCATGAATTACTAGAAAATTAAATTTTGATAAAAAAAATGTCAAAATCGATAGAAAATTTTGGGTCTCCGTTAGGGTCGAAACTAGATCGAGTTGACCCGATTGGAGGTTGAAGACGACTTGTTAGAAGAAAAAAATTGTGTTATTCACAGGACTCAAACTCAGGTCTCTTGGTTGAGAGTTAAATGCCTTGACCACTAGGCCACAACTCATCTTGGTTTATAATGTGTACAAGGCTTTTTATTATATGTATTCAGAATTTAATTTTTATTAAAAAACTTTCTAATATAATTTTAATGTTATTAATTATTTAACTTAGGTTTGTCATATGTAGAATACTTATTATACATGTGATATTTATTTAAATAATTTTTGGTACATTAAAATTTATGTTTAAATTCATTATGCTTAAATTATTTGTTTTGATATTTGTATGTATAAATTTTGATATTTATTATATATATGAAATTTGGTTAAATAATTTATGTATCATGGAATTAATTGTAAATGGATCTTTATGAAATTTAATTAGTGCTTATATTATTTATTTTTCTAGTATAATTTATTATCATTTATTTATACATGCAATCTTAAGATAGATAATATTTACACATTTGGAATTAAATTAATTTTGCTTATGATTTTATGCAATCATTAAGCCTAAGGATTTAATTAATGTTTAAGAGATTCATATAGTTTAATTAATTATGGAGTAGTCACAACATCTTTAATTAATTAAAACTATAATAATGTTTATTTATGATCATATTTAGAAAATAAACATTAATTGTGATTAATCATATATGATATAATAAATCTTATCCCATAGGGATTTTTATTATATTTTTGCGTGATTAATTATGATAAAATATCAAATTACATTTTCTAATTTACCCTCAAGGATTAGGAAATGAACATAATTTGATAATTTTATCGTAAAATTAGGATGAATCTAATTGAATTAGAATTTTAGCCTACATGCAAGTTTTATGTTACTAGATTTGTATTTCCATGATTTTACATTGGTATAACATGTCATATTTTAGCTTCAAATTGAGTAAAATGAGCATAAATATTTAATTTATTCTAGCAATCCAACCTGTTAATAACTCTGATATGAAATGTGATATTCCCGAGCTCATAGAGGATAATTATAAAGTATGGAAGGAAAGAATTCTCTTTCATCTAGAGTGGATGGATATTGACTATGCTATAAAGAAAAATTAACCACCTAAAATTATTAAAACCAACACTCCAATGAATATCGCGCTTTATGAACAATGGGAGCGATCTAATCGTCTTAGCGTAATGTTCATTAAGACTAAGATTTCTATTGGTATTTGTGGTTTTATTGATCAGTATAACAATGTTCAAGACCTACTAAAGGCCATTAATGATTAGTTTGTCACTTTAGAGAAGGCTTTATCAAGCACCCTTATTATGAAGTTCTTTTCCTTAAGACTCACTAGTGGGAAAGGAAAATCTTAAAATAAATAGAAAGGGAAAGAGACAGGAATAGTTCCATCTCAGACTGATATTAAGAAAAGAGTCAAGTGTTTCTTCTATAAAAATAAAGGACATATGAAGAAGGAATGATTATGGATCTACAATCCATGTTACAAACTCCTTGCAAGGTATGCGAAACCCAAGGAAGCCAGTAGGAAGTAAACAATACATCTTATCTGGCAACAAGATGGGCTCACATGTGGAGGCTGTAGGGACATGCAACTTGATTGTAAGTAGTGGTTTTGTTTTAGAATTAGAAAAGACCTTTTATGTTCCAAGTTTTTCTAGAAACTTGATTTCGATTTCAAGACTTGTACCTTTTGGTTGTTTCTTTCATTTTTCAGAAACATCTTTCAGTTCATTTAATAAATTTGATTGTATTAGGAATGATACTTTGTATGATGTCCTTATTGCATTAATTTATGAAATAATACCACTCATAACTCTATGCATGTTCAAACTGACATTAAAATGTGTATTATTAACAAGGATACTTCTACATTATGGCATAGGATATTAGGACATATCTCAATAGAAAGGATTAAAAAATTAGTGAAAAATGATCTACTTATTACTCTAGATTTTACTGATTTTGAGACATGTGTGGACTACATTAAGGGAAAGTAGACTAATAAGTCAAAGAAAGGTGCCAATAGGAGTTCAGAAATATTAGAAATCATACATACTGATACATATTGTCTAGACATGGATATACAAGGTTAGGATTTTTTTATCACATTTATTGATGATTTTTCTTGATATATGTATCTCTATATACTTCATAACAAGAGCAAAGCATTAGATGCCTTCAAGATCTTTAAGGATGAAGTTGAGAAAAAATGTGGAAAACAAATAAAGTTCTTGATATCAGATAGAGGTGGTGAATATTATGGTAGATATATTGAGAATGGAGAAGTGCCTGGTCCATTTGCTAATTTTCTTCAAGAACATGGGATAATTACTCAATATACTATGCCTAATTCACTAGATCAGAATGGTGTAGTATAAAGAATAAACCAAACATTATTGGACATGGTGCGAAGTATGCTTAGCTACTCCAATATTCCTAAATCCTTGTGGACTAAAGCTCTAAAGACAATTATGTATATATTAAACTGAGTTCCAACCAAGGCTGTCTCAAAGACACCATTTGAATTATGGAAAGGTTGGAGACCAATTTTGCGACATATGCACGTTTGAGGATACTCATCTGAAGTGAGAATTTATAATCCATAAGAAAATAAGTTGGACCTAAGGACCATAAATGAGTATTTTGTTGGATATTTCAAAAGGTTTAAAGGATATAGATTTTATTGTTCATTTCATAGCACTTTGTTTTTGGAATCAAGAAATGCAAAATTTCTTGAGAATGACTTGATTAGTGGGAGCGATCAATTCCAGGGCATTGGTCTTGAGAAAAATCATTCAGATGCTCAGTATGCTACTTCAAGTAATGGATTGATCATTGTTGTTAACAATGCACCTCGAGTATAAATGCGTGTTAAAGAACCAGTTTTGGAAGTACCACAAGCTATTGATCTTGATCCAGTAGATGCTGAAGTTCAACAGATACCTGAAGCTATTGAACAATCAGTTAAACAACATGATCCTACTCCTTAGGAGAATTTTGATACAACATTTAGAAGATTTACTAGAGTAATGAAATTGGTGATTCCTAGTGACTATATTGTATATCTATAAGAGTGTGACTATAATATTGAAGCCAAAAATGATCTTGAGACGTTTTCATAGGCCATGAGTTCTGAGGTTTTAAACTTATGGTACAATGTCATGGAAGATAAGATGGATTCTATGGCTTCTAACTGATTTTAGGATCTCGTTAAGTTGCTTGATAGTGTAAAATACATTGGATGTAAATGGGTCTTCAAGACAAAGAAATACTCATATGAAAGACATAAGGCAAGACTTGTTGCCAAAGGATTCACTCAAAAGAAGGGAATCGACTACACGAAGACATTCTCTCATGTATCTAGGAAAGATTCACTTCGTGTGATCATGGCATTGGTTTCCCATTTTGACTTGGATTTGCATCAAATGGATGTGAAAATGACTTTCCTTAATGGTAACCTAGAGGAAGAGGTTTATCTGAAACAATTTAAAGGATCTTCCTCTAGTGATAACGAGCACTTGGTTTGTAAGCTTAATAAATCCATATATAGATTAAAACAAGCTTCTCATCAATGGTACTTGAAATTCCATAATGTCATATCATTTTGAAGAGAATGTCATGGATCAATGTATATACCAAAAGGTCAATGGAAGTAAGATTTGTTATTTGGTGCTATATGTGGATGATTTTTGCTTGCAACCAATGACAAGGGTTTGCTATATGAGGTGAAACAATTCCTCTTGAAGAACTTTGATATGAAGGATATGGGTGAGGCATCTTATATAATTGGCTTTAAGATCCATATGGATAGATCTTGAGGCATTTTGGGTTTGTCTTAAGAGACCTATATCAATAAATTTTTATAGAGACTTTGGATGAAGGATTGTTCACCGAGTGTGGCACTTATTATGAAGGGTGATAGATTTAGCCTAAACCAATGCCCTAAAAATGAGCTCGAGTAGGAACAAATTAAAACCATTACATATGCTTTAGCCATTGGAAGCCTAATGTATGCTCAAGTTTGCACCAAACCTAACATTACATTTATTGTTGGGATACTAGGGAGATATCAGAATAACCCAGGTGTTAACCACTAGAGAGCTGTAAAGAAAATCATGAGGTACCTTCAAGGGAAAAAGGATTACATGCTCATATATAGACGAACTGATGATTTGGAAGTGATTGGCTACTCCAATATGGACTTCGCTAACTATGTTGATTTACAAAAATCAACATCTGGTTATATTTTCATGCTTGTCCGTAGAGCCATGTCTTGGAAGAGTATGAAGTAGACCTTGACTGCTACTTCCACTATAGAGGCCGAGCTTGTGTCATATTTTGAGGCTATATCACATGTTGTATAGTTGAAGAGTTTCATTTCTAGGCTTAGAATAGTTGACTTTATTTTTAGGCCATTGAGATTGTATTATGACAATTCATTTGTTGTGTTTATGGCAAAGAATAACAAAAGTGATAGTCACAGTCAGCACATCGACATCAAATACTTGGCCATAAGAGAACATGTTTAAGGAAAAGGAAGTGGTCATTGAGCACATTAACACTGAGTTGATGATTGCTAATTATTTGACTAAAGGCATACCACTAAAGAATTTCAAGGATCATGTAGTAAGAATGAGACTTGGTTCCATAATGCAAATATTCATTGTACATAAATTGGATATTTTCATGAAAATTTTATTCAGTTGATGTTTTCTCATTAATTTTATATGCATATTTTGTTTATTCATATATTTTGAGAAAACATATTTAAGTTATGGATCTTGAATATACATAGGATTTATTCATTAAGTTGTATGGACTTGAGATGCATAATGCATCGTGATACATGGAAAATAATACTTATTATTAGAGAACCTATTGTCATGATTCATGTATTTTATTTTTCATAAAGTTAAATAATGGAATATATAGACCAAGTAGGACAATGTTGGTTTTTTCTCTCCAAACTGCTTGGTAACCAACCGAACAGTTAGACACAACCGAGTGATCGGCCATAATTGGTTGAAGAATGGTCAACAACTTCCATCACCCCATTATCCACATACTCTAGCCCCTCAATACACGTCTGAATGCTCTTTGATAGACTAAACATTTAAGACTAGCCTATAAATGCATGGTTTAGTATCAGCCTCTTCTTTGGAAAACTAAGATAATTTAATTGATTTATAAACAATCTTTAATAAATTATTCTTTACACCATCATGATAACAGAGAAAAGTTTAGCAGCATCAAACCAAAAACCCATTAGAATTCATATGAAAGTGATGAAATTTCATTAATGATTGGAGGTATATTTTTAATTCTTTTTTTTTTCTTCAGTGTGTTTACATTCATGTTTATATGCATTGACGAATGTTTTTAGATCAAATTATAATTCGACAATCTCTTCCTCTCTTTCCCTCAGTGGAAGCTCTCTCAATCTACAACCCTTCTATACCTACAAGGTAATGGCATCGTTTTGCAGAAGATCGAAGTTATCAATTTGAACTTCCTTCGAAAGAGAACCAACTTTCCTCTAAATTTGAAATTTGGTTCAATCTCCTCTAAATTTCCTCTAAATTTCAATTCGAACTTAATCAAGCTCTAAATAGCGGAATTAAACCTATTCTCCTTCTTTGTGTGAATCTTTTAGGAAAAAAATAAATAGAGCTCAAAATCTAACATGCACAAAATCAACACAAGTAATTTACGTGGAAAAACCTTCCCGGTGTAGGAAGGAAACAACCATGGCACTCCTCTCCAAAACTTCCACTATCAAGAAACAATTGTACAACAGTTCTCTCTAGGTAAAACTAGAGGCAAAAAATCAACAACATCATCAAGAATACACTTCTTGGAAACTAACAATTATTTCACGAAAAATGGAGAAATCTAACCCAATTTGTAACCACTGTTTACTGCTCAGAATTTCCCAAAACGGTGAGCCAAATCCAAATCCCACAGCATAGATTAAAGAGTCTTGTGTCGTGAACCTTTCTGCAAAATTGTAGCTTAATCGGACCATAAACGGCCTTCGATCGGAGCACTTGATGAAGACTGACTAGAGAGAGAAAAGCGGCTCAGTTTTTCTACTAGCTGCTGCCTTTGCTGCTGAAATTCTAAAAACTCTGCAGAATCCTATCTCATCAAACCCTAAATGGGTTTATTAATGAAGCAATGTAATGACATAATTGCCCCTTCTTACTCCATGGGCTTTTAAGCTACATGGGCTTCATTTTGGCTCCTCCAAATAAGAGGAAAACCCAATAAATCTCCCCCTTTTTCGATTCGGTTGAGGGATCCACCATCCCGGCAATTGAACAACAAACTTCAAGTTTTTCTCTTGACACTACTTTTGTCACCATTTCAGATCCATTCTCATCAGTATGAATTTTCTCAAGTTCAAGCAACTTATTGTTAAGAGTATCTCTTATCCAATGATATCTCACATCAATATGCTTTGATCTTGAATGAAATGCCGAGTTCTTCGCTAGGTGAATAGAACTCTGATTATCACAGAATAACACATATATCTGCTGCTTAAAACCAAGTTTTCTCAAAAACTGTTTCATCCATGACAATTCCTTATAGGATTCCGTTGCTGCAATAAACTCCGCCTCTGCTGTAGAAAGTGCAACACACTTTTGCAATCTTGATTGCCAAGAAACTGCTCCACCAGAGAAAGTAATTAGATAACCTGAAGTAGACTTACGAGAATTTTCATCTCTTGCTAAATCTGAATTAGTGTATCCAACTAACATTGGTTTTCCACTTCCAAAGCTAAGTGTTAACTTGGAAGTACCTCAAAGATATCTCATAATCCACTTTACTCCATCCCAATGCTCTCTTCCTGGATTCGAAAGAAAACAACTAACAACTCCAACTGCATAAGCTATTGATGAGTGCTCAAAAAGCACTAAAATTACCATTATTTTATGCACATTAATTGATTAAAAATATATATATTTATATGTTTTATCATATATTTATATAAATTTGTCTTTTTCGGAATCACGGGAATTTTTATTGTTTTTCAGGTATTTTCGCTTAAAAACGTCACTTAAAAACTCAAAAAGGAATACTGGAAGCAATACATCACAAATATATTAATAAATAAATGGGGAAAGGTCAACAAATATGGAAAAATTGGACAAAATGGGTCGAAAAGGTGAAAAATGGCAAAAAGGAGAAAAACGCGCCGGAGCGCGGCGCGGCACGCAAATCCGCCGTCCGCCCTCCGCGCGCGTCGACGTCATTTCGCCTCATTTTTCACGTGCAACCGCCCACATGACGTCATGCTGACGTCATTAATGACCTCAACATTTCCATTACGCGTTTTTTCATTTTTTAACATTTTTTTACTCATTTTTTTCTCTCCATCCTTACCTATAAATACCACCTTCCCTTCACTTCAAAACACACCTCAAAACACACTGCTCTCTTCTTTGTTTCTCTCCACTTCTTAGTTTTTAGTTTTTTTTAGTTTTTCTTATGTTTTAGCTAGTTTCTCTTAGTTTTAGAGTTCTTCCCTTTTTGGGAAGAACTAGTTATGTTTTTGTAATTTATTAGCTTTTTGATTCAATAAATGGGAGTGTAAATTCCGCTTGGAGGTTTTCTAGCAACGGGAATGAAATCGAAGTACTGTAAGGATTTTATTTTCTTTACAGTTATTTTTTATGCTTTATTCTTACATGTTATATTTAATTTGTCTGTGATTAAATTTAAGCGTACTGTTTGTTGTAAAAATGATATAATAATAACGTTGTTATGCATAAATATTAAATAGGTAAAAATCTCTAAAATGAATTGATTTTATTTTTATTCAAGATTTTATATTAAGAATGTTAGAGAAATATATTATTTTTCATTACAAACTTAAATCTGAAAATTAGATTTTAAGATTTAGTTATCCCATTCGATTTAGAGTAGTGCTCTTTTATTTGTTGGTACAATCGCCCAGTAGTTAGAGTGAAACTCTATTTCAAAAGTTTTTATAAGAATTATTATCTGAAAATGTATTGACAACATGTTTTCAGTAGTGGTTTTAAAACTTGAAAGTTAGTACTCGGATAACTAAATTCTTAGGTTTAATTTGGACACCTTGAATAAAGTTTAAACTATGTAACCCCACCAAAGGTGGTATTTAAATGGTTCATTTTCAATCTCTTAGAAAAATGAATTAATTTAATTAACCAAATTAGTTATCAACCCCACCCATAGGTGTTAATTGATTTGTTTAGTTAACAAAGAATATCTAACCCCACCAAAGGTGGTATTCATACAAAAAAGGGAGAATCAATAAATATCAATTCATATCTTTAATAACCTAAATAATACGAGCAAGCATAATTAACTTAGTTATTATATCCATAAATACTCCACTATTTATAAAAGATAAAATTTGCATGAATGTTTATTGAATCTATGTTTAATTTGCACTTGCGAGTGTTTTATAAATATAAAACCAAAGTATTGGCAGGATCGGTGATGCCGGTTTTTGCTCATCAAAGTTTTTGACAATCCCGATTCTACTCATCAGCTATGTCTGGCCTCGTACATATCATTGCATACATTAAGCTTCCTCTGCTGAGGCATATGGAACCTTTTCCATATCTTCCTTCTCTTTATCTATTGAAGGGCCTTGACTCGATCTCAACTTAAAGTGATTAGATAAAGGAGAAGAAACCACTTTAGCTTTATCCATATGAAACCTTTCAAGTAATTTGTTAATGTACCGTTCCTATGACATGTACAACTTCTTTCTTTTCTTGTCTCGACAAATTCGAATACCAAGAATTTGTTTTGCTGGCCCCAAGTCCTTCATGGCAAAGGACTTACTCAACTGCTTCTTCAAATTATCAATTCTTGAAGAATTTCTACCAACAATCAACATGTCATCATCATAGAGCAATAAAATGATAAAGTCATCATCAGAGAATTTCTTCACAAAAACATCATGATCAGAAGTAGTCTTCTTGTAACCATGCTCCCCCATAACTGACTCAAACTTCTTATACCATTGTCTAGGTGCTTACTTCAATCCGTAGAGGCTTTTCTTTAACCGACATACATAATCCTCTTTTCTTTTAACCTCAAAACCCTTTGGCTGCTCCATATAAATCTCTTCCTCCAACTCACCATGAAGAAAGGCAGTTTTCACATCCATTTGCTCAATTTCTAAATCCAAGCTTGCTACTAGACATAGAACAACACGTATGGAAGACATCTTCACAACCGGAGAGAAAATATCATCAAAATCAATACATTTTCTCTGACTAAATCCCTCGACGACCAGTCTAGCTTTGTATCGTGGTTGTGAATTTTGTTATTCTTGCTTCACCCTGTAGACCCACTTGTTCTTCAAAGCTTTCTTACCCTTAGGCAACTTTACTAGCTCAAACATGTGATTGTCATACAGTGATTGCATCTCATCTTCCATAGCACCAATCTAGTGTGCTTTGTTTCCATATTCCATCGCTTCTGCATAACATTGAGGTTCTCCCTCATCTGTCAATAACACATACTCATCTGTATCATACCGTGTGGAAGGACGTCAGTCTCTGGTAGACCTCTTGGGTGGAATTTCTAGTTCTGGCAACTGATCAGTAGTCTAGTGATCTGTTTCAGCTTGAATATCTACATAATCTAAACCCTATTGGTCATCTTGAACATTTTTTTTCATCTGTACTGATAAAGGAATCGGATCTAGGTCAATCAAATCATCGCTATACTGATGGACTCCTTTTTCTATCTTCTCAACATCTTGTATAGTTTGATCTTCTATAAACACAACATCACGACTCCTTACCAATTTTTTCTCAACTGAATCATAAAATCTGTAGCCAAATTCATCCAGACCATAACCAACAAAGATTCAGTGTTTCGAGAGTATTGACTTGTGAGGAATAGAGTCAAAGCGAATTCTGATTCATGACAGTGAAATTGGGTGAAATTAAATTGATACATTTTTGACATGAAATATGAAAATGATTTTCGACTAATTATTATAATAAATCATGATTGTTTAAAGAGATTAAAATAACTTAGGCTTGAGATTTTAATTATGATCTTAAAGGAGATTAAAAAGTATGAGACATTTTTGTGAGATGTTGTTAATTTGTGATTTTGTTGTAAATTTAATTTTTAAGTTGTTTGTTTTTATTGTTTCTTTTGATTTTTACATTTAGTTCAATGTTTGTGGGTATCATTCTTGAAAACCCTCACGAGACTCAAACTCGTCCTAGGGCAACCTAGGGTTTAAAGGAAACATTGCGTAGGGCTAAATGCAACCGTGTCAATCCACGGAAGTGATTTAGGATAGTTTAATTTTTAGTTTTATCGCTTCTCGCTAAGGGACTAGCAAAGAAGGAGTGGGTTGTGATGAGTGCTCAAAAAACACTAAAATTACCATGATTTTATGCTCATTAATTGATTAACAATATATATATTTATATGTTTTATCATATATTTATATAAATTTGTCTTTTTCGGAATCACGAGTATTTTTATTGTTTTTCAAGTATTTTGGCTTAAAAACGCAATTTAAAGACTCAAAGAGGAATACTTGAAGCAATACATCACAAATATATTAATAAATAAGTGGGAAAAGGTCAACAAACATGGAAAAATTGGACAAAATGGGTCAAAAAGGTCAAATATGTCAAAAAGGCACGGAAATCGCTACGCCACGTAATATGTCGGTATGCCCCTCGGCCTCCACGCGTTTCGCCCCATTTTTCACGTGCAGCCGCTTATGACGTCACGGCGTCGCTATTGATGACCTCATAGCCATATCCATTCTGGCGTTTTTGCATTTTTTTAACATTTTTTACTCATTTTTTCTCTCCATCCTCACCTATAAATACCACGCTTCCCTTCACTTCAAAACACACCTCAAAACACAGCTTCTCTCTTTCTTTCTTTCTCTCATTTCTTAGTTTTTAGTTTTTTTAGTTTTTCTTATGTTTTAGCTAGTTTCTCTTAGTTTTAGAGTTCTTCCTCTTTGGGAAGAACTAGTTATGTTTTTTTTGTAATTTATTAGCTTTTTGATTCAATAAATGGGAGTGCAAATTCCGCTTGGAGTTTTCTAGCAGGGGAATGGCATCGAAATCTTGTAAGGATTTTATTTTCTTTGCAGTTATTTTTTATGCTTTATTCTTACATGTTATATTTAATTTGTCGTGATTAAATTTAATGTGCTAGCTATTTGTAAATATGATATAATAATAACGTTGTTATGCTTGCGAAATATTAAATAGGTAAAAATCTCTAAAATGAATTGATTTTATTTTTATTCAAGATTTTATATTAAGAATGTTAGAGAAATATATTATTTTTCATTACAAACTTAAATCTGAAAAATTAGATTTTAAGGTTTAGTTATCTAGTTTGATTTAGAGTAGTCTTTATTTTATTTGTTGGTACAATCGCGGTAGTTAAATTGAAGCTCTATTTCAAAAGTTTTTATAAGAATTATTATCTGAAAATGTATTGACAACATGTTTTCATAGTAGTTTTAAAACTTGAAAGTTAGTACTCGGATAACTAAATTCTTAGGTTTAATTTGGACACCTTGAATAAAGTTTAAACTTTAATTCAACCCCACCAAAGGTGGCATTTAAATGGTTCATTTTCAATCTCTTAGAAAAAGGAATTAATTTAATTAACCAAATTAGTTATCAACCCCACCCATAGGTGTTAATTGATTTGTTTAGTTACCAAAGAATATCTAACCCCACCAAAGGTGGTATTCATACAAAAAAGGGAGAATCAATAAATATCTTTATTAACCTAAATAATATGAGCAAGCATAATTAACTTAGTTATTATATCCATAAATACTCCACTATTATAAATGATAAAATTTGCATGAATATTTATTGAATCTATGTTTATTTTTATGTTAGTAGATTAAAAAAACAAAACCCAAAATATCGTGACAGGATGTTTAGGATTTAATTTCGTTTTTAAGAGTTTGAATAATAAATTAAAAACCACATACATTCCTTCCTTAGATCGACCTTGGGAGTATACTTATCATTTTCTACGAAATGATTCGTGCACTTGCGAGAGTTTTATAAATATAAAACCAAAGTATTGGCAGAATCGGCGATGCCGGTTTTCGTTCATCAAGTTTTTGGCGCCGTTGCCGGGGATGACTCTCTTGCGGGGATGTCATCAAAGTTTTTGGCAATCCCGATTCTGCTCATTAAGTTTTTGGCGCCGTTGCCGGGGAGGACTCCGTTGCGGGGATGGCATCAAAGTTTTTGGCAATCCCGATTCTGCTCATCACAACCAAAAACGCGAAGATGATCATAAGAAACATCTTTTCCAGTCCAAACTCTATTTGGTACATCAAACTGAAGAGGAACACATGATGTGAGATTAAGAACATGTACAACTGTATTCAAAGCCTTACCCCAGAAAGATCTTGGCAACTAATCCTGCGAAAGAAGACATCTTACTCTTTCAACCAATGTCCTATTCATTCTCTCAGCCAACCCATTTAACTGAGGAGTCTTGGGAGGTGTCTTTTGATGTCGAATGCCCTAATGCCTACAATACTCATCAAAAGGACCTAAATACTCTCCCCCATTATCTGTTCTGATGCACCGCAATTTATTCCCAGTCTGTCTCTCCACTAAGGCTTGAAACTATTTAAACACATCTAATACTTGATCTTTGCTCTTCAAAGTGTACACCCATAACTTTCTTGAACAATCATCTATGAAGGTCACAAAATAACTGGCACCACCCAAAGTTTTTGTCTTCATAGGACCACATACATCTGAATGTACCAAATCAAATATGTATTGTTTTCTTGAAGGAGGGGAACTCTTGAAAAAAACTCTATTTTGCTTCCCTGCCAAGCAATGAGTACATCTTCTTAAACAAACATCATTCATTCTAGAAAGAAGATTCTTTTTAGTCAATACTGCCAAGCCTTTCTCACTCATATGAGCAAGTCTCTTATGCCACAATTCTGTTGTGAGCTCATCTGTCACAGCATTAATAACACCTTTAAAGAGTCTCGCATGCAGTATATACAAACTGGAATGTTTGTTCCCACGAGCAACAACCATAGCACCTTTAGTAAGTTTCCATTGACCATTACTAAAGGTATTGTAATATCCTTCATCATCAAGTTTACCTACAGAGATCAAGTTCAAACAAATTTCAGGAATATGCTTTACCCCTCTAAGAAGTAGTCTCGTGCCATTATTCATCTCCAAACACACATCTCCAATACCAATGAATTTAACCAAGCCATCATTACCCAACTTCACTATCCCAAAGTCATCTGCTGTATAGGATGTAAAGAAGTCCTCTCGAGACGTAGCATGAATGGAGGCACCACTATCAATAACCCAACTGACCTCGTGACATGCAACATTGACAACATCATTATTATAAACAATAAGAAATTCTTCTGAACTAGCGGTGGCAACTCGATCATTTTCTTTACTAACATCACCCTCTTGTTCCTTGTCTTTATTCTTGTTATCCCGCTTCAACTGTCTATAATATTTCTTGATGTGCTCTTTCATACCACAGTGATGACACTCAATATTAGAAAACCTAGACTTGCTTCTTCCTTTTTATTTGTTCTTGAAACCTCTACTTTTACTCCTCCCTCTTCTTTCTGTAACCAAAATCTCTGACTGTTGAGAAGACCCATGTGATTTTCTTCTCATTTCTTCATTCAAAACACTACTCTTAGCCAGATCCATATTGATTACACCATTTGGAGCTCAGTTACTTAATGACATTCTAAATGTTTCCCAAGAGTCCGGCAACGTACCCAATAAACACAACCTATGAATCTCATCATCAAACTTGATACACATTCTAGCTAACTGATTGATTATTCCTTGGAACGTATTCAAGTGATCTGTCAACGGAGTTCCATCTTGGTACCTTAAAGCCATCAACTGCTTTATAAGAAACATTTTATTATTTCATGTTTTCCGAGCATACAACTCTTCAAGTTTATTCCATAGTGACCGTGCATGTATTTCTCCACTAATATGATTCAAAACATTATCATCTACCCACTGCCTTATATACCTACAGACTTGTCGATGTAACAAAGTCCATTTTTTTTCAGACAATTTTTCTGGCTTTTCAGAGGCAAACACCGGTAAATGAAATTGTTTGACGTAAAGAAGATCTTCCATTTTTCCTTTCCAAGTGTGATAATTAGAACCATTCAAAGTAATCATTCTACTCAAATTTGCTTCCATTATTCAACACAAGAAATTCCACAATAATAACCACAGCTCTGATACCACTTTGTTAGGAGAATCACAATTTCAATTCGAACTTAATCAAGCTCTAAATAACGGAATTAAACCTATTCTCCTTCTTTGTTTGAATCTTTTAGGAAACAAATAAATAGAGCTCAAAATCTAACATGCACAAAATCAATACAAGTAATTTACGTGGAAAAACCTTCCCGGTGTAGGAAGGAAACAACCACGGCACTCCTCTCCAAAACTTCCACTATCAAGAAACAATTGTACAAAAATTCTCTCTAGGTAAAACTAGAGGCAAAAAATCAACAACATCATCAAGAAAACACTTCTTGGAAACTAACAATTATTTCAAGAAAAATGGAGAAATCTAACCCAATTCGTAATCACTGTTTATTGCTCAGAATTTCCCAAACCAGTGAGCCAAATATAAATCCTACCACACAGATTAAAGAGTCTTGAGTCGTGAACCTGCCTGCAAAATTTCAACTTAATCGGAACACAAACGACCTTCAATCGGAGCACTTGATGAAGACTGACTGTAGAGGGAAAAACTGCTCAGTTTTTCTGCTAGCTGCTGCAATTCTAAAAACTCTGCAGAATCCTATCTCATTAAACCCTAAATGGGCTTATTAATGAAGCAATGTAATGACATAATTGCCCCTTTTTTACTCTATGGGCTTTTAAGCCACATGTGTTTTATTTGGGCTCTTTCAAATAAGAGGAAAACCCAACAAGTACGGATTTCATGTACATTTATGTTATATCCAACACAATTATTATGATTTTATTCAAAGGAAATAAGTAAAGTACGCATTTTATATTTATTCTTAAATTTTGTAGTTAGATGGATATGTGGCGAGAAAGATGAAAATCAATTCTGTAGTTGGATCCTATCTTGATCCTTTACCTGACAAGGTAATGACAAAGCTTTTCTTTCATTTCATTTTCACAAAAAAGCATTTTTTTTTTGGTTAATTGCTATTAGCAGGTGGTTTCTGATCTATAAACCTTCCTTGTATTTTGATAAATCTTTGATGAGTTTCTTTTGTAATACAGGTTCTTGTGGTTGTGTTGCTTTGGCAATGGTCCAAAACGACCTTCTTCACCGTAAGTAGTTCCTTCTTGTTTCTTGTTTCTGTTCTTTGTGGTATTTGTGTTTGCAAGTAACAAAATTTCACCCAACATATCCAATGAGATAGTCACATTAAATTACCACTTGTTTTCGTGGCTCAAACACTTGCATTGGTAATTTTAAAATGTGCATTCTGTTTTTGGGTTTTGAAGCTGGATTTGTTGGGATCATCATGTCCTTGTTGGTGGTGCAGTATATCAAAGAGCTAAGAGTTTAGGCTGGGAGGTAAATGTACCAAATGAAAAGTTGGCTTTTAGAGCTATTTGGGCAAACTTTGTTAATCGAGAATCTAAAATCTGTATATTACATTGTTGAATTGTTTTCAGTGGAAGATGTTAATTAGTTGGCCCAAAACCCTATTAGCCCAAAGCCCATATAAATCATTAGAAACCCTCAGCTGCCTTCTATATATATATATATTGTTGTCTTGCTAAAGAATTAGGGTGCAGTAGCTAGAAAAACCATACTAAAGCTACCAGATAAAAGCAGAAAAATAGCAGCTGATATTAGAGAAGAATAAATCATAAATCCAGCCCTCTGTGTCATTTTCTTCATTGTTGTTCTGCGGCTGTCTCTTCCTCACTATTTCTCAACGAAGAAATTTGAAAACAAATAGAAAGCGTGAGCCCGATTTGAGAGCAAAAAGAAGAAATATACAAAGCGTAGAATAGTGTTGTACCAAAGATCAGGAGAAATCAACTCAAGGACAATCGTCGCCGGTACCATTTGTAGTGTTTTCATTTGTATGGTAATATTTGATTTAATAGCAAGTTTGTTAATTTATTTTGCTATATATATTACCAAGAAATTGTAGGGGATATTTTGTGGGTTTGATTTTGGATTTTGGTATAATTTGTGAAGCTATCTCGAATTGGTGTTTGTATCTCCATTTTGATTATTAGTGGATTTTCCTCGGTGTCGTCATTACCGAGTATACTTTTCACATTGAAAAGTTGAACCACTTAAATCATCACAGTGCCATTTAATTTCTTACTTGCTTATTACTTTTGCCGTTACTTATTATTATTAATTGCGTAACCAAAATCGACACGATATTCGCTCATAAGTGCCAATTGCGTAACAAATTGAGTATCGAACTATCGGGTTATTCCGTTATTTATCGAACTGATCAAGTTTGCTCTTTTGGATCTATTTTGAGCTGCTTTTTTTTCGATTGGTTTCATATTTTCCAGGTTGTGCTTTCGCTTATTTAATATTGGGTTTTGTAGCCACGGCGGCAAAATATGAAATTGAGAAATTCAATGGTAGAAATGATTTCATGGAGTATGAAGACGCTAGTAGGTATTAGTTAAAGAAGGGCTCGTTAAGACACTTGAAGGCAAGGATAAATTGCCAGAAAAATTGACTGATGAAGAAAAAGATGCATTGATGGAAAATGCTTTAAGTTCAATTCAGTTATCCTTGTCTGATGAGGTATTACGCGAGGTTGATGATGAGGAATCTCCTGTTGGTATGACCAAGTCTTTGACCAGTCGGTTATATTTGAAGCAGCGTTTGTATACATTCAGAATGTCAGAAGGTACACCTTTGCATGATCATCTTGATGAATTTACTAAAATTATTCGTGATTTGAAAAATGGTGGTGTTAAGATTGATGATGAGGATCAGGCCTTAGTTCTATTATGTTCTTTACCTCATTCATTTGAGCATTTTGTTGATACTATGCTATATGGGCGAGACACTATTTCTTTGGAAGATGTCAAAGCAGCTTTGAATTCCGCAGTTGAAGAAAAAGGTGTCTACAAGCAACAATGAAAATAAAGCGTGGTTTATTTGTCGAGGTAGAAAATCAAGAAAAAGGCACAAGTAGTAATAGAGGCAAGTCTAGATCCAAATCTAGAAAAAGAAAAGATAAATGCAATTATCATTGCCGTCAGGAAGAATCCTTGGGAAAGTAAATTGTCCGAAACTCAAAGCGTAAAGGAAAATCCGCCACACAACGCCTTTCTCGGGTACTAATGATGTCGCCGTGTTAGATAGTTCCTGTCTGATGGTGAAAATGTTCTATCGGTATCTATTGGTTCTCCCGGAGATGTTTGGATTCTTGATTCGGGTTACACTTACCATACGTGTCTCCCAAGAGAGATTGGTTTTGCTTCTTATCACCATGATGAGGTGTTGTCTTCACGGGAAACAATATGTCCCGCAAGGTTATTGCATTGTATTAGCAATTGAATTAAGATGTGATGGTATTGTTAGGACTTTGAAAGATGTTCGCCATGTTCGCATTTGAAAAAGAATTTGATATCTTTGGGTACTCTTGATTCACAAGCTATAAGTATGTAGGCTGAAGCGGAGTTTTAAAAGTTAGTAAGCGGTGCTCACGTTGTTATTAAAGTGGCAATTGTCGCGTGGTCTCTATATACTTCAGGGTAGCACTATTATTGGCGCGTGTATCAATTTCATCCTCGTCGGATCAAGATTCGAGACACTACTCGACATGTGCATACGCGGCTCGGGGCATGTATGAGGCAAGGATGTCTATTTCTGAGCAACCGAGATTTGCTTTATGGGTCGAAAACCGGGAAGCTTGATTTCTCGTGAGCAAGTTGTGTTTATGGAAAGCATCGCGAGTGGTCAAGTTCGGTACAACCATCTATAAAACGAAAGGTACGTTGATTATATTCATTCGATCTTTGGGGTCCTTCTCGTGTCAGGTCTAAGAGTGGTGCCCGGTATATGTTGACTCTTATCGATGACTTCTCGTCACATGTATGTGGGTGTATTTTCTCAAGAATAAGAATGATGCGTTCTCAAAATTTGTAAAATTCAAGGCTTGTATAGTAAAATCAAACAAGCAAGAAAATCAAGCATTTCGAGAACTGATAATGGTTTGGAATTTTGTGACGCCATTTAATGAGTTGTGAAAGAAATGGCATAGTGAGACACCGCACCGTGCGTCATACACCACAAAGAAAATGGAGTAGCAATGTATGAATAGGACTCTCTTAGAAAGAGTTTCGTCAGGGATGCCTCTTTCAAGCCGACTTGGATAAATCTTTTCGGCTCAAGCTTGTAACCATGCCGTTATTTGGTGAATCGGTCTCCATCAACCGCATTGAGTTGAAGACTCGTTTGAGGTATTCTTTGGTACTCCGCTAATTATTCCGATTTGAAAGTTTTTGGTTGTCATGCTCACATTAATGATGGTAAAATTGAGCCTAGGCATTGATATGTATATTTTTGGGGTATCCTTGTGGGGTGAAAGGTTATAGATTTTGGTGTGTTGAAACCAAGTCACCTAAATTTTTGATTAGCAGAGATGTTAAGTTTGATGAGTCTTCTATGTTGCAAAAGAAAAAAAGAGTCTATTGTTGCAGATAAAGACCACGGTGTTAGCATGAAGCGGTGGAGCTTTCGAGAGTGGAGCTCCTAGTCAAGTACAAGAAGCACTTCAGATCAACCATCTATGGATGAGATAGACGATTCTGCTACGATGTACAGAAGAGCAAGACATGAGAAACCATACAAGACGCAAAGGGTAAAGGAATAAGAGAGATTAGACGCCTCTTAGAGGTACACGACAGACTTAGTTTCTTTTGCATTGTACGTGGCGAGTCTATCGAGGTACGAACCTTCTAGTTATCACAAGCCACTTGTGACGAGAGTTTGTTCGGTGGTTGGTTGCTATGAATGAAGAGATTGAATCACTTCATAAGAATCATATGGAATTGGTGAAACCACCAAGGGCCGAAGATTGTTGGAAACAAATGGATCTTCAAGAAAAGGAAGGTATACCGAGGTTGAACCTAGGTTCAAGGCACGTGTTGTTGCAAAGGGCTATTGTCGAAGAAAGGTATTAACTTCAATGAAGTATTTTCTCGTGTTGTGAAACATAGCTACTATTCGTAAGTTGCTGCTATGGTTGCATTGTTTGACATGGAATTAGAACAACTTGATGTCAAGAAAGCCTTCTTTACATGGTGACAGCTCAGAAGAACAAATATATATGCATCAACCATAGGGGTTTGTCGTTCCGTGTAAGGAAGATCATGTTTGTTTATTGAAAAAGTCTTTATACGTGGTCAAGCAATCTCCAAGGCGTGGTATAAGCGGTTTGATTCTTTTATGATTGATCATGGTTACTCTAGGAGTGATTATGATAGTTGTGTTTATCATAAAAGATTCCATGATGGTTCATCGCTTTATTTGTTGCTTTATGTTGATGACATGCTTATTTGCTTCTAAGAATAAGTCCGAGATCGAAAATTAAAGTCTCGGCTTAATGGTGAGTTTGAAATGAAAGATTTGGGTGCGGCAGAAGAAAATTTTGGGCATGGAAATTTACGTGATGACAATTGCCGGCAAGCTTTATTTGACTCAAAAAAGTTATATTGAAAAAGTTCTTGAACGTTTTGGCATGAAAGATTCTAAACTGTGAGTACGCTATTAGTCATGATTTCGCGTGCTTTCTTTGGATTTGTCACCATAGTCGAAGAAGAGTGAGCGATACATGTCTCGTGTTCCATATGCTAATGCCGCTGGGAGTTTGATGTACGCTTATGGTTTGTACTCAGACCCGTACATTTCACACGCAGCTGTTGTCCGCCAGATATATGGGTAATCCTGGTAGGTCATCGCGTTGTGGCTGAAATGGATACTTCGGTATTTGAGAGGTACATCTAATTTTGGTTTGGTATATGATGGAAGTTCTAATACTGGTTGCAGATATCACTTCGTTGGTGACATTGTCTCCTAGGGTGCTATTGTTGTTAATAAGATAGCCACTACAGAGAATCCAGCTGATATGTTAACCAAACCAGTTTCATTTAACAAGTTCAAGCATTGCTTGGACTTGATTGGTATTTGTCAAGATGATCATCTCTTGGGGCTTTGGATAATGACTGCTATTTGGTAATCCGAGGAATTTCATATTTTGAAGAATTTGTTTTCCGCTTTTGAGCGAGTGCGAGATTTCATAATTGGCCCAAAATCCTATTAGTCCAAAGCCCATATAAATCATTAGAAACCCTCAGCTGCCTTATATATATATATATTGTTGTCTTGTACAAGTAATGCGGCAGCTTAGAAAAACCATACTAAAGCCACCAGATAAAAGCGTAAAACAAGAATGATATGAGAAGAATAAATCATAAATCCAAATTTCTCGTGTCATTTTCTTCATTGTTGTTCACATTGCCTCTTCCTCACTATTTCTCAAGAAATGTGAAAACAAATAGAAAGCAAGACCAATTTGAGAGCAAAAAGAAGAAATATACAAACTGAGAATAGGAGCAACCAAAGATCAAAGAGGAGAAAATTTCAAGGACAAACCGCTCCACTTCACCGCCATTTGTAGTGTTTTTTTCATTTGTACGGTAATATTTGATTTAATAGCAAGTTTGTTAATTTATTTTGCTATATATATTACCAAGAAATTAGAGGATATTTTGTGGTTTGATTTTGGATTTTTGGTATAATTTGTGGCTATCCTGGAATTGGTGTTTGTATCTACATTTTGATTATTAAAGTGATTTTCCTCAATGCCGTCAGTCCCGATTAATTAAACTTTTGGCGTTGAAAAGTTGGTGTTTCGAACCACTTAAATTATTGTGTGTCATTTAATTTCTTTCTGCTTATTACTTTTGTCGTTATCCATTATTATTAATTTATGTAACCAAAATTGGAACTGATATTCGCTTTCGCAAGTGACAATTCGTAACAGAAGAGTTGGTATGATTTCTTGGTATCAATCCCCAAAAGGTGGAACCTTTCAGGTAAGTTTTTTTCTTAGCCACACCCTGTAGTGCTTTGTGTTGGCATTGAACTTAAACCTATGCTATCGCCTCCAAAACATCCATGCGACTTGATCCAAATCTTTCAGAAGCTAATTAGTTGTTTTGGGGAAATTATAAATTAATGAACCAGCTGAAATGAAGCTCTAAAAATGAGAATGGTACTTAATTTTGTAGCCTTAACGACATTGAACTAGTTATGAGGATTCATTGAGACAAAATTCACTGATAGTTGCTAAGATCTGCTTATATATTAACAGCTTAACACAGTGTTCCAGTTGATCCTAATTGCTGCAGCCCTTCTTCAACCTGAATTTGGAACACCGGAAACTCGGCCATACATCGCATATTTGAGGTAATGTGTCCTTTTTTTCATTTTTTGTTCGTATACATCTATCTATATATTTAAATTGACATCTCATTGCTTTTTCCCAAATGGGTGTAGTTGGCTGGTGGCATCAACAACAGTGGCCTCCACTGCAGCATATGGAGCTCAATATATGAGGAAAGGATCTGTTCTTGTTGCTGGAAAATCAAAATCTTAGACATACCGGTACCGGATCATCAATTTGAAAAAATCCTTAAAAGGACAGAGAACATGTGAGTTCAGCATGCAACATGGTGGTTATCAATTTTATAACTATCAAACTTTATGGTATCATACCGATGCGCTGTAGAACAGGAAGAGAAATGCTGGGGGTGCTGGCGGACTCAACTCTTGTTGACTGATATTGATTTGACAGAGTTTCTAGGAGCTATGAAGTTATTTATTTTTTATATTTATTTGGTCACTAGATAGCCTATAAAGTTGGAGATATTATTCTTTACAATAAAGATTTTGGAATTTCTAATTCCATTTATTGAGAAGGGAAATTTTTGTGGGTTTTGACATTGACGGAACAAAGTGCAGTATTGGGAAGAGACGATGAGTTGTACACATCTAACATAGATAAAAAAAAATGGAAGTAATTATTGATGAAGTTTAGCACCAACACTATTTAATTTTACTTGCATTTTGATGCTTCAAAATAGTAGAATTTAATCCAGATTTCGACAAATCTTGTTCGTTCATAATAACAATACCAACTAGTAATTTTCATTTAAAAGACAAGATGATCTTTTACAAAATAAAACATTATTCGACACTTTGCATGTGGTAATTATATCTGTTAGAGTTGGTTGGCTCGCCCATAGATAGAGCATCAGGAAAATTAAGTGTCTGGTAATGATTAAAATATGTGATTTATGGAGATATTGACATTTTAATTTTATGAAAAATATTGAATATATTATTATGATAGGAGTTTTTGTAAAATTTATAATAATTAAAAATGATATTGAAATTATTGAGGAAATTTTTATTTAGTATATACAGTTGGTATTTTGGTACCAATGTTCTCCTAGGTAAGGCACTGATTTAGTACTCTAATTCACAAAAATAGTATTTTTGGTCAAATGTAAATTGTAATCACTAATTTAATTTGTGAAAATGATAAAAAACAATATTTTTAAAATTTGTGATAATAAAAAATAATCATTCATGATCATCTCTTATTATTTTTAAAATCCGGCTCATATATAGTTTTGTAGTTGTTATTGAAGAGAATAATAATTGGCATCCAAGTGACGATTTTATACGAGGAAGAAAAAAGTAAGCTTTTGTCCCCAACATTTTAGACTGATTGCAAAATTGCCTTCAATCTTCGATTTGTCAATTTTTTTTTGTCTCCGAGGTAATGTTCATTTATTCCATAAACTTTTTTAACGAAATTAAGAGTCTTGAATTGCAACACTGATCATTACAATAGGGACAAGTTTAATAAATTGAAGATTGGGGTAATTTTACAACTCCAAAAGTTGTGGACAAACCAAAACAAAAAGAACAGCATTGCCAAAACAAAAACACAAACTTCATTAGTTTGCCAAAACAAAACGAATTCGCTGAAATACTTTTTAAAAACAAAACACATTCACTGCAATACTGATACGAAGGGTAGCTTTTTGAGGGAAAATATATTTTAATTGCTAACACGAAATTTCAATATAATTATCCCATAAAAATCTTGGAATTGGAACAAACCTAAGGTGATAAACGGCTCCATTTTCAAACTAATACAGTATTCACATGACAAAATTAAACATCTAATGATGCATATGATCTTAAATAGAAAAATGCAAATGACAAGGAAAGCAACAGATTCACAATAAAATAGAAAATATTATGTGGAGTATATAACATACTCTTAAAAAGTAAAACGAACTAGAAAAATACTCTGGCAAAAAGTGCATCCAAGAGACTACCATAATATAATAAAATAGACTAATGTACATATCCCTTCATGACAAACATTTGATATACATCATTTCATTTTTCAACATAGGAGGTTCGGAAAATTGAGATACCTCTAACCAAATATCCGAATCATACTGACACCGAACTAACAAGGTTCCCACTTCCCAGCATGAAATCATATCTTCATCAAATATAAAAAGATAACCAATAGAATGTTGACATATCTTTTGGGACATCCCATATTGACATTAACATTTTCAAAAAAGGGCTGTCTACACCGGCAAATGAAACAGGACTTTTAGACCATAAGATGATATTAAGTTTTTTATTAAATGGTAACAGCATCCATATTAAACACAGCTAAGCTACTACATTCAAAAATTAGATGCCCTTTTATGAACCCATGAAATTTTGCTTCTGAAAAGGAGTCAAGCTGCAATACTTTAAAAACATATTCATATCGCAGCAGATTTGCTCAACAAAGAAAAGCCAATAAGAAGTTTTCTTCGTCCCAAAAGAGCCCATTTTATGATATCAAACTCAAGGCTTTACTTGTCCCCAAAAAACTCAAAGGTTTCATTAAACATAGACGCAACCAACAAAAAATGTAAAAAATGCCTTACTGTGGCAAACTCGCTTCAATTTCATTCCATCTATCTACATTAACCGTAAATTTGTCTTTGAGTTGGGCAACAAGGTCTTTAGCCTCTTCTACCTTTGAAATGCTGACAAGACCATCAACAAGTAACGTCATAGTTGAGAAATTAGGAACCCAATTCTTCTCAATACTGTCCTTACAAATCCTCAATGCGCTTTCAAAATCTTTGCCTTGACATAAGAAACACACCAAAGTGAAATAGCATTGGCTATCTGGTCTGCAGCCCCAATTGGTCATGTTCTGAAACAGCCTCTTAGCTTCCTCGAAGTTCCCTTCCTTACAGAACCCATGAATCAAATGATTATAAGTCACAGCATTGGGCTTCATACCCCTTGACAACATACCATCTAATAAAGCTTTGGCCTCTGACGATTTCTTCAATTTACACAAACTCTGAATCCTAATGTTATAGGTACTAAGCCCAGGACGAATGCCATGGGTCTCCATCAGCTTCATCACTTTCCCAACATCCTCAAACCGTTCCTCCGAATAAAACCCAGTAAGGCAATTCGCAAGAGTGACAGCATTTGGCTTAATACCCTTCCTATCCATCTCTGCTAATACTGAATATGCAGAACTAGTCGAACCCGACTCAGAAAAAGCCTTAATAACCCAATTGTAAGAATCCAAATTCGGTTGGATTCCATAAATTTTAGGAAACTCAAGAAAAATACGATTCACCTCTTTGTAGTTTTTAGCCAAAATGCAAGCAAAAATCAAAGAATTGAAAGTTCTAACAGAACGAGGAATACCCATTTCGTCACATTGTTTGAAGGTGCGAATTGCGTGGTCGATCATATTAGCCTGACCGTAGAGAACAATAGCATGAGAAACAAAACGCTCCGTTTGGAGGTCTGGACGAGACTTGAGATCCTCAAGAAATTGGCGAATGGCATCGAAATGATTGGATTTCTTGAGCTTGTTTATGGCAACAGAGAAGACAATGCGATCGAGATGATTCTCGGGAATGAGAGATGCAGCTTTGCAGATCTCAACGATGCGACTAGGGTTTTGCTCGGACTTGAGAAAGGAAAGCGCGGCTCTGGTTTTTTCTTTTGAAGAGAGTGGATCTTTGGAGTTTGGAGAGAGGATTGTGGAGAAATGACGGCGATAGAATGAGATTTGGCGGATACGAGATATCTGATGCATGGTTAAGAGTTAGGCTTGGTGTTAGAGACGGATAAATTTGGGAGTGAGATTGGAATTATACAATTAGGGTTTTGCAGAAAAGATAACTAGGCAAATTGAACATGGACATTCAGCTAGGGCATAGGACGATAAAGTTAGAGAGTTGTAGGGGAAATGTATTTGTGCGGATGAGAGTTGAATGACTTAATAAGTCCGCCTTTCCAGCCGTTAAAACTAACTCGAACTCTTAATTAACTCAAACGAGCAAAGGGACTTTTCAAGTTGCATATAACTATAATATGAGCGGATGGTAATCGAAAATTATAGTTTTTAAAAAAATTACATTTAGTTTTATATTTAATTTTTATAATTATTAAAAGTGGCTCATTTATAATAATACATAACTTTTACATATTTAATTAATAATAAAATTTAAATAATTAGTTCAAATTAAACTTATTTACACCTTTTAAATAATTAATTAACTTACCGTTTATCTTTTAAATTTTTTAAAAAACTAATGCATTAATAAAGTTCTTTTTTCTCCTATCAATATAAGAGAAATAGTGCCCAAATATGTGGCCTATGGAATTTTCTTCGATCGAAGAATTATAATACTTAAAAATATGAGTTTTGTGTCTTGTAAGTGCTTGTATAATAAAATTATTTCAAAATAATAATAATAGTATTAAAAAAAATTAACAAAAGAATATGAAACTTTCTTATTTTTTGATTAATCAATACCATTAACGTTAAAATATGCAATACAATCATTAAGTAATTCTTTATTTTAAACTATATAAAAATGAGAATTTGAAACCACAAGGAATAAAATATGAAGTACTATATTACTATGCTACTAAAATTATGTAAGTAGTAGTAACATTGCAACACACTTTAAAAATTAATGATTTTACATGAATATGTTAATATTGCAACATATTAGAAGTTATTGATTGTAATTAATAAGCTAGTTCATGTCAACGAGAATATTAAAATGTAAAAAAAATATCTATTTAGAAACATGCAAAATTATCCGTATTAAATATAAATTGGGTTTTAGATTTTATTTTTCGTTTTAAATTGTCAACGTTATCATTTTTTTATTTTTATAATATCAATAATATTCTACATTTTTACATAATATCATAAATATTTATAAGATTTTAAATATCATAAATACTCTTAATTTAACAAAAATTAAATTCAGTAAAAATAAATAGTAATATTTATACATAAAAAAAATGACAAAAATAATATAAATAAAAACTCAAGATATTTATTAATATTTCGTACAAAAACACCATAATTAGTAAGAAGAGTTTTAAAGAAATACAAAATCAAGATTAAATCTTAAGAAATAAGATGAATTTAAAGACTTTTCATTCTTAAGAATAAAGAAAATATACATAGAAAGATGTAGTTTATTATATAATACGTAATAAAGGAATAAATATTAATATTATAGTCACAAAGAAATTAATAATATATCATTAATTGAAAAACAAACCATTATTGATAAATTATCAAAAAATTCTTAAAGAAAAATTGGATACATTCATTTAGAAAGAATCCAAATATTAATAAAAACACATTTTAGAAAATAAATTGATACACTAATAAAACTATCATTGTTATATAATATAATAAAAAAAATAAAAAATGCTTTATTAGAAATTATCCATGGAAACCTATGATACCATAAATTAAAATTAACATGCACGAGGTTTGCTATTAATATTAATGAAAATAACTTAAATCAAATATTATTTTTTGCTTATGAATTTGAAATGATAGATTTAATAAAAGAAATAAATCATCTATTTTTAATACATTACATAGTATACCTATGATACCATAAATTAAAAATTAACAACATGCTCGAGATTTACCATTAATATTCATGAAAATAACTTAAATTAAATATTAATTTTAACCTATGGATTTGAAATGAGAGAATAAAAGAAAGAAATCATCTATTTTTAATACATTACATAGTATGATATTCGTAAATAAATAGCTATAATAATTCAATATATAGATAAAATAAATTCATAGAAATAAAAAAAAAATCAAAAAATTGGATAAATAATAAAACCAAAAATATTAACATATGTTGAAATACTTGAATAATAGAATTTAGATGTTAAAGTAAAACCTCTAATACCAGGAAAAAAGTAATATATCAAAGTTTATATTTATGAATTCTTAAAAAAAAACCTTTAACAAAAAAACAAAAGAGGTGACAAAACTAAAATAAAAAGTTAAACAAATGAAAAAAATTAGTTCATGATGTAATATTAAAAGAAAATAATATCACTATTATTTCAATAATGTTCAAAAATAAATTATAGGTTATAGAATTAAATTATAATAGAAGGCTAACAAGAATATCAAGAAATCAAATAACAATAATGAAAACTTTAATTCTTTTAGTAGAAGAAATAAATATAACACAAGAATCAAACATCAAGTTCTTATAATACATAAATAAAACATAGAAAGAATTTCTAAATGAAATAAGAGAATATCATAATAATAAGAAATTACAATAAGACATACCTAAAGAGTTTACAAAATTAAGAAGTAATGTAAATAACATACTTAGAGACAATAAAAGTATATATAAATTATACATTTGATCCATTTGTAGGATTAAAAGAAGGACCACTTAGGAGATTAGATGTATTGATACCTAAAAATGAGAAAGAAAGAATGAGGAAAAAACCAAAGATAAAGAAGAAGATACAATCCTAGTTTAATGGAATATAGAAAAGAATTAGAATAACAATTTATGAATCTTAAGAATAGAGAAATAGAAAAATTAGTTAATTTGTTAAGTCTAACAGATGAAGAACTAGGAAGACATTATGATGAAAAATGTTTGTACAAGCAAAGAGAAAGATTATATGGAAATAGTCAGTGAAACTGATTCAAAACTATAAAATATGATTCAAAAAATTATATGAAACCTATTTCATCACTAATTCCTCATCAAAAAGAAATATCTTATTCACATATAAGAAAAGGAAACATGCAAATGTCAGAATAACATAACCTTCCTTATAGAAGAAAATATCAACCCAAAATAGAGGAAGATATCGCTGAATCTAGTAAATATGAAATTGAGAAAGCTAAATGACATTTAACAAATATAAAATTATATGACATGTGTTACATAGATTTTTTATTTATGAATATGAAATATATTATTATAAGTTACTACCCCCTATGCAAAAAACATAAAAGAAAATATCATTTCAATTTTTTTTAGATCATTACATAAAACTATAACAGAATTATGAAATTAAAAAAAAACTATACCAAATATCTTAGAAGAAAAAATAAGAATTCTTAAAAATTGAATAATCATTAAATGTTAAGTCACAAGAGATTTTAAGATGCGAGAAAAATATAGATGTAATATAAAATCTTATAAATAAAAGTATACAAAAATTCAAAAGATATAAATTTATAAAACAATTTCAAAAATATAAAAGAATGTATAATAAAGAATCTTATAAAAAGATATATTTTATGAGAAAAATGTACAATTGAAAAGAAAAAAAAAATTATTATTCATTAGGGAAAAATAAATGTAGATGTTGGATCTACAATGAAGAATGACATTTATGCTAATGAGTGCTCTAATATGCTTCAACATAAAAAAATAATTTTCATAGAAAATAAAAATCTTAGAAGAAACTTTTAAGATAAAATTAAAACCAATAGGTGAATCGAGTTTCCTACAATTCAATAAAATCTAGTTCATTCGGATGATGTACATGAGAGGACTATAGCCCAAGCCACCGAGCGAGGAAATGTTTCTTTTATGACAAAAACCAAGCAACTCTAGTAAGATTTATAATATGAATGCATTTACGCTTGTAGAGATATAAGGTGTCATTCTAGGATTCTATTTCCTAGTCCCTTGACTGAATGAAATCTTACCTTCATCATCTCTTCCAAATAAATGTTTCAATATCTTTTTGTCATTTCTCCCCACATTTCTTTTTTTTTCAAAGTTACTAGTAAATATGTATTTATAAAAGAACTATGAAAACAAGCACTAAAAGATTTAACAGTAAAAATTGCTAACAATACTGTAATAAATCTTAATAAAGTTTTAAAAGGTACAAATATAATGATATGATGAGAAATTTTTTATTTCATACTATATATCAATAAGAAATAAGGGTTGATTTATTAATAGAAAATAATTTTCTAAACATATCAACTTTTTACACAATATTTAGACAAAATAAGTCTAACAAAAGTATATGATAAAACCATTTATGTGTTAAAAGTAAGAAAATCTTTGATCATATCAAACTTAACTTTTATGCAATAACATAAAAGCAAAAATGTTTTGAGATAGACACAAAGTAGCAACAAAAACCTAACACTATTCATTATACATAAGAGAGAGACAAAATTATTTTCTTAACAAAATCTAGGAAGATAAAACCTTAAAAAATATCAATTTTTTTTAAAAAATAGTAAACTCAGAAAATTCATTAGATTCAAAAGTAAATAAATTTAAAATAATTACTAACATAAAACGTAGAGACCCTAATAAATTCATTAAAGTAAAACCCATGATTTATAGTCCAAAAGTCATAATATTAAGTAATTCACTTCACTTTAGTATAACATTCTTAGTAAAAAAAAAGCTAAAAAAATAAAAGAAAAAATAATGGTAATAAACTTCAAAGTATTGAATAAAGAAATCATTGCTGATGGATAATTTATTTCAAAGAAAAAAAAATTATTATCATTAATAAAAGGGAATAAATACTTCTCAAGTTAGATTGCACAAATGTATTTTGACAAATAAGATTGGATAATAAATCTCAAAAACTAAAGATATTTAATTATTTTCAAGGAAAATATGTTGTATCATTTGGTTTAAAACAAGCTCTATGTATTTTTCAAAAGTATATAATCTACATTCTTAATACAAAATATTTGTTATATTTACATAGATGATATTTTGGTCTTCAATAATAAATTAAATAAACATTTTTAGGATATTATTAATATTCCATAAGAATGAGAAAATAAGGTATTGTACTTTATAAGAAAAAAACAATAATTGTTGAGCAAAAAAATAAGTATTTAGGGTTAGAAATTGAAGATGAAAAATATAATCTACAGTCTTACATATTAAATAACATTCAAGGATTTTTTTTGAATTAAAAGACAAAAATCAACAAAAATGCTTAGGATGTTCAAAATATATTGAAACATACATTAAGAAACTTACATAAATGCAAAAAAAATTCAAACAAAATTGAAAATGGATCATGTTTGGAAATGGAATGAACAAGATACTTTATACATGAATAAAGTAAAAGTACTTGTAAAAAATTTACCAATTTTATACCATTCAAGTCTAGATGATTAAATGATAATTGAAATGGTTGATTCACATGAATATTGGACAGTAGTTTAAACAAAAGTATATGAAATAAAAATATTTTAGTAGATACCCTTATAAGAGAATAAACACATTTAATTATTTTTCTTCGTATAGAAATGGAACATCATAATATCAAGATTAAGATAAAGGAAAATGAGACAAAAATCCTTCAAGAACAACTGGAGTTTTTATACTTAGAGATATCTCTTTTAGAGATAGGAATTAAACAAAAAGAACTTAACAGTTCAAAACCAATACTAAAGTGCAAAACTTCCAAAGAGGAATTCACCTCAGAGATTCATTCTTAGGAAGGTGAAACTTCTAATGAAAGAATTTAAAATGAAAAAAAAAACTTAACAATTCAAGATCATTAGATCCAAAAGAGAGTAACATCTCAAAAAAAGAAAAAGAAAAAGCCCAATTGGGTTGAAAATGCAGAAAAAGAATACTAAAAAAAGACTTATATAATATATAATAGTCCAAAATCAAGAATTTAAAATAATTGGGTTGAAGTAAGAAAATATATTATCGAATTTAGTGGAATAACTTATAAAGCTTTCACTAATAGAATAAATACTGAAGGCATTTATGCAAACTATAGAGTACCAAAGCTATTAACTCTAAAAGATATAATTAACAATTATTCTATAATATTATGACAACAACTATCGCCACCAAAAAAGTTGAAAACACTAAAAAAGATAGTATAACCACCAGTACTATTCAGAGAAATGCCTCCCATAAACAAAGGCAATAAAGATAGTACAATCACTTATATTATCCAGTAAAATATCCCCTAATAATGCATTGGTCATTGAAAATGAAAAAAAATAATACATGAATTTAAGTAAACTACAATAGTTGAGCATTTATAACTTAGCTAAAAAATCTACTTAGAAATATATTTAAGATATGAAATCTTACATCATAGAAAAAATTTCCTATAGGTAATAAATTTAATATTCTTGAAGGAACTAATCTAATTTTCATTTATAAAGCTTTCTATGCGAGTTTGATTGAGAACCTATATACAATAACTAATTTAAATGAGTTAAATTATTTTTCTAAAATTTTTAAAAAGGTTATCAAAAACTTCGAGAAGAAGATCCGAGCAGGTGACAAGCCTATCTATTTCAAATTTTTTAATTCACTCATAAATTAAAATAAAGAAATCTATATCAATCCCTACCCTTTTAACAAATTAGGGATTTATAATACTAATAGAGAAGTTTTAAAACCAAGGGTTCTTCTAGAAAAGGAAATCCATACAAATGAACTCTATATTCTAAAAGGATAGATACTAAGTCAAATTTATCATTATCTCATAAAAATTAATAATTCTTCTAAACTCAAGGTAAATTACTCGACTAGTAAAATTATAATCCCTTTTTATATCAATATGACCCTCACTAAAGAAGATGGTAAAAAAAATCAATAAGTTTGAAACAAATTTTAACAATAATAATTTGAAAATTTGTCAAAAAATAAAAAATATCATTTACGCCAAGAAAATCACTAAGGATCACAAATACATTTATTGCATTAGAGATCGAGAAGATGAAGATGTGTCATCATCTATGTCATCGAAAGAAATATAGGTAAAAAAGACTTCCTGTTTTTTTCATTGGGTCCACTTTTATTTACTTACACAAATGCATTTGCTGCATTTAGAGATTGAGAAGATGAAGATGCTATTCTTCTTTACTTACACACTTCCTGTTTTTTTTCATTGGGTCCACTTTTCTTCTTCAATATCTTGTTTTTTTCATTGGATCAAATGGCATATGCACTAATGTTTGAAGAGCGGCATATTGAATCAGGTGTTAACACTGGTTTTATTGGAACTTCCGGGATTACTATTCTTCTTTAGTTACACACTTCTTGTTCTTTTTTGGGCTGAGATATATCACCAGGCAAGTATATAATCTTTGATTTTTTCTCCCTCCCTTAGTAAGGGTAATGTTTTCTGTTTTTGGGCAGAGATATGTCACTTCTTATTATCTGTGATTCTTATGCTCAGTATTAATTTGCTAATATAGTGAGTTGTCTTACATCCATTGGTGTTCCTACTAAATTTATTATTACTGAACAGGCAAGAAGTTTACCAACAGATTAACTGAGGGTTCTTTATATTTCAGTTAATGTTGGACTATACTTCATACAGGTATGTCTTCTGTGCTTCTTATATTTACAATTAGCGTATTACATGTACCCATTAGCCAATTGATCTTTCTGGGAATTTTTCTGAAACTATTAGAAGCAACTGCATTTTTTTTTTACTTTGGCTTGTTGCGTTTTATGGTTTTTGAAGGAGTCAATTGATATATTTGGTTTGATATTCATTTTCACTTTCCCTATTGTACACTTAGTAGTTTTGAATTCTGATAAAAAATACTTTTGTAAGACCATCTATCGATATTCAATTTAGGTTTACAAAAACACAAGCTTGTTATTTCTGCCAAGGATTTTCTCACATGATTGAGGGGCTCTTATCACTCAGTAAGCAAATTCATCTTACTTGAAATATTAAGCAAACATAACATACAAAACATACTCATGAGATGCTCATGCTTATGAAGCTTGCAATGCATGACCATGTCTAAAAACTTTTCAAAGTCTTGCTTTATTTAGGAGTGCCACTAACCATTTCTTAAAAACTTATTATAATGGAGCCTCACAGAAGTCACCCATGGTGACGCATGAAAGACGTGCAAGTGAGCCTTAAAGTATAACTTGGTCCTGCTTGCATCTTCTACCAATTTCTGAAATACTCTCACCTTAGAGACACTACCTGAGATGAAATGTATGACCTAGTTTGGTTATGATGTAATGTTTGTTGTGGTACTTGTACTTTAACATTATATATTCTCTTTTATTATCCTTGTTCAAAATTCTTTCCCCGTTTTGTTTGGAAGGTGAGTCTCTTTACTCTTTGCAACTCTCTTAAATCAGCCTTTGCATTGTGGTCCAATTCTTTGAGCAAATGTGGCAATAGCTCTGTAGCTCTTTAAGAACATTGCTTTACCTCATGTCTACAAATTGCTTGTTTTTTATTGACAGTTATTCTTCAGGTTTGTATATAGATATACATCTGGTTATTGGATGACAACTGCACTGTGGAATTCATTGGAAAAATATTTATTGCAGGTTAGGGCTTAGATATAGTCATACCATCAATTTCTGAAGCTTCGTTTTGTGATATTGATATCTGATATTGGCATTTAGTTACAGAAAAATTCTATCCAATTATTGCAGCCTGTGTTAATTATCATACTGAATACCAGTTGTGTCATTTATAGTTGCATTAGGTGTCTTGCTGTATGGAGGGAGGTGAGTGTTCTCTATCATTTTTTAAGGTGATAAGTGTTGGGAAAAATGGATGGTTTTAAAGAAATAAATTCCACACACCCAGGATAATTTCCCAAATCAAAATAGAATAAAAATGACACCAAGATTTTAGCGTGTAAAAACCTTTCAAAATGAAAGTAACAACCACGGGACCCGTAGGCCACTTAAACTTCCACTATAATAAGATGGGATTACACACTTCACCTTCAGGTGGATCTCTCACAAAAATACAACAAATATGTATCTTCAATTTTGTGGATAAAACTTCACAAATTGGCTCTCTTAATTTCTCTCTCAAAATTTCTCAGAAACTCTCTCTCACTCTCTTTTTGTTTTCTCCGCTTCTGATCTGTTTGAGATTGAAGCTAAGGCTTTATATAGCCAAAAACTTCATCCTTCTCTCCGGATTACACGGAGAGATTTTTGCCTTTTTTTTCTTCTTTTCTTCTTTTCTTCTTTTCTTCCTTCTCTTTCGGCGCCAGAGACTTTCCTTCCCTCTTTTTTTTCTTTGTGGATGGCCCACATTAGTTGGACCAACAAATCTCCCCCTCCACCTTATGTGGGACATGGCTCTTCCATACCTGCAATCTTTCTACAGATAACAAGTTTTTCTCTAGTCACAGTCTTTGTCATCATATCTGCCCCGTTATCATTGGTATGAACCTTTTCAACTTTCAGTAGTTTGTGTTCCAACACATCACGAATCCAATGATACCTTACGTCAATGTGTTTGGACCTTGAGTGGAAGGTTGGGTTCTTGCTAAGATGAATTGCACTCTGACTATCGCAATAAAGAACATAATTTTCTTGGTTCTGATGCAATTCTTGTAGGAACTTTTTCATCCACAGGATCTCCTTACAACCTTCAGTGATTGCAATGTACTCTGCTTCTGTGGTACTTAAAGCAATACACTTTTGTAATCGTGATTGCCATGAAACAGCTCCCCCTCCAAATGTTATTAGGTACCCGGATATAGATTTCCTCGTATCTACGTCGCCAGCCATATCTGAATCTGTATATCCTTCTAATACAGGTTTATTATTACCAAAGCATAAACAATGACTGGAGGTTCCTCTAAGATACCTGAGTATCCATTTGACAGCTGCCCAATGTTCCTTTCCAGGATTTGATAGGAATCGGCTCAGAACGCCAACAGCATGTGCAATGTCTGGTCTAGTACATACCATAGCGTACATTAGACTGCCAACTGCCGATGCATAAGGCACCTTGCTCATCTCTGATTTATCCTCCTCACTTGAGGGACATTGACTCACATTAAGTTTGAAGTGGCTTGCAAGTGGACAACTAACAGTTTTAGCTTTGCTCATGTTGAATCTTTCAAGAACTTTTTCAACATACCGTTTTTGGGAAAGCCAGATCTTTTGCTTTTGCCTGTTACGGGTAATCGTCATGCCAAGAATCTGTTTGGCAGGTCCTAAGTCCTTCATTGCAAAGGACTTGCTCAACTCCTTCTTTAACTTGTTAATCTTGTCAATATTTTGACCCACAATTAACATATCATCAACATAAAGCAAAAGAATAATAAAATCACCATCAGAGAATTTCTTGATGAAGACGCAGTGATCAGCCGTCGTTCTGTTGTATTCATTTTTCTCCATGAATGAGTCGAACTTTTTGTACCACTGCCTTGGTGCTTGCTTCAGACCATACAAGCTTTTCTTTAGTCTGCATACCAACGTTTCTTTGCTTTTGACTTGGAAACCTTCGAGCTACTCCATATAGATTTCCTCATCAAGAACACCATGTAAGAATTCGGTCTTTACATCAAGTTGTTCAACTTCCAGATTAAGACTAGCTGCCAAACCAAGAACAACTCGGATTGAAGACATTTTAACTACTGGTGAGAATATTTCATCGAAGTCAACGCCTTTCTTCTGCTCGAATCCTTTCACAACCAATCTTGCTTTATAGCGTGGTTGCGAGCTGCCTTCTTCACTTTTGATTCTGTACACCCACTTATTCTTGAGAGCTTTTCTTCCCTGTGGTAGTTTCATCAGGTCAAATGTGTGGTTCTCATGTAGAGATTTCATTTCTTCCTGCATGGCTTTAAGCCACTCAGTCTTATGTTGATCAGTGATAGCTTTGTCATAAGTCTCTGGTTCTCCCCCTTCGGTGAGCATCACATACTCGTTAGGAGAATATATACGACTAGGTTGTCGTACTCGGGTAGATCTCCTTGTCTGTACTTCTGGTTGGACTTGTTCAGAGACTTGTTCTGGTTCTGAACTGCCAGCTGGTGGATTGACATCATCAGTATCTGGTGTGACTCCCCCGTCATCAGGATTTATTGGTGGAGAGACTGGGTCCAGATTAACTGGAATTTCATCTGACTGTGGTTTCTCGGATTTCTCAAAGTCCTCGATTGTTTGGTCTTCAAGAAATATCACGTCTCTGCTTCTGACAATCCTTTTGTTAATAGGATCCCAAAGTCTGTAGCCAAATTGTTCATGGGCATATCCCATAAAGATACATTGTTTCGCTTTTCCATCCAACTTGGACCGCTCATCTCTTGGGATGTGAGCAAATGCTCTACAGCCGAATACTTTCAAGTGTTTGTAAGAAACGTCTCTCCCCGTCCAAACTCTTTCCGATACGTCGTAGTTCAATGGAACTGATGGAGAAAGGTTGATTAAATCGACTGTTGTCCGCATTGCCTCCCCCCAAAAGGTGTTTGGCAGTTTTGCATTTGAGAGCATACATCTGACTCTTTCACAGATGGTTCTGTTCATTCTCTCTGCGACACCGTTGTGTTGAGGTGTCTTTGGTACTGATTTTTCCAGCCTGATGCCAAAACTTCTGCAGTACTCTTCGAATGGTCCACGATACTCACCACCATTATCTGCACGTACACACTTCAGACGTCTGCCAGTTTCTCTCTCCACTTTTACATGGAACTGCTTGAAAACTTCATGCACTTGATCTTTAGTTTTCAAAGCAAAAGTCCATACTTTTCTTGAATGGTCATCAATAAAGGTCACAAAATAGTGAGCACCTCCTAATGACTTACAACTCATCAGACGTACATCCGTGTATTAAATCTAGAATATTTTCCTTTCTAGATGGTGTGATACTACGAAATGCAACTATATGTTGTTTTCCCATAATACAACCAACACAAGTTTGCAAGGGTGTACCTTTCATTCCTGGCAAGACCTCATTTTTGGAAAGAATTCTGAGACCTTTTTCACTCATGTGGCCGAGTCGCTTATGCCATAGCTCGGTAGAAACTTCTTTCCTTGTGGCATTTACTTCTCCTCTACACATTTTGGCTTCTGTGATGTAGAGTGATGTATCTTTCTTGCCTTTAGCTATTACCAGATTGCCTTTGGTGAGCTTCCACTTTCCTCCACCAAAATAATTATTGTATCCATCATCATCAAGCATACCGGTAGAGATTAAATTGAGGCGGATATCAGGAACATGCCTCACATCTTTCAGAAGTAATCTGCATCCAAGATTAGTCTCTAGATAAATATTTCCAATGCCGACAATTTTTGATGCATCATCATTTCCCATCCTCACACGTCCAAAATCACCTTGAGTGTAGGTTGAGAAGAATTCCCGTCGTGAGGTAACATGATAGGAAGCGCCTGAGTCAACTACCCAAGTAGTGTCTTGGCATGCAAGATTGACATAATCAGCATCTCGAACGATGACAACTTCTTCAGTGGGGTTGTGGTGTCATTTGTTCGGGTTTCTCGCTCTCGATTTCTGGATTGTTCCGCCTTTAACCTTCTACATTCTCGAATGAAGTGTCCAGGCTTACCGCAATGATGACACTTCATGTCATACCTTGATCTAGACTTCGACCGTCCTCTTTGTTGACTTTGGTTACGGGGATTTTTACTTTTACTTCTCCCCCGCCATTCTTGCTTGCCTTGTTTCTGCATGACAAGCGCTTCAGTGTCAGGAGTATAGCCTTCATCTTTTCGTCGAGACTCTTCGTTTAACATTCTGTCTTTTACCATATCCATGGTAAGCTTACCGTCAGGAGCTGAGTTGCTAACTGACACAACTAGAGTATCCCAACTTTTTGGTAGAGAACTCAACATCAACAACGCCAGAAATTGCCTTCGTCTTCTACAAATCATCTTCATAGAGTTGAGTTGATCTACAATGCCTTGAAACTCACTCATATGTTCTGATACGCTGCTTCCGTCTTTATACTTCAAATTGACTAATCGTCGCATCAGATTTGCTTTATTCTGTGCGGTTGTCCTCGCATACATTTTCTCCAACTTTTGCCAAAGAACATAAGCGTCGTGTTCATTAGCAAAATTTTGAAAAATGCTTTTGTCGATCCATTGTCTGATTTGAGCAGCACACTTTCGGTTCAGAACGGCCCATTCAATGTCTACATCGGTTACTTCTTTCTCCTTCGGCATTATAATTGGCTTCCATAGATCTTTAATGTATAAAAGATCCTCCATCTTCGGCTTCCAAATTGCATAATTAAATGCGGTTAATTTTATCATATTACCTGTGCTTTCCTCCATTTGAATCGTCAGTCACCAGGTTTCGCCGAACTTGATACTTTTCTGACAATGAATAGTACCCGTGAATAGTATCCGTGAATAGTATCCGTGAATAGTACAATACAGTATATATGAATAGTACTGTATATGTGTACACTCTCTTACTAAAAATAACTTGGCTCTGATACCACTTTGTTGGGAAAAATGGATGGTTTTAAAGAAATAAATTCCACACACCCAGGATAATTTCCCAAATCAAAATAGAATAAAAATGACACCAAGATTTTAGCGTGTAAAAACCTTTCAAAATGAAAGTAACAACCACGGGACCCGTAGGCCACTTAAACTTCCACTATAATAAGATGGGATTACACACTTCACCTTCAGGTGGATCTCTCACAAAAATACAACAAATATGTATCTTCAATTTGTGGATAAAACTTCACAAATTGGCTCTCTTAATTTCTCTCTCAAAATTTCTCAGAAACTCTCTCTCACTCTCTTTTTGTTTTCTCCGCTTCTGATCTGTTTGAGATTGAAGCTAAGGCTTTATATAGCCAAAAACTTCATCCTTCTCTCCGGATTACACGGAGAGATTTTTGACTTTTTTTTTTCTTTTCTTCTTTTCTTCTTTTCTTCTTTTCTTCCTTCTCTTTCGGCGCCAGAGACTTTCCTTCCCTCTTTTTTTTTTCTTTGTGGATGGCCCACATTAGTTGGACCAACAATAAGTATATGGCCACTCCTCGTGGATCATTACATACAATCCCTTCAGATTATTTTTCATGTTGAGATGCTTGCCAATTGAGTCAAAAGGGAGAAGGAAGAAACTTCACGAGGTTTGTTCCTTTCATTTTCATTTTATCCTTCGGATTAGAGAACATGGTGGCCTAAATTCTTTGTGTCATGAATCTTCTTGCTTGTAGACTTAGTATTTGCATTTGTAATGCATTATATTTCTTGTGAAATTGTGTAATTAAATAAAGGTGCAATATCACTTTCTGCGTTCTAATGATTTTGTAAATTGGAGGCGAGATGTGTTTAATATAGTTATTTGAAGTTGGTAAAAGGGAAGGTTGTGCCGACATGTTCAACTTATTGGTACATTAGCTCGACATTTACTGAAGCTGGAATATTTACTCAGATTAAATTGCAGTAAACAGATTCAAATACATAAAAGGTTGATCAAATTTAATTAGTTTCTATCTCCGGTTAAGCAACCACCTTTTTCATTTTAGTTAATTTACTACTCATTCTAATTGTACTCTCTCTAAGCACTATTCATGTAAATACCAAACTTTGGGGCTTTAGTCTTAATAGACAATAATTACTGATTCCTTCTCTGCTTTTTGGAAAGAGTAACCAGGAAGCCTTCTCTTTAAACTTAGAGCTAGTTCTTTTGACTAACAAGGGATCGATGTTGCAGGTTGGATCTGTTACAGCAATATGTTTCACCTGCTTTCTCATAAGATGCTTCGTGGTATGCTTCAAACAGTTATTCTTGCTACTGAATGATAGAATTTTTTTCTATGATAATTTAGAAGTATACTACGTAGAATATTTAGCTATGCAATTCCAAGGAAAATTATACATGTACGCCTATCTTTTGCTTGTTATTCAACAGCAATCTTTGTACTGATTGGATTGGAAACATTATTTTAAGTCAAAATTTGTAAAATATGGACCTGATTAACTTAGAGAGATTGAATAAGTTATTTTTAATTTTTATCAATTTATAATTTACTAACCTAAACAAAGCAACCAAGCATGCAATCGTGTGTAAGAGTAAAGTGCGGAAATTATAACACACGATATTTTTAGGTGGAAACAACTTAAACCACAACAATGACCTAAGAGGAAAACCACCAATTGCGTGTAAGAATAAAGTGCGGAAATTATAACACACGATATTTTTAGGTGGAAACAACTTAGACCACGACAATGATCTAAGAGGAGAACCACCGGTCCACCGGAACACCTAACTTTCCACTATGAAAATCAAATGTTCAAGTACAAACTCGGTCTTATGCTACCCTTCCTAGGATATTACCCCAATGTACTTTACTTACGAGCCCATGCTCTATTTTCACAGTTTCTAAAATTAGCATGAGCGGTTTCCAAACCAACGTTCCAATAAGCTCCCCGCCAATCAGATCGTTCACAAATTAACTGCAAAAAGATTAGCACAAAAAACACAAGTGCCCGTGTGTGTTCTAGAACGGATTTAATAATGAATAATCTTAACTAGATGATTTAAAACAAATGTCATTTAAACCAAATCAAGTAGAATATTCTAGAGCAAAAAGATTCCACATAATTTTAATAAAAATAACTTCTTTAAAATTTAATAATTAAATCAAATAATCATGATCATTCATAAAATTATTTAATCTAAATACCTAAAAATCAAATAAAAAAATAAAAAACATTAAATTAATTAATATAAATAAAAAGTATATATATATATATATATTAATTACCTTTTCTCCTTTAGCGAGCACCTTTCAATATATATATAACTATATGTAAAGTTACCTTTGCTTTGCTGACTAATATGATTTCCTGAAGAAGTATTACTCTAAAGAATATTAATTAATCTCAACATCTCATTATATTAGCCCATCACACTTAAGATCACTTTTAAAGAAGATTAATTAATCTATGGTTGATGTGCTACTCCTCGATTTTTCTTTTCAGTGTTTTTTCCTCATACAGTTTTCGTTTCTCTCCTTCGGCAGCTTATCTTCTATTATTTTTTTTTTCACTCCATTTAACCCTTATATATCTATATATATATATAGATAATAATCCTAATATATCTATATATATATAGATAATAATCCTAGTAGTATTAGGGTTAAATGTATTTTGGGCTTAATTTTTCAAAGTTTATTAAAACATATCTTAAAAATATTAAGACACAAAAAATATTTAAACACCAAAAATAATTTTAGATTTATTAACATGTACTATTAAATATATAAATGCAATCCTATGTGTTATAGTTATAAAAAAAACATACCTAAAGTACGAATATCTGGAACTTGAACATTTGTTCAACTTTTCTTGATAAACTTGATTGCAGGCCTATGGGTGGGGTTGATAACTAATTTGGTTAATTAAATTAATTCCTTTTTCTAAGAGATTGAAAATGAACCATTTAAATGCCACCTTTGGTGGGGTTAGACAGTTTAAACTTTATTCAAGGTGTCCAAATTAAACCTAAGAATTTAGTTATCCGAGTACTAACTTTCAAGTTTTAAAACCACTACCGAAAACATGTCGTCAATACATTTTCAGATAATAATTCTTATAAAAACTTTTGAAATAGAGCTTCACTCTAACTACCTAAGGCGATTGTACCATCAAATAAAAGAAAGCACTACTCTAAATCGATCGATAACTAAACCTTAAAATCTAATTTTCGTGTTTAAGTTTGTAATGAAAAATAATATATTTCTCTCTAACATTCTTAATATAAAATCATGAATAAAAATAAAATCAATTCATTTTAGAGATTTTTACCTATTTAATATTTCGCAAGCATAACAACCTCATTATTACATCATGTTTACTAAACAACAAAGACAGCTTAAATTTAACCACGTACAAATTAAATATAACATGTAAGAATAAAGCATAAAAATAATCAGAAGAAAATAAAATCCTTACAAGATTGACGCTATTCCCGTTGCTAGAAAACCTCCAAGCGGAATTTGCACTTCCATTTATTGAATCAAAAAATCTAAATTATTACAAAAACATTACAAGTTCCTCTCAAAAAGAGAAGAACTCTAAAACTAAGACAATTGAACTAAAAACTAAGAGAAAAACTAAGAAAAGCTTAGAAACTAAGAAAGAAACTAAGAAAAACTTAAAAACTAAGAAATGAGAGAAAGAAAGAAGAGAGAAGTGAGGTTTTGAGGTGTGTTTTGAAGTGAATGGAAGGGAGGTATTTATAGGTGAGGATGGAGAGAAAAAATGATTAAAAAATGTTAAAAAAATATTAAAAAATAAAAACGTGTTTTGGACCTGTTGAGGTCATCAATGACGCCAAGATGACGTCACGGGGCGCCGCACGTGAAAAATGGGTCAAAAACGCGTTGGCGCGCCGGGCCGTCAGCCGGGCTGCCGCCGCGCGCGGAAGCAGATCACACAAGCGCGCGCGCGCTCGAGTGCTGGCGCCAAGGCGCGGCAGGGCGCTGGGGCGCTGGGGCTGGGCTGCGGCGCGCGTTTTTCCGTCTTTTGACATTTTTGACCTTTTCGACCCATTTTGTCCAATTTTTCCATGTTTGTTGACCTTTTTTCCACTTATTTATCAATTTATTTGTGATGTATTGCTTCAAGTATTCTTCTTTGAGTCTTTACATTGCGTTTTTAGGCCAAAATTCCTGAAAAACAATAAAAATACCCGTGATTCCGAAAAAGACAAATTTATATAAATATATGATAAAACATATAAATATATATATTTTTAATCAATTAAAGTGCATAAAATCATGGTTATTTTAGTGCTTTTTGAGCACTCATCACAGGCCTAAAAACAAATTTACAAGTAAATATTTTATCCACGAAAATAGCCAATACTCATAGTCCTTACAAACTCCCCCTTTGGCATTTTTGTGTGGAAAAACCTCTCACTTACACTTATAAAAATTAGATAAAAATACAATGAGGTCCCAAACTCCATAGTGAAACTATCCTATAGTCCGGTGAATCCATATTCGCTGCAACTTGACAAGCCTGTAAGTAACTGAAATGACATTGACAGAGCATAGGACAACTTGGCATGAAAGTCTCATTGTACATTAGTTCAATTTACATAAAAATAAACGAAGTGTAATAATCATGTAGTATGCATTCATATCAATTAAGCTTAATTAAATATGTTCTCCCCTTATATGCATAATAAAATAAAAACATGGAAGTAAAACACATTATTTCTCTCCCCTTTTTTGACATACGAGAATGACAAAGTATTTAGACAAAGCAATGAAGCAAAACTCCTCCTAAAGATATAGAAATGTAAAAGTAAAGTAATACATAAATGCAATATGCTTTAAACTCCCCCTAAGTTCTATGATTCTCTAACTTAGAAACAAATTTAAAAAGGTAATAAATAAAAATATGATTTTTTTTGTTTTTGTTTTTGTTTTTTTTTAATTTTCATAACTAGCCACATAAGGTATTAAACTCATTTAATTACAAACAAGCACACAACCAATTGAGAACTAATCATTATTTAGCTCCAATTTTGATTATTTATCATATAAATAAATAAGTAGAATTAAAGAGGTGCACACACACATTTCGCACATATAATGACATATTGACATTTACTTAAAGTGGTATATATGTTTAAACTCCACAAATATGTTAATTAATTCATTTATGACCTATCATGTAAAACTATAATCAAGTCTTCAATCTTACAAAATAAAGTATATCCACTAAAGGAGGACTTTCTTTTGTTTTTGTATATTTTTTTTTGTATTTTTTTTATACATATGAGGTAAATGATATATATATATATATATATATATATATATATATATATATATATATATATATATATATATATATATATATATATATTTTAACCTCTTTTGGCTCTTTCTTTTTGTGCATTTAATGTACAAGATTTACATGTAATCGTTTTTTGCATAATCTTTCATTCTATTTTTTTTTTGCACGAGCCATAAATCTAGCATGATGACTTTCATACTAGTTGTAAGGTAGCCCTCTCCGCTCACTACGGTAGCTTCACACATCACAGTAGGTAGCCCTTTCAATACTAGATGTCTCCATGAGATAAAGTTTTTGAAATCAAGAAATATAACTCAACACAATTTTATAGTCAAGATTAGTTAAAGTCCTAAAATCTTTCAAGAAAATCCATAAACTTCAAGCATAACATATATGCGTGTTCGTGAGTGTGTGAATAAGTTCATGTCAACATCGATCATCAAATGTACAAGAATATGTGTGTGCATAAGCCAAAATTGTAAAATAATTTATACAATAAATATCAAAATGAGTTGAGTCACTAAAAATGAGATTATGTGTATGTAAGTATTAAATAAGTTGAATATTGTGTTGGCCAAACAAAGATGCTATTTTTTTTTTGGTAATAAAATTTGAAATTCAATTTGAGGGAGAAATTCCCAAGGCACTTCTGAGATACTCAAATCTTTGAGTGTCTATGGCTTTAGTGAATATATCAGCTAATTGTCTCTCAGTAGGTACAAACTCAAGCGTCACTATTTTCTCTTCAATTAATTCTCGAATAAAGTGATGCCTAATGTCAATGTGCTTAGTTCTAGAATGTTGAACCGGGTTCTTAGAAATACATATAACACTAGAGTTATCACAATATAAGGGCATCATATCTTGTGGTTGACAGTAGTTCTTAAGCATGTTTTTCATCCAAAGCATTTGTGGGCAAGAGCTTCCTGTAGCAATGTATTCTACTTTAGCTATAGAGAGTGAGATAGAGTTCTCTTTTTACTGTGCCATGATGCTAAGTTGTTTCCAATATAGAAACAACCACCTGATGTGCTCTTCCTATCATCCTGGTTGCCTACCCAGTCAGTATCTGTAAAACCACTTACTTCATAAGTAGTGTCAATAGTAAAATATAAACCATAATTACTTGTTCCTGAGATATACTTGATGATTATATTTACATTCTCTAAGTTTGATTCCTTAGGGTCAGCTTGATAACGGGCACACACACCAACACTAAAACATATGTAAGGTCTACTTACAGTGAGGTAAAGTAAAATACCTATCATACTCCTATAAAGAGTTTGATCAACACTTTTACCCTGAGTGTCCTTTGTAATTTTTGTGTTGGTACCTAAAGAAGTCTGTAATGGCTTGCTAGTTTCAAGACTAAACCTTTTAACAAGGTTACAGGCGTACTTGGTTTGAGAAATAAATATATTATCACGAGATTGTTTGATTTGTAAACCGAGGAGGAAAGTCATTTCACCTACCATAGACATTTCAAATTCATTTGTGATAACATGCACAAAATCATCTACTAGTGTACTAGATGTGGATCCAAAAACTATGTCAACCACATAAATTTGAGCAATAAAGATCTCGTCATCACTCCTTTTAATGAATAAAGTCTTATTAACTCCCCCTCGAACAAATCCTTTGTTCAAAAGATAGTTGGTAAGTCTCTCATACCATGCTTGTGGAGCTTGTTCCAAACCATAAAGAGCCTTTTTGAGTTTGTAAACATGATTTGGAAATTTCGGATCAACAAATCCTTTTGGTTGTTCCACGTACACCTCCTCATTCAAAAATCCATTCAAAAAGGCAGACTTAACATCCATTTTATATAATTTGAACTTCATATGACAAGAGATGGCAAGTAAAATCCTAATTGACTCTATTCTAGCTATAGGTGCAAATGTTTCATCAAAGTCAACTCCTTCTACTTGCATGTAGCCTTGACTACTAACCTAACCTTATTTCTAACAACAATGTCATGCTCATCAGATTTATTTTTGAACACCCATTTTGTTCCAATAACATTTTTGTTTTTAGGCTTAGGTACTAATACCCACACATGATTTCTTTCAAATTGAGCTAACTCATCCTTCATGGCATTTATCCAAATTTCATCCCTAAGAGCTTCATTCGCATTTTTTGGTTCAAATTGAGAAATATAGCATAAATGAGTTACCTCACGTATTTTTCTTCTTCTTGTTACCATGCTTGCATTAGGATCTCCAATTATATTCTTAATAGGATGATTTTTTTGAAGTTCGAGTTGGATTTATCATTGATGAGGTTGATGCTTCTTCCTTCTTTTGTTCACTTTCCTTCAACTCCTCTTCTTTTATTCCAATTGTGTCACTAGTCATTGTTAATTGAGGTGTTATGAAATTTTTTTCATTTCTAACTTCTTCACTTGTAATCTGCTTACCTCCATCATCTATAACAACATTTATGGATTCCATAACTACATTAATTCTACAGTTGAAGACTCTGTAGGCTCTACTATTTAGGGAATAACCAAGAAATATACATTCATCACTTCTTGAATCAAACTTACCCAACTGTTCTCAATCTCGAAGTATATAGCATTTACTTCCAAAAATATGCATGAATTTTAGATTTGGTTTTTTACCTCTCCATATCTCATAGGGAGTTTGGTTTGTAATTGGGCGAAGATATACACGATTTATAATGTGACATGCAATGTTTATAGCTTTAGCCCAAAACCTTTTGGAGACTCACTTGGCATGCATCATTACTCTTGCCATCTCTTGAAGTATCCTATTTTTCCTTTCAACTACTCCATTTTGTTGAGGTGTGATAGGAGCAGAGAATTCATGAAAGATACCATGTTCTTTGCAGAAGTCAGCATACTTGGTATTTTCAAACTCTTTTCCATGGTCTGTTTTTAGTCTCTTGATGGTTACTATTTTTTCACCTGCTTGAACTTGCACTCTTGTACAATATGAGATGAAGAACTCAAAAGCATCTGAATTGTCTCTAAGAAAGTATACCCACTTGTAGCGAGAAAAGTCATCTACTACAACTATGATATATTTCTTACCTCCAATACTTTCTATTCTCATAGGACCCATAGGGTCAATATGTATCAATTCCAATACTCTATTTGTATTTATACTCTTGATCTTCTTATGAGCAATCCTAGTTTGTTTACCCAATTGACATGGTCCACATACGGGTGTTTCAATTTTTGAAAGAATAGGTAAACCACGCACAGTCTCAATTTTACTTAATCTAACCAGATCTTTAAAATTCATATGACCTAGCTTTTGGTGCCACAAGGTAGTTGAGTCATTGCTAGCTAGGTTACATGTTACTGTGGGTGATGTATCAATACAATAACAATTGTCATGTGATCTGATTCCCTTAATCATACATTCACCCTTTTGATTTGTTACAATACAATGATTATTTGTAAATTACACATTAAAATCACTATCACATAATTGACTTATGCTAATCAAGTTTGCCTTAAGTCCTTTCACATATAAAACTTCATCAAGTTTAGGGATACCCTTCATTTGAACATAGCCTTTTTCAATAATTTTAGATGTTTTACCATCACCAAAGGTAATTGTCCCTTCATTGTATTCCTTAAAGGTTTTAAACACAGAACGATCCATCGTCATGTGTCTAGAGCATCCACTATCAAAATACCAAGCGATATTTGATTTAACTTTAAATGCTATATAGGCCACAAAGCAGTGCAACTCAAATTTCTTAACCCATCCTTTTTTAATTTTGGACATTTGAGTTACCTATTTCTTATATTCCTCTTTTTGTGTAGTTCTTGTAGTAAAAACTTTACATTTTGAAATTTTTTGAGGTGTTTTAGAAACATTTGTATTCGTGATAGAATCATAAGCATAAATAAATCTACACTTAGGTCTAATATGTCCTTTCATACCACAATGATGACAAATAGGAACAAACTGAATTTTCTTAGAATGATAAGGTCCAAAAACTACCTTCCCTGCCTGAGCAATAATGGGTTTTACAAATCGAGTTTTGGATGATGAAGGTGTTGATTGTTCATCTATGTATCCAAGGCCTCTCTTATCTCCATGTGGCTTTCCATGGTCTAGGACTTTGGTTAATTTTTCAGCACCAATGGTCAAATTCTTCATCGTTTCTTTAGCAATACTAAGTCCTTGCCTAAGATTTTTGTTTTTCTCAATGGTTTCTGCAAGTCTCAAATTCAAAGCATTAATATGATCAGACAATTCCTTTTTATCTTTCTCTAGGTTAGAGGAATTTTTTTTGTGAACATTGATGATATCATTAAGTTTAGTTACTTCCACAAGCAATTTATCTCTCTCTTCCCTGGCACCTAGACAATCTATGAATAGTTTCTCATAATTCGATACATTAAACTTAGACAGTAAGAGAGAAGAGTTTACTTCCTCATTTTCTTCATCCGAGCTAAGGTCGAAGTCATTGTGATGTGCATTGGTAGTTGCGGTGAAGGCACAATAATTAGTATCATCATCCTCTGAGTTACTGGAATTGTCCTACTCACTTTCTATGTCACTGAGTATAGCATTAAAGGCTTTTCCAAATTTCTTTTTATTGTTAGTACAATCTGTAGAAATATGACCAAATCCTCCACAAGTAAAGCATTGAGGACTAGTGGGTTTACTTTTCTTACCATCAAGGCTAGGAGGCTTGATTTCCCTTGACTTTCAGTCATTTGAACGACTGGATTGTCCCTTGTCGAAATGATTATTCTGTTGACCCTTTTTCTTCATAAACTTCTTAAATTTTCGTGCTAACAAAACTAGTGACTCATCATTCATATCATCATCACTATCAGAGATGTCCTTTTTGGAGCTTTTGAATGCCACATCCTTATTTTTCTTGGGTGGATCTAGAGAAAGCTCATAGGTTTGGATTGACCCAACAAGTTCATCAATTTTTAGTGTGTCTACATTATTGCTTTCCTCTATCGCTGTAACTTTCATCTTGTAGTCAACTGTTAAAGAGCTTAAGAGTTTCCGTACTTGTATAGGTTGTGGAATTTTCTCACCAAGGTTAGAATAAGCATTAGTGATATCACAGAAGCGAGCATAGAATTGATCAAAAGTTTCGTTGTTGCTCATTTTAATAGAATCAAACTCAGATGTTAGCAATCTCAATTTTGTTTGTTTTACTTGGGAAGTTCCTTCATGAGCAAGAGCAAGTGCATTCCATGCATCTTTAGCAGTCTCACAATCGGAGATGCGACGGAACTCATCCATTGACACTGCAACAAATATTGAGCTTATACCTTTTTGGTTTTCCCTACTAAGAGTGTGTTCTTCAGTGGTCCAGTCTCTTCTTGGCTTATAATTGTTACACCATATTTCGTTACCGAAGGTGGTTCCCAACCATCAAGAATAGCATTCCAGACTTTTTCATCTTGTTTGAGAAAGACTTGCATGCGAGCCTTCCAATAAGGGTAATTAAACCCATCAAAGAGTGGGGTTCTAACAGATAACCCACCTTCTTTCATTTGGTCCATAAGTAAGTGTGTGTGTCCCTAAGAATCAATCTCACTAAGTATGTCTAGTGCATGCTCTGATACCAATTGAAAGTTTGTAAAATATGGACCTGATTAACCTAGAGGGGGTGAATAGGCTATTTTTAATTTTTATCAATTTATAATTTACTAACCTAAACAAAGCAACCAAGCATGCAATCGTGTGTAAGAGTAAAGTGCGGAAATTATAACACACGATATTTTTAGGTGGAAACAACCTAGACCACAACAATGACCTAAGAGAAAAATCACGGGTCTACTGGACTACCTAACTTTCCACTATGAAAATCAAATGTTCAAGTACAAACTCGGTCTTATACTACCCTTCCTAGGATACTGCCCCAATGTACTTTACTTACGAGCCCCTACTCTATTTTCACAGTTTCTAAAATTAGCGTAATCAGTTTCCAAACCAACATTCCAATAAGCTCCCTGTCAATCAGATCGTTCACAAATCAACTGCAAAAAGATTAGCACAAAAAACACAAGTGCCCGTATGTGTTCTAGAACGGATTTAATAATGAATAATCTTAACTAGATGATTTAAAACAAATGTAATTTAAACCAAATCAACTAGAATATTCTAGAGCAAAAAGATTATGCATAATTTCAGTTAAAATAACTTCTTTGAAATTTAATAATTAGAATATTTTAGAGCAAAAAGATTATGCATAATTTCAATTAAAATAACTTCTTTGAAATTTAATAATTAAATCAAATAATAATGAATCGTTCATAAAATTATTTAATCTAAATAACTAAAAATAAATAAATAAAATGATTAATATAAATCAAAAGTATGTGCGCACCTTTCAATATATATATATAACTATTTGTAAAGTTACCTTTGCTTTGCTGCCTAATATGATTTCCTGAAGAAGTATTACTCTAAAGAATATTAATTAATCTCAACATCTCGGTATATTAACCCATCACACTTAAGATCATTTTTAAAGAAAATTAATTAATCTGTGGTTGATGTGCTACTCCTTAGTTTTTCTTTTTAGCAACCTTTTGTTTTTTTCTAATACAGTTTTCGTTTCTCTCCTTCGGCAGCTTATCTTCTATTATTTTTCTCACTCCCTTTAACCCTAATATATCTGTATACATAGATAATAATAATACCTAGTAATATTAGAGTTAAATATATTTTGGACTTAATTTTTCAAATATCATTAAAACGCATCTTAAAAATATTAAGACATATAAAAAAATATTTAAACACCAAAAATAATTTTAGATTTATGAACATGTACTATTAAATGTATAAATACAATCCTATGTGTCATAGTCATAAAAAAAACATACCTAAAGTACAAATATCTAAAACTTGAATATTTGTTCGGTTTTTCTTGATAAACTTGATAGCAGACCTAAAAACAAATTTACAAATAAATATTTTGTCTACGAAAATAACCAACACTCATAGTCCTTACATTAAAGCAGATTGATAACCAACCTAAATAGTTTTTGTGTTAGATCTTCTCTCCTCTGGTTTGTGGTGGGGAAATACAGGACAAAGAACAATTTTATCACACTCATACAGAACGCGCCATGAATAACCCAAGTGTTTGAAAAGCGGTTGCATTAGTATCTTACACTCTCATAGAGAGTGTCAAAATGTTGGGAAAGCATTTGTGATCATTGGATCACAATATCTAGATAGGATATCCCCTGCTGATGTAATTTACAAAATAAGGATATAGACTTCCAATTGTCAGAAGATTTGGGATCAATAGGAAGTACATATCTGAAGTACAAATAAGTAAAGTTATGTGAAAGAGAGAGATGCAGCCTGCAAGTTAATAAGATGTGTCCTCATCTCAGGCCTGCAGGTCTGGTCTTTAGATAGCTTGATTGTTATCAGGACATTACTAAATACATATTTGATTGTTGATATGAATTTTTTTAAGAAGGATTTCTCCTTCCCCCTCCCCAACAAAACATTTAAACTGTGAACTAGTGCCACTTTCTGCAGCATACATTTGATGTGAACTATTCAATTGTTGAGAGAGAACTCTCTTTGCTTCTTTTTTTTAAACCGTGAACTAGTGTCACTTTCTTTTGCAAGCTGTGCTGTCTGCTTTTGATTTTGATGCATCCCTTGATGCTTTGGATCACCTGGTTTTGAGTTTGATCTACTATATGGTATTTTGCTGAGCTTATTTTGTAGGATGCTTAGTTTGATCATTTTCATGATACTTGTCTTTTCTATAAAAATTGGGATTTTGTTGCTCAAGCAGCTGGTTGAAATCTGCCTTCAGCTCTAGTACTTTACATCTTGTGTAAGTTGCCTCCTAAGAGAGTATTGGTTCAATATCGCCCTATCTGCTAGCTCTGGTGCAACTTTGCTGTCAAGTGGAGCAGTAGGAGGTAGCCATAGCAGAAGAGTCCAGATGTTTGCCTCGTCTTAATTTTTTTGAGATGTAAATTACGTAGATGTTTGCCTCTTGCCAAGGAAGATGGTTTGAAATAATTTGCGGATGTGTCGTATGGCAGTCAACTAATTATTTGCTCAACTGGGGGCTTTAGGAGATTAGATTGTAATCATTTCTGTAGGAGCTTCGACTTGTGAGGAAAGTTTCCGTTTTACCTAATTTTGTTCATTCATTAAACTTACATTGCTTTAAACTTGCACATGAATGTAAAATTTTGGGATTTCTCCATTGTATAAATGTATTATCAGTGTGTCAATACTTTTAGGCTTCAGTCGTCAAACTGTGATTTACAAATGATTTTCTATTCGTTTTTGGTTCCGGATTTGGACCTGATTAAATATCGGGTGCACAACGTGCAACAGCTACTCAAAGCTCGAAACCGTGCCCAGGACAGAAAAAAAGTCCAATAGTATTTTATTTATCATAATAATTCATATATGATGAGCTCTAAACTCAATCTTATCTTATCCTATTTTAAAAAAAAATGGATCTACTCAAATTCAGATTAATTCAAATTAATTACATAATCAAATCGATTTCAAATTGAAAATCTTTAAATTTGATTGAAATCGAATTCAAATTAAAATTAGTAAAAAAACAAAACATACTGTTTCTAATCACTGCACATTAGTATGAACAATTTACCCCTTTCAATGCAGGTCTGTTGCATCTTGCATGTAATGTAATTTCTGTAACATGAACCGACTGATAAAACTGATGGGGCTAGAAAAATATGCATGTGATTCATAGAGTGCTATGAAAATGTACCATTCGATTTTATAAAATTAAAATAACAAACGATAAATGAATAAATAAAATGTCCCAACATTATTAACAAAAATCTTTAAGAACCAACCATGAACAGAGTTGATTCCCCAAAAGAATGGCAACCATGAGTTATTTCCTTTCCTCTTCCCCCTCTCTATTTCTACCTGTTCTTGCAATCAATTCTCCCAAAACCTCTGATCCTTATGTAAAAGAATTGTAAAGATTGCACCAAAAAGATATTAGCAACTCAGAGTAGATTTCTATATATTACAAGAAATCACCATTCCAGTTTCCCCTGATATTTGCAGCACTAGACAACAGCCAAAACACTAGATCTTCGCTTTCAACTACTAATCTTGGTCGTTAGCTAAAACAAAAGACTAATCTTGGTGAAGATCCTCAGCAACAGGGGGTGCAAATCTCACATTTGCAGTTGCAGGCCGTGCCACAACAACATGCTCATCTGCAAATAGAGCTTTGATAAAAGATGGGGTTTTTAGAGGCCTACGACCAGTCATTTGTGGATAAACATCTACAAGAAAATAATAGGCATGACCAGCAATCACTCCCTGAGACATCAATTTTCAAAAGAAACTAACATCAGAAAATTGAAAATTATTAATGCCAGCAGCAAACTAAAAAATAATAATTTGATATCTGCCCATAAATGCAGATCTTAAAACAGAAGGCATACTAATAGATCCACCCAAGCACTAGCTCCAACAAGAATGGAGAAGCCAAGGAGAACCTGCAAGAAAATCAAATAAACAAAATTACGCTGAGATTAAAGCTTAAATACAAAAAAGTTCGGATAAAATGTTGTCCACATCAAACCAAGTCATCTGGGAAAAAACATGTTATATCGAAAATAGATAATATTAAAACCAGACTCGTACTATCTTTCAATCAAATACTTATCCAACGATTGAGTGTGAACAGCAATATAATAGAACTTGAAATCTCACTAACCCATGGTAGATAGGCAGCAGTAAAGGTAAAAAGTCCCAAGAAACTCATATGAATATAAGGATTTTGCTTGCTCCACACATAAACCTGTAAAGTACAAACAAAAGAGTAATTAGGTGCTGATACTTAACGCATACTTCACAGTCAACAAATGTAAGGGACTAACCATCATAAATGTCAGTGAATTGCTCAAGAATATAATCTTTGCAAATGATTCTGACAGATAAGGTATCATCCCCCCAACAAGGACAATTCCAGTTAATACCATAGCACCGAACAAGAGCATGTAAAAGAAATCAGCTGTCCTTCCCCTAAAGGAGTTTTCTTCAAGAAGTTTACAGTATCGAGCAAGAAAGAACATGTGGAACATAAAATCCAAGTCTGGCAACATGATGATAAAAAAATTATAATTATGATAATCTTTGTCAATTGTCTCCAATCAGAATCTAATTGAAATAACAAATAACTATCAGGACCATGATAATATAATCAATGAACGGGAAGAAGCCAAGGCTATGTTTACATGAATTTCCTTCTTATGTCAAGAAGGAAACGGAGCAGAGAGTATAATATATGGTGAGTTTACGCTGTTCAGCAGGGGTGGAGCATCTCAGAGGCTGAGGGGCTACAGCCCCGTCTGAGTTTTTGATTTTTTTTATATTAATAGGATATTACAATTTTACCCTTACTTTAAAAATTTGAAAGCCTAATAACCCCATTCTCTCAGTCCGCTTCTCCTTCTTCTCTATCCTTTCTCTTTTTGTATTCCTTTCATTTCCCAGCCCCCTTATTCTCCTTTTTCTCTATCATTTTTCTCACTTTTTCTCCTCATTTTTCCTCCCCCTCATTAGGACATTACTTATTCATTTATCAAGTATGTGTTTTCTAAACATGTATTTCTCTAATCTCCATTTTATTCTTTTAACCCCTATTATTTCTTTTTATTTAATTATTTTATTTTAGGGCTAAGATGTGATTTTTTCTTATTCACAATGTTTTTGTATCTTTCTTTTATTTACTTTGATCTATCATTTTTATCTATCCAACGTTTTATATTTGATTAATTTATTTATGATTCCTCTTAAACATAGAATAAAAATTGATTACTTGTGAATTTGAATTAGGTTATAAACATAATACAATGGAACATCAACATAAAGCTCAAAGTAAACCAAATGTCAAGTGCCAAGGTACTCATAAACGTGACATCATTTACGGGTAAAACTTAAACAATTTTTAGCTAGTTTTATTCTATCGTTATTATCACTAGTTACTCTTAATAAATTATGATGCTTATAAAGTTCTTTATAAATGTAGCTAATTTTTGTATGTTAGCATGGTATGAAAAACTTAGACTTTACCCCTATAAAAAAAATTCCTGGCTCTGCCCTTACTGTTCAGTGAGGTGAGGAATGACAACTGCACAGCAATAATTATGTAATAAGATATTGCATGCTTCTAAAAAGCTGTTTGGTCCATAATCTTGTAATGCCGCAGCAAGAAACTTCCCAAATTTCCCATGTGCTATTAATCCAATGTAACCAAAACAGTCCAAACTGTACAATGTAATCAAGAAATCCCATTGTGTGTCAAGCACAACTAAGATGCCAATACTAGGAAATAAAAAGGCACTAAATATTCAAGAAGCTTTATTATATGCCCCATCCAAGTCATCATTGAGAAAAATAGTGCATCGTGCGTGAGTTAAATCAGACAATAGGGCTAAATCAAGGAGGCCCATAGAGACAAATCAAACTCTATGTACTTTCAAAAGGAAGCCTCACATGCAAAAAGAAAAGGAAAGATATACAGTTTGTTAATCTATTCATTTAAAATGAAGAAAAAAGAAAAAAAAATAATTACGAGTTCTATCCTTTCACGTAACTTTCATTATCTAACTTATTCGAGGAATTGTGGAGAAGAAATTTTCAACTTGTTTACATCATCCTCTCATTTCTGATCCTTCTTGTGATTATCATTAGTGAAAATGATCTATTCCCCTCGCTTTTTTGTGTTCCCTAGAGTTGAACAAATAATGATGATCATTTAACAATAAGAAACCTGTATTACTAGTGAGATTGTAGAATAGCTATGCACTCTCTTGCAATCTCTCACATCAATCATAGGTAATAACACATGACATCGCAACAATTAGCTTTTCCATCCGCAAGGAAAACCAGTACATTAGAATATATTAAATCAATTCTTTGCATGTATTTGAAAAACAAATTCCAACAACTTGAGTGATTCACAACATGATAATCACAGATTCATAATCATCTAACGAAGAAACCATGATGAACTAAATCTCTAAACTTATGATGGATGGTTTAGGCGTGAGTGGATGAAGCGAGAATAGAGGGACCTAATAGACTGAATCGGAAATACATTTTTAGTCACCATTCAATTAGATACTCGATACAATAGTTGCATACCACTAATTAACAGGGGCCATTATATTTGCTTTTAATCTTACACATTTTAACTTTTCTGACGCAAAAATATATATTCATACTGTAGTTATGTCCCTATTCTAAAGAAGATATTCCCTTAAAATAGTAAAGAACGTACTCAAATTACAACCCATCTAATAATCCTTTCACGTCAAGAGTTTAAAATTTTACCCATTTTCCGGAAGTACAGGAAGTTTGTGACGAGGCGCCAGAACTGATACTGACTAACCACAAGCACAGGGTTCAAGTACAGACTATAAGGAGATATTATCTGCAAATCATTAATCCCAAAAGAATTAACAAGCTCCTCGATGCATTATCTACTATGAACTATCTAAAACATATAAAGAGAACAACGCAATTGAAATTGTATATTCCAACTAACAAGTCAGCAATAATTAAATTTCACAGAAAAAAATTGATAATGTTGTAAAGTGAAAATTAAGTTCCATGATCTACCCAATTTCAATTAATGATTCAGTATAATACAGTTAACAGCCCAACTGAGATCAAAAGCCAGTAATTTCCAAAATTAAAACGAATGCAATTGAGATGTAACAAAAACTAGATAACCCATTTCATTTCACTATAAGGAAAAATTGCAAAGTTTTGGACAATGACAACAAAAACCTATTGAAGCAAGAAAAATAAAAAAAGCAAAAAGTTACAGAGAGAAGCGTACGTCGAGAGAGCAACCGACGGTAGTAACTATAGCAGCTGTAAGATAGGAACGGGTGATGATGGGGATCTGCTTGTACCATTCTTCCACTGCTTGTGCCATTACTATTTCCCTTAGTTACTGATAACAAAATCGATTAGATTTCAAATTATCGCTTGTAGCAATTGATCAGAAGATTTTGGCAGAAATTATGGATACAATTGGGTAATTAGATTTTGGGTACAGTTCTAGAGAGGAAGAGAGAGAGAATCGGAAGTGAGCCAAAGAGTCGAAGGGAAGTGGAAGAAGCACCAGACTCGGGGATGGGTAGAGGTATCAGCTATGGAATGGGCTTTGTGATCTGGGCTGTTCGGGTGTGAGTGTGTGACAAGGATAACCAATACAAGGGCGCGTATTTTCCACTCTCCAATTATATGTTTCCAAAACTTGCCAAGGTTACAAGTTGAAAGACACCTTGGTTAATTAGAAAAATTATATTTGTTAATTAAAAAAATTACATTTATAGAGAATAATATTGTTTTAATGTAATTATAATATGATTTGTAACGTAAAAAAATATTCAATTAATTAAAATTTTAATTAAATTGCCAAAGTAGGTTATATCATGTTTTGTAGCATCAATTTTTTTATTTATAAAACACATTATTATTATTATTATTATTATTATTATTATTATTATTATTATTATTATTATATATTTTACATGCATTTATAGGAATATCAAAAAATTGAAACTTCATTCCTTACGTTCTTTGAATGACCAAACACCTAAGTTGTGAGCAAAGGTATTACAATTTATTGGGATCTACATTGCCTCTAATGTCGAAAAGTTGATATTCAACGCTTAAATTTTCTCTAGAAATTATGTAGCCTCCAAAATCATCTGGTTTGGTTGGTTTCTGATAAAGTTTATCACTGCTTTACAATCTCTGTCTACTATTATCAATTATCAATCCATTGCATTGGTCAAACCAATACTAGTGCAACTACTTTACTTTCAATTTTTTTTTCTTCACATTCCTCGATTAAAGTAGCTTACACCAAATATCTAAAATGTTTTCATACTAATTTCTGGCAACTGCAGTTATTATAAAGTTTCCATCTTTACAATGTCCATCAAAATCCATTAGGAATAACAACTTAAAGTTCATGTGACGTAAATATCTCATGAGTCTTGTTCTTATCAAATTACTGGAATTGATGAGAAAATGTAATATTAAGGTAAGCAATGCAACTTTGAAATTAGAAGTAGCATTCTTAAAAAAATTGTCATTCTTTAGGATGATTGCTAGTTTGAAGTCATTCTTATCTCTACTATAATCTATTAATACATTAGGTGGTTTTAGGCAAAGTTGCATAAAGGATAAGATATCCGGTCCATTAAATATCCGGTCCATTAAATTGCTGCAATAAGATTTCACCTTTCCAAGACGTACAAATGTCATTCAAGTATTTGTTGGTGTGTGTTGTATTACATGCTGCAACAGTGGTATACATAAATGCTCAGTAGAGCAAAAAATAGAACAGACAATAATATTAGTGGAGCCATAAAACATGAATATGCAGGAATTATGGTTATTGTTTAATTTTCGTTTTTATTGTATACATATAGGTAAACTCTTGTCTAAAAAACAGAACAGAAATAATATAAAATATACATGATAATTATCAGAGAAAGACAATATTTGACATGGTATCAGAGCAAGTTATTGCTGACTAATGGAACTACCTATTGATTTATGTTCTCTCGCATTTTGATTTCTGATTTTAATTTGCTAATTTTTGATTTCTGGTGTGGCTGCTGATTGTAGCTGTTGATTTCTGATTTCTAATTTTTGGTTTACACTTACCCTCTGAATCTGATTTCTGGGGTGGCTATTTTTTTGTTTACATTTTTCTCGAACTAGTTTGATCTAAGTGGTCGTTCTGACTTACTCATTGAAACCATACCGGTTTAACTGGTTGGCTCCAACGTTGGCTGCCTCATAGTGTGGCCGATTCCACCATCAGTTTCTTGTCTGAAAAAGAAACAGAACACAACGATAACCGACTGAGGTCGCGTTCTTTGTATCTGTGGTTGGAGTCACAGATTGCTCGTTGGTCATGGAATTATCGCAGTCTCTCTACGCAGCAACATATATTTTGTGGTTTGTCTCTGTGCGTGTGGCTGGTTGGAGCCGTAGGTCTATCTGCAGTTGTGGGTAACCATACTGTGTGGAACGAGAAGGAACTGCATAGAGGCTGCGTGAAGAGCGGCCGCCGTGAAGCCACAGAAAGGAGTCGCCGAGAACGCAAAGAGAATAAGTCGCACCGAGGAAGAAGAAGAAGCTCCGCGAATTTGGGGGGGGAATTTAGGGTTAGCAGAAGAAGCTGTAAGAATTTGAAAAAGAATTTTTAGGGTTATGAAATTTTCTATATATAGTGTACGAAGTGTAAAAAAAAGGCAAAATGGAAGAAAAAATTTAGATTTCATGGAAGAATCTAGAGATTTAATCACCAATTTCATATTGGAAGATTTGACGACGAAAATAACGGAAGTTCTAACTAGAGTTCAGACCGTCTCACAACCTCCGCTAACTGAAGCGTCGACTGCCCCCATTAGTATCAAGTTGGGAGGATCCAACTATGCCTTGTGGTCCCAGGTGGTGGAGATGTATATCTCTCGCAAAGACAAACTGGGATATATTAATGGGGATTTTCCTCAACCTGCTGAAACCCACCCCTCATTCAGGAGATGATGCACTGAAAATTCCATTGTTAAAGGATGGTTGATCAATTCGATGGACCCCTCCTTGATTGCAAATTTTATTCGATTCCCAACTACAAAACAAGTTTGGGATTCTACTGCTACCACCTACTATGATGGGACAGACACGTCTCAAGTGTATGATCTTCATCGTCGAGTTACTCGTATGAAGCAGGCGGGTGGATCCATTGAAACATACTACAATGACCTTCAAGGGTTGTGCCGAGAAATTGATTTTCGTCATCCTAATCCAATGGAGTGTGCGAATGACATACAAAAATACAACTCCATCGTACAGGAAGATCGAGTGTATACCTTCCTTGATGGACTTGATGACAGACTTGACAAAACTCGAAGTGATGTACTTCAAATCAAACCATTCCCTACGGTGGAACAAGCCTATGGATTCATACTTAGGGAAAAAGTCTGGCAGACCGTGATGATCACGGGTATAGATACGACACCCAGATCATTTATGGCTTTTAAAGGGGTCAAAGGACACCATAATCTGATGCCATCAAAAACGGGAACCTCTTTGGGTAGCAAGAAATTCACGAGAAATCCACCATCCCTTGACATGAAATGTGGCCATTGCGGAAAATCTAAACACATCTGTGAAAATTTCTTCAAACTATATGAGTATCCATAATGGTGGAATGATCTTCAAGCACGGAAGAAACGGGATACCATTGGGTGAGCTGCTGTGGCTACCAATAATGCCCCACTATCCCTTACTCCTCAGGCCGAATCTTCCCAGGATCCAGGTATTTCAAGTAAATCATTTCACATCTTTACTCGTAGTGATAATGAGAATTGGATTCTGGACTCTGGAGCTACATATCACATGACATTTGACCCAAAAGATCTCTCCAATACAACCCAGCCAAGATGGAGTCGTATTGCCAATTCCAATGGAGTCACTTATCCAATTATAGGAGCTGGAACAATGACCTTATCTCCTTCATTATCATTATCTAATACTTTACTTGTACCCTCTCTTTCAAACTGACTGATGTTTGTAAGTCAGGTCACTTCAGATCTTAACTGTGTAGTATTGATGTATTCTACTTTTTGCCTTCTATAGGATATTCTCACCCTTCTATAGGATATTCTCACCAAGGAGATGATTGGGCGTGATACTAGGAGAGGAGGGATATATTATGTGGATGACCTCAGTTCAGGAAGAGCCAATCACATGCAAAACACTATTGGTAACAAGGAACGACAGATTTGGCTATGTCATCGTAGATTTGAGCATCCATCATTCGGGTATTTAAAGCACCTACTCCCTAGTTTATTTTCAAATATCACGCATTCAGATTTCAAATGTAATACTTGTATCCTAGAAAAAAGTCATAGGATGTCTTATCCTATGAGCATGAATAAAAGTATGACTCCTTTTGCTTTGGGATATTCTGATGTTTGGGGACCTTCCCCGGTCATTACGTTATCGGGTCATCGTTGGTTTGTTATTTTTGTTGATGATTGTACACGAATGACATGGCTTTACCTTCTCAAACATAAAGATGAAGTATTTTCTACATTTCATCTGTTTCACACCATGGTTCAGACACAAATTTTTGAAAAAATTAAGATACTTAGGTCTGATAATGGAGGGGGGTATGTTAATCAACAATTCTGGACATACTTGGACAACCATGGTATTCTCCATGAAACCTTGTGTTCAAAAACCTCACAACATAATGGGACTGCGGAGAGGAAGAATCGACATATTTTAGAAATGGCTCGGGCCTTACTAATCAGTGCACATATGCCTAATAAATACTAGAATGATACTGTTACTACATCTGTGTATCTACTAAAGGTGCTATCTGATCATCTTCCCTTGCCTACTATTTTGATGCTTCCGTCCCAAATTTTTGGATGTGTTGCTTTTGTCCACCTCCATAAAAATCAACGAACTAAGTTGGATCCATGTGCTGTCCGATGTGTATTCTTGGGGTATGGCTTAAAAAAAGGATTATCGATGCTATGATCCAATTATTAAAAGAACTTATATTACCATGGATGTCACTTTCCTCGAATCAGAATGTTTTTTTCCCATCACCGGTATCCAATTACACTCTTCAGGAGGAGAGTTATGGTGAAGAACAAAATTGGCTTGATGTTGAAATATTAGACACTAGTCCAACATACTCGGATCGTGCCAATAATATGGAGGAGCCAGTATCTAGACCTGAGCTTGAACTTCCAAGAACTGAAGCTGAAGTAGTAATTGAATCTCCAGAAGATGAAGTGGTTGATGTACCCTTCCACTCTCTAGTACCTAATGATCCTCCTATTGAGAATACTCCTGAGGTAAGCTATCCTATCACACCTTTACAAACTAATGCTATAGATACATCTGTTGGTTATGTTTTACCTTTCAGACACAATCGAGGCAAACCTCCAAACCCAGAAAGAGAAGAACGATAATCCAAGTATCCAATAGCAAATTATTTATCTACTCAAAGGCTATCAGAACCTATCAGGGCATTTGCACAAATACTCACCTCGTGTCAAATTCCAAGTAGCATTGAAGAAGCCTTATCTGATCCAAAATGGGCTTTAAGTAAGTTGCCTCAAGGGAGGAAGATGGTAGGATACAAGTGGATTTTCTCCATTAAGTATAAAGCAGATGGGTTAGTTGATTGATACAAGGCGAGGCTTGTAGCAAAAGAATATACATAGAAACACGGGATAGATTATCAAGAAACCTTCTCACCTGTGGCTAAACTAAAAATCGTTAGTCTTGTTATCTCTTACGACAAATTTAGATTGGTCATTGCACCAACTTGACGTAAAAAATGCCTTCCTTCATGGTGATCTTGAAAAAGAGATTTACATGGATATCCCACAAGGATATACCATTACATCAGGAAAAGAAACTGTATGTAGATTACAAAGAGCATTGTATGGACTAAAACAATCACCTCGAGCATGGTTTGGTAGGTTGAGTTCAGCAATGAAGAAATATAGGTTCCAACAAAACAACTCTGACCATACTCTTTTCCTAAAACATCGATTAGGGAAGATAAAAACCCTTATAGTCTATGTAGATGACATGATCATTACAGGAGATGATAAAGAAGAAATCCCTAAGCTTCGAGAACAATTGTCAAATGAGTTTGAAATGAAGAATTTGGGAGGGCTCAAATACTTCTTAGGTATTGAGGTAACAAGATCAAAACAAGGCATATGTCTTTCCCAAATGAAATATACTCTGGACCAACTGGTAGAGACAAGACTACTAGATTGTAAACCTGTCGATATTCCAATGGTTCAAAATCATAAACTCGGAGAATATGTGGACCAAGTATCAACAGATAAAACAGAGATATCAACGGTTAGTAGGTAAACTTATATATTTATCTCATACTCGACCTGATATTGCTTATGCTGTGAGTGTCGTGAGTTAGTTCATGCACTGCCCAAGTGAAGACTATATGGATGCGATCATGCGAATACTTCATTATTTAAAATCCTCCCCTAGGAAAGGACTTATGTTTTCAAAGAATGGTCAATTGGAAGTCCTTAGATATACAGATTCAGACTGGGCGGCGAATATGAAGGATAGAAAATCTACTACTGGGTACTTTACTTTTGTAGGGGCAATCTTGTTACATGGAGGAGCAAGAAGCAAAAGGTAGTTGCCTTATCTAGTGCTGAAGTTGAATTTCGAGGAATAGTCAAGGGAATATGTGAGCTCCTTTGGTTGAAAAAACTTCTAACTGAGATTAGTGTTGCTCCTAAATCTGAAATGAACTTATTTTGTAATAACAAAGCAGCCATTGCCATATCTCACAATCCAGTTCAACATGATCACACGAAGCACGTTGAAGCAGATCAGAACTTCATCAAACAGAATCTTGAAGAAAAGATTATTAAGCTTCCATTTGTTAAATCAGAATATCAATTGGTTGATTTACTCACAAAATCTATGTCTGCAAGGAACTTTTACAACTCACTTGACAAGTTGGGCATAAGAGACATATATGCACCAACTTGAAAGGGAGTGTTGGTGTGTGTTGTGGTGCATGCTGCAACAGTGGCATACACCAATGCTTAGTGGAGCAAAACATGGAGCAGACAATAATATTAGTAGAGCCATAAAACATGGATGTGCAGGAATTATGGTTATTGTTTAATTTTCGTTTTCATTGTATACATATAGGTAAACTCTTATATAGAAAACAGAACAGAAATAATATAAAATATATATGATAATTATCAAAGAAATACAATATTTGACAGTATTTATATCTTATAAATAGGTGTTCCACAGTTTATGTTGTATCTGAACATAATGGAAAATTATCCTCAATATTATTATGATTGAATCTTTTGAGATTGTTTTCACCGTTAAGGAGTTGGAAGCTATTCGCCAAAGAAAGACTTTATGTCTTCCATGAAGTTTTGATTTCTAAATAAGGTGCCATGCATTATGGCTTTCACAAAGAGATACTTTATGCCTTTCATGAAGTTATGATTTTCAAATAAGTTGTCATCCATTATGGCTTCCATAATCCTATCTCTCTCTCTTGAACTATAAATATGTAAGTCATCAAAGATGGCTTGTAAAATGAGCTAAGCATGATTAATGAATAAAGATTGGGATTACAAAAGATCTAGGAAGGTGAAACAGCACACTGACAAGAAGTAAGAATGAATCTAGATTACTAAAAATCCAAACAGCTTAAAAAATATTTACATAGGGCTATACCTAGGAAAAAAATGGAAAATTCAAATAACTTTGAATAAAACTAAAAGTCTTTATTTTCGTATCTAATTAGATAGACGAGGTGAATAGATAATTAATTGAATTATGTCAAATTAAAATTTCACAAACGATTGGACATTCAATCACATGTAAATAAAATAAAACAAAAACAAATAAAGGTTAACACAAGATATTTTTAATTGAAAACAACTTAAGTCACATTAATTACTTGATAGAAAAACCACACGACTATTTAAATATACACTATAAAATAAGGTCCAATTATAAGTTCAAGACTTAAACTGTCCTCCAAAATAATATCCTCATGTAATCTACTTATAAGGCGATACTTTTCTTTACGGTCTATCACAAGAAAGGTGTTTGGATTTAGACTAATATTTCAATAAATTCGAGTCATACAAGTTATCGAACAAATTCACTTAGCATTTGAAAGTTAGCACAATAACACAAGTGTAAGGTGTGTCCTAAAAAGGATTAAACATTGAATAATTCTAACTAGATGATTTAATAAATTTACAAATAAAAACAAAATCATTAACAAACCATAGAATAATCAAATTAACCACAAATTCAATAAATATAACTTCTTTAAGATAAATAATCAAATTGAATAATTATGATATTATACATACAATTATTTGATCTAATAATTCAAGAACAAAATAAAGAAGAAATTATACGAAAATTTAATTAAAATATAGTAAGTTTATTATAATTATTAATCAATAAACGTAAGTATCAACGTTCACGGATTAATTAAACAATGAAGTTTAAAAAAATAAAACAAAACGATAATTACTTAATATACTCGTCAGATAATACTAATAAAAAAAAACTCACAATGTTATACCAAGAAGACACAATCTGTTTCAAACTTATTTTGGCCATAACCAAGCACTATTTGTATTGCAATTTGCAACCATGTTTTTCCTACACTTTTATTTTTTATTTCACACCCCCCAATTTTTTAAAATAATAAAACCGAAGTATGACCAAGAAGACACATGCATTATTCTACTCAAAATAAATAAATAAATAAATAAACATATCTATCCCTTTACCTAACATTAATTATTCATTTATTGTCCCGAAAATTAAGAACTTTTAACATATCATATTATTTTTCTCTATAATTAAATTAGAGATTATATTATTCTTTCAAACATTGAATAAAGTATACGATAATATGTTATTTAAAGTTAATATTATTCGAGAGAAGTGAAAAAAAAATTTGTTAAAAAGATAATAAATATTTGATAAAAGGTAAAATAAAAAATATTCTAATAGGCAAATAGTGTAACAATGAATAAAACATTTTTAACAACTTATGCCAGCTGGTGAATCCTATAAATTATTACAGATTTCAGAAATAAATTAAAACCACTTAAAATAGAAAATTTAAAAAATAAAATGTGAAAAATATTTTTTCCATTGAATTAATTAGCGTCCGGAGACGATAGCAGCATGACGGGGAACCAACTGACTCTGAGAGAGCATCAAGGACTTGTAGATCTCAACGATCATCTTGTCATCATATTCCTTAAGTGGGCCCCTTCCAATCCCTAACTCACCCATCCCTCCGTTGCTTATAACTCCGCCGTAGCCAGTACTGAACACCCGCGAGTTAGCGAATCCCATCATGAAATTAACGTAGGAGTCTCGCAACCAAATCAAGAGCTTCTTCGGCGAAGGCATTCTTCTAAAGAAACCCAGTTTTAGTTTTGGGCCGATCTTGATCTTCCATACCCTTCTCTTCTTTCGGACCAAACCTGAGCCCAGTTCAACCTGACTGGTTCTTCGCCGCCCAACTCTAACTCCATTTAGTCTCTCGTAGCTTCTCCTCTGCCAATACCCTTTCAGACCTTTGTACATGCTTGCCGACACACCTTCCATTACTATGGTGTTCTTTCTCTCTCTATAAAAACGTAGAGAGAAAGAGAGAGAGAGAGAGATTATCGAAGAGCTTGAGGAAATAACCAACTTACGTACTATAACTATTCATATACTCAAAGGAGATTTTAGATTATATGGTGTTTTATAACTTATAAGAAATCTGGAGGTGCTAATTAAGACGTAGCTGCTTTGTTCACGGGGGTCGCTGTCCATATTGAATGCAGTTGAACATGGCTCGTGCATAGTATTCTGCATTTTTTATTATAATATTAATTTATAATAATAAAAAAAATATATAATATTAAAAAAAATTGATATGTTACCTAAATTATATTATTTATATCATTTAATTATTTAAATTAAAAATCTTATTATCTGTTATTTTAATTTTATAAAATAATCAATTAATAATAAATTATATTATTTTAATAATTTTTATTAAAATATTATTATTATTTGTTAAAATAATTAAAAAAAATAAAATATTAAAATTTAATAAGAATAAAAGTAAAATTTAATAAAAAATAGTTTAATAAAATTAAAAAAAATTATCTAAATATATATTTTAATTTTTAATAAAACTTAAAAAATAATAAGAAATAAAATAGTAACAATTAACATATTTTAAAAAAATTATGAATTTTTTCATAATAATTGTAACTTTATCGTTACTAAATATTTATGTTTTAATTGCATGATATAAAAATAATAATATTTTAATAAAAAATTATTAAAATAATATAATTTATTTTTAATTGATTCTTTTTAGAATGTTAAAAAATTAAATGAAATCATTTCTAATACAAGAGAATAAACAACACAAATCATGTAATAATATAAGAAAAGTATTTTATTTTAAAAAAATGAATTATATTGAGTTTAATATTAAATGTATAAATAATCAAAGTTTAATATACAATATATAAAACCATAATATAAGTATGTAACTTTTATAATTAGAAATTATAAAAAAATATTATATATATCACTTAGTTCAATATTAAACATACATTAGCTGGTTTTAGGCAAAGTTGCAGAAAGGATAAGATATCCGGTCCATTAAATTGCTGCAATAAGATTTCACCTTTACAAGACGTCCAAAGGGCATTCAAGTATTTATATCTTATAAATAGGTGTTCCACAGTTTATGTTGTATCTGAACATAATGGACAATTATCCTCAATATTATTATGATTGAATCTTTTGAGATTGTTTTCACCGTTAAGGAGTTGGAAGCTATTCGCCAAAGAAAGACTTTATGTCTTCCATGAAGTTTTGATTTCTAAATAAGCTGCCATGCATTATGGCTTTCACAAAGAGAGACTTTATGCCTTTCATGAAGTTATGATTTTCAAATAAGCTGTCATACATTATGGCTTCCATAATCCTCTCTCTCTCTCTTGAACTATAAATATGTAAGCCATCAAAGATGGCTTGTAAAATTACTAAGCATGATTAATGAATAAAGATTGGGATTACAAAAGCTCTAGGAAGGTGAAACATCACACTGGCAAGAACTAAGAATGAATCTAGATTACTAAAAATCCAAACAGCTTAAAAAATATTGACATAGGGCTATACCTAGGAAAAAAATGGAAAATTCAAATAACTTTGAATAAAACTAAAATTCTTTATTTACATATCTAATTAGATAGATGAGGTGAATAGATAATTAATTGAATTATGTCAAATTAAAATTTTACAAAAGATTGGACATGCAATCGCATGCAAATAAAATAAAACTAAAACTAAAACTAAAACAAATAAAGGTTTACACAAGATATTTTTAATTGAAAACAACTTAAGTCCCATTAATTATTTAATAGAAAAACTACAAGACTATTTAACTATCCACTATGAAATAAGGTCCAATTATAAGGTTAGGACTTAAACTATCCTTCAAAATAATGCCCTCATGTAATCTACTTATAAGGCGATACTTTTCTTTACGGTCTATCAGAAGAAAAGTGTTTGGATTTAGACTAATGTTTCAATAAACTTGAGTCATACAAGTTATCGAACCAATTCACTTGGCATTTGAAAGTTAGCACAATAACACAAGTGTAATGTGTGTCTTAGAAATGATTAAACATTGAATAATTCTAGCTAGATGATTTAATAAATTTACAAATAAAATAAAAACAAAATCATTAGCAAACCATAGAATAATCAAATTAACCACAAATTCAATAAATATAGCTTCTTTAAGATAAATAATCAAATTAAATAATTATGATATTATACATACAATTATTTGATCCAATAATTCAAAAACAAAATAAAGAAGAAGCTATATGAAAATTTAATTAAAATATCATAAATTTATTATACTTATTAATCAATAAAACATAACTATCAATGTTTGACAGATTAATTAAACAATGAAGCTTAAAAAATATGATCTTGATTTATTGCAAAGCAATTTGAAAGGGAGAGCTTAAGATGAAAAAAATTGATACTCTTATAATTGATTAAAATATATAGCATTAAGTTTTTTATATAGAAAATATTGAAATCCTAATGTTAGACTAAAATCCATTTATAAGTATATGCATTAAACAATTCATGAAGCAGTAAATAATAAAGATAAAGTGGTAAATTAAAAGTTTGATTCGAGTAAACAATTAGATTAAAGTTGAAACCCTGATTGTTCTATCGATCTTGATCGAGCCAAAAAGATCGATCGATTTAACAAATCCTTGATCAATCTAAGGTATTAAAAAATAAATCCCAAGATAGGTAGATTGATTCTCGATCAATCGAACATTAAACCTTTATCAATCTACCTTAATTAAAAATTTAATCAATTTTAAACAAGGTAGATCAATTCTTGATTGATTTACTTACCTTGATCGATCCAAAAACTTCTCGATCGATTGAGTAACCTAAGTATAAAGTATTTCTATGTATCTAATATGAAATCTAATGTGTATAAAAATAGAGGTATAACATGTGGAGCTCAAAGTTTAAAGATATAACATGTCTAATATGCTCTAAATCTAACATTTGGAGCTCTATAGTGTCTTCGACATGAAAAGTATTCTTGAAATACTCATCTAGAAACTAAATTACATTGAACTATGTTGTTCACGAATATCGACAATACTCATAAATCTTATAATCTCTTTTTGACATATTCATGTGACAAAACCTCTCTCCCACTACATCACACTCATAGAAAAATAAATTTTATATAGTAAAACTATATTATGATCTTGTAAAACCATCTTCACTTGAATCTTGACAGCTCATATGTATATTATAAAACATATATACAAAGAGGCACACAACTTGTCCTAAAGACTCATTGTTTATTAGTTCAGTATATATAATATCAAAAAAGCGAAAAATAGGTGATGGGTAACAATAGATAGAATATTTAAGTATTAATCCACATATGTAAATAAATTTGAACACTTAATGTGTTCTCCTCTATGTGTAATCTCTTTAAAAAATTAATTAATAATTTTTCCCCTCAATTAACTCTCCCCATTTATATATTTTCATTTAACATTAAATAACTCTCCCATTTTTTTATCATATGAATAAATAATATATTCATAAAGTAATGACAATCAGGTTGGGCAAACAAGTAGTGTATTTAATAACTGAAAAGAGGAATACACATTCTAAAAAGCTCGGTAACAATCAAAACATAGAGCTACAAATAATATGTTTTTCAAAAATGAATAAACTCTTTCTAAATTCTACGACTTTCTTAAATAAATTAGTCAAAAAAAATTATATAAATTGATGTCTATAATTTTTTTTTTGAATTAAGGGTAGTAAACTTAGCTAAATATAACTACAATAGTACACACAAAATATGAAATTAATTTTGTTCAAAGTATGACTATCCATTGACAATATAAATATATGTAGATAAAACACACAAACACATATGGTGACATATCGACCATCATCAAAAATAAAATATGTATTAGATCTATAATAGGATGTCAATTTGTTCATTTATGATTAGTTATAAAAGATTCAAAGAAAATATTATCACATATCATGAAAAACTTACAGTTGAATTCATACTTACATATAATAAAATTTTACTTATTAACAAAGAACTTAATTAACTTTTTTTTTGTATTTTTCTCTTGTATTTTTTGTGAAGAATTGGTTATTTATTTTATTTTTTTATAAACTATTTGTGGCTCTTTCCTTTTGTGCATGCTAAAGCTTTTGTATTTTTTTATTTTTCCTTTAATATTTTTTTTTTGAAGAAAATATGTATGAGCCAAAAACCTAATATGATGACTCCTACACTGATTGTGAGATAGTTTTCTTCGTAGCTTCATATATCACAATAGTTAGCCTCTTAAAATTAGGTATTTATTTATAATAACATTTTATAAAGTGAAAGATTGAGCTCAAATACAATTTTACGGCCAAGGTTATCTTAAGCCTTAAAATCACTCAATATCAATAATAAACTTCAAGCATGACATACATATGTGTCCAGTGAGTGTGTGAGTTGGTTCATATCAATATCGATTACCAGATGTGAAAAATATATAAATGTATAAATCAAAATATCCATTTACACAATATGAAGTCAATCAATAAAATTATAATAATATAAGAATAATATGTAAAGTTCACATAGATGTTTAAGTAAGTCTACTCCCTTTTTATTTTTTATTTAAACTAAAGAAATATCAATAAAATAAAAAAGAATAGACAAAAAAACTAAAGATGCTCATCTAGTGTTAATTAAACACTCAAATAAAGGTACTCATGTGAACATTAAATGATAACCAAGTGACCGAAAACAAACAATATTTCCTAATCCATACTTCTTTGAATTTTGCTTTCTTTATATTCTTAGGTTGAAAATCAACTACTTTAGTTGTCATAGGTGTTTTCTTGGACTTACATTTGGATTTCACATTTATCCTAAATGAAGATGTAACATGCATGGTAGGATAATGATAATTAGTCCTAGAATTAAATATATTGAATTTCACTTGTATCTTAACAACTTGATGCCTTTGGTATAATTATTGGACATATTATTCATATATGGATAGTAATTATAAATCCTATAACTATAAGCATGGAAAGAATTGTTAAATTTATGAGTTTTTATCAAAACTCTATACATCCACCTAACATGACATTTCCTATCACAGTGATGATAGACACACACAAACTTAACAATTTTATCAATTATAGGTGCAACATTTCCTTATACATAATTAATAAATGTAGGAGTTAATTTAAAAGGGTTCACAACAGTAGTATTTGATGTTGAGGTTATATATGTAGTCTGTGAAGTAAAAGGGTTGGATGTAAGGATGGGCACGGGGACGGGCGGGGACGGATTTGAATATAAACGTCCCCGAACTGAATTATAAAATCTGTCCCCGAAACCTCCCGAAAACCATTGCAGTTCGGGAACAGTTTTTTACCCACGATTAACAATTCGAGACAGTTATTAGAAAAAACCGAAAAAAAACCGTTTTTCAAAATACTATTCAATTGAGCTCCTTTTAGCAATGCAATCCACCTAAAACAAATGTTTAATTTATTATGTGAATTTGTTATTTTAAATTTATGATAAATTTAACATTTAATAATATATATTTCTATAAATCTAGATAAGATTAAATACATATAAACAAGAAACACAAGATATAAATAAAATATTATAAATTAATACAAATATTGAAATCTAATTAAATAAATTTAAGAAAACTTCAATTATAATAAATCAAAACTTCTTTCTTCTAATTATTCATCAATTGTACGTGTTTCCTACAAAAATAAAACATATAAAATTACTTTTATAAACCAAAATAATAAATTGATTAATCAATAATGTAAATTTTTTACCTGGACATCATCTTCTGCAATATTAATAGTAGAAGCGGATGAACCGAGAGATAACATATCTGAATAAATTATAAAATATTTAAATACATAATTAAATAATTAATATATAATACATAAAACAAGTGTTAATAAAATATAATATGTACAAGTATTAAATATATAAACTTATACCTTGTGTATTTTCAGGTGAAGAGGTTAATGTAAGGAGAGGAACATTTGTATGTTGATCGGCACTTGAAGCTCCACCACTTGTTACCTCCATATTAAGTTCAATGTCATTTACTCCTTGAGATGATTGTGGTGAAAAATTCTGAAAAAATAACTTTCAAAATTTAAATTCATATATAAAAAATATATACTTATACTTTCTATTATCTCACGTTACATTTTCAACATATTCACTTGTCATGATATTTAAAGTCTCTAGATAGTCTTGATATGATAACCTCTAATGCCAATTATCCTTATCCTGGTACGTGGCTGCATGATTGCATCATAATCATTACCAAACCAAATCATAAGAAGCAGCACACTAAATAGCACACACAGTTTTACACATTGGTTCACAATTTACACAACACATGTCACTCCACTTTTACACACTTTCTGTGAGCACACAACACATACACTTCCACAACACACATTTCCTTCCACATCACACATATTACACATAGTTTTACACATTGGTTCACAATTTACACAACACATGTCACTACACTTTTACCTTTCTTCATTTAGATTGCAACTGATTAAATAGTTTAACCAGCATTTGATTTCATGCCTCTTTGAGTGCAGCAACTCATTTCACTTCAAAGTCATTCATTTGGTTAAAAAGAAGTTATGATTTTAATTTCAATTGTAGGATCTTAATGTTCATAATTTCAAATGATAATTAGATTTATTTTATGGCTAAGAGCTTGAGATATTTCAATATAGCTTAACTAGGAATGCAGATGACCTTCCTACTAGTTTCTGAGCTAATTGAACTTGTTTTTTTGATGTAGAAGTTTAAGAGCACTCTTTACATTATAAATAAGTTGTATATTTATATTACTTTTATTGTTGTCCTTAGTCTTTATTATTGGTTGTTTAGGGAACTTTACGGTCATATTTGTTCTTGTGCTTGTTGTAGTCCTTTTTGTCTTTAGTGGAGTTTTTAGCTACAAATAGGAAGAATGTGAGCTGAGAAAACTAGAATGAATATTGTGTGAACTTTTCTATTCAGATTTTCTTCTCTTAGTTTTAATGAAATATTTTTGGGTTTAAATCGATGAATTCAATTCTAATACGAAGATTCGTCAATTTCTTCAACTTAAATTTACAATTTCGATGTCAATTTTTTAATATACTTGTTGATCGGATCTTTGAAGTTCTAGCTAGCATTTTCTTCACTTCCCAACATACCAGTGATACCACAATACTCAATCTCCATAATACAAGTTTATTCTCCATACATAAGGTTTTTATTATCTACGTTACCTTTCTCTTCTTCTCAACGATGCGGCGTTATGAATGGATTGGTGATGACTGACAACTGGCGAAGACGCAGCGGTTGGAGAAGATGCGGCGATTGGAGAAGACACGGCACTGTGACTTGTGAAAGATGTATGTTGATCTACAGATGGAAGATTGGAAGGAAAATGAGAGATTAAGAAAAAAATAGGAGGCGCTGAGATAGTGAGACTTTAGAGTTGAGAGAATAGGGCTTTAGGAATACGAGCAGCGACTAAATTAGGTTAATATTAGGTTTATATATTAGGTTAATTTTTTAATTAATATATAATTTATTTAAATAAATATAATTAATTTCGGGTACAGGCGGGTACGGTTTTTAGTATAACCGTAACCGAACCGTACCCGCTCATTTATGTTTGGTTTTTACCCGAAATCAAACCCGTCCTTGAAATTACACGGTTAAAAACCGAACCGCCGGTGCGGTTATCCGCGGATAACCGAACCCGCAGTTTTTTTGCCCATTCCTAGTTGGATGGTTTTACAAATTCAGTTGTTTTTGAAAATGATGGTATATAATCATCATCTACATAACCTAGCCTTCTCTTGTCTTCAAAAGATTTTTTGTAGTCAATGATTTTGTTTAGCCTTTTAGCTTTCATGGTCGATCTCTTCACATCTTTCTTTTATTCTCCAAGTTCCTGCAATCTTTCTTATTTTTCAATTTAAGATCTGCAAGACTTGAATTAAAAATATTAACACATTTAGATAAATCAATTTTTTCTTTTTCTAAGATTGAAAAATTTATTTCATAAAATTTAAGTTTATCATTTAATTTGGTTACTTTTACTTATAACCTATCTTTTTGTCTCTTACTGCTAACTAAATCAAAAAAAAATTCATCAAGATTATTTTATTAAATCATTTAGTTAGAGTTTTTTATTATTAAACTTGGCTCTTATACCAATTGAAAGTTTTTAGTTACAAATCTAATTAACTAGAGGGGACGAACAAATAATTAATTGAATTATATCTAATTAAAATTTCACAAATAGTGAGACATGTATTTGTATGTAAATAAAATAAAGCGAAAATAAATAAAGATTGATGCATTATATTTTTAGGTAAAAACAAACTAGATTATACCAATGTTCTAAGAGGAAAACCATTGATCCACCAGACCACCTGATTATCTACTATGAAAATAAGGTCCAATGACAAGGTCAAAGCTTAAACTATTCTCCAAAATAATGTCCCAAGTAATCTATTTATAAGTCGGTGTCTTCTTTCATAGTTTTCACAAGAAAGGTATTTGAATCCAGACCAACATTTTGATAAATTTAAGTTACACAAATTATCGAACTCGTTCATCTGATATTTAAAAAGTTAACACAATAACACAAGTGTGTGTATTCTATAGTAGATTAAACAATGAACAACCCTATCTAGAAGATTTAATAACTTTGGAATGGTTTTCTGTTGGGCTGAATGTTGGACTTGTTGTGAATCTAATATTTGAGCTAAAGACATGGAAATGTTTATCAAGTTATATTTGAAGTCCTTTCATGTCACTCAAAACCCTTCTATGGTTTTGGACGGTTTTCTTTTTCTGGAGTAGTAATATTTCATTAGTCAAATTGTTCTGACATTTAGCTCTGATCAATTTGTCCGTTGACCTGTCACCTCTTCTCTGTTTCTTTGTTTGCATATTGTCTCTAACTTCGGTAAGTTGACATAATCAGTTACTTTTCTAAATTTTCTTGATAGGCTTGGTGTTACCTTATTCTTCATGCATAAATCTTATATACAATTAGACCCTTGTTCCTTATCGTCTGTAAGATGGATTGACTTGCATTTGTATTTGATGAAGCATAATGGTTCTGATTATCCTTAGGATGTATTGTTGTATAATAGGAATCTGCAAATTTTGTGTCCTGTGTTTATGATTAAAGGTACCAGAATCAATAGCTATTGACGGCTGATGTCTGTTCTTACCCACTGATTGAAATGTATTTTGCATATGCAGCTTCCTACCAGAATTGTCAAGGGGCTCAGTGTGAGTCCCTCCTACATTTAAGAGGAAGAAAACACAAGTGGTAGGTGCAACCACCAATGGTAGGTGCAACCACCAATGGTAGGTGCAACTAGAAATGGTAGGTGCAACTACCAATGGTAGGTGCAACCACCAATGGTAGGTGCAACTACAATGGTATAAGGCATCTAACATTGATATGCAATTTTGCTCTATAAGTAGGCAATGTCATTGCCTAAGAGAAACATCACCACACCAAACAATAAGTGAAGCAAAGCAAAGCCAAAGGAACAATTTCCTTTGAAGAAATATAGTGTTGTGTGTAAGAAAGTGGGAGAGAATATCTTAGAAAAATATTGGGATATTTTTCTAAAAGGGGAGTGACAAAATAGTGAGTTTGGGAAACACGTGTGACACTTATTTTGGGTTTATCTCAATTTGTTGTATTACTTCTCACTTTGTACCCATTTAATCTTATTAGTGGAAGAAATACTTTTCGGAGTTTGTCCCGTGGACTTAGCCCAAATTAAAGGGTGAACCACGTTAAATTTCGGTGTCATTATTCTACTCTGTTGAATTCATTTTATCTTTACCGTGCCCAACGACCCAGGTATCCAATTTGGTCTAGTAAAATTCTTAATATGCTTTCTGTGGTCATAGATAGATCGATCTTCCACATCGAGAAAAGATTTTATTAGGTCCAGGGCGTATTTGTTCTGAGAAAAAAGAAAACACACGAGAAAAAAATGTCAAGCCAAGGTAGATATTGAGAAATTTAATGGCAATAATAATTTCTCTTTTATGGCAAGGAGGATGAAAGATATTCTCATTCAATGAAGGTCCATAAGGCGTTGCTTTGGAAAAAGAAAAGAAGATAGCAACGTCACACCGAGGAACAATGGGAGGAAATAGATGAGATTGCGGCTAGTACAATCCGCCTAAATCTCTCAGACAAAGTGTCTTGCAAAATATTGAATCAAAAATTGCAAGCTACTGCTAAAGAAACATGGGAGACTCTAGAAAACGTGTACATGTCAAAGAACCTTGCCAATAAATTTTATTTGTGGAAGGAGCTATATCGAGATGAGGAAGGAAGATAATGTGAGCATGATGCAAAGACGTTAGCAATTTCAGCAAGAAGCTTTCTCACTTAGCAAGATTTAATGTGAGTTTTGGCGATGAAGAGAAAGTCGTGATGTTGTTGGCATCACTACCCTCATCATATAACCATATCACAACAACTCGACTTATGCAAAAGACAAGATGGAGTTTGAAGTTGTTGTAGAAGCCTTGTTCTCGATGAAACAAAACAAGGAAAGAGATTCGGAAGACCTGAAGCCCTTATCATAGTCAGAGGAAGGAGACCTGCATAAAGAACAAAAACCCGGAAGAGCAGGAGAGGCAAATCAAACAAATTTGCCAATGTTGAATGCCATCATTGTAAGAGGAAGGGCCACATTAAGAAATTTTGTCGGGTGTTCAAAAAGGAACAAGAAACGAACAAAGGCAAAGTAGCAAAGAAGGAGACGACGCCGGTGATGATGAAGCGAAACAAATACCGTAGGCGAGTTCAATATCGTTTATGATGAAGATTTTGTCAATCTTGCATCACACGAGACCATTTGGGTGATTGATAGTGGTGCTACGATTACATCGCGTAGAGAATTTTTCTCATCATACACACCTGGAAGTTTTGGTGTTGTTAGAATGGGAAATGAAGGTCTGTCAAAGGTAGTAGGCGGAGGAGACGTTTGCTTGGAAACAAGAGAACGGAACCGGACTATTTACGAAGGATGTCCGCATATTCCCGGATCCATGCGCCAGATTTGATCTCGTCCATAGACTTGCGAATGAAGGATATTGTAGCTTCCTTCATTTATGACAAATGGAAACTTACAAAAGGCTCTTAGTAGTGGCCGGAGGTGAGAAGCATACAACTTTGTATATAATGCAAGCGAAACTCTCACCGACACAAGAAATGCCATAGTAGAAAGATAGTGCGGTGGCTATGGCATAAGAGACTCGATCCAATGGGTGAAAAAGGGTTGACAAGTCTAGCCAAAAAGAAGATATTGCTGGAATGGATGAAGTACATTTGGAGAAATGTGTTCGTTCATTGCACGGGGAAAGCAAAATAGGGTTGCTTTCAAGAGCTTCCCTCCTTCCGGAATGAATAATATTTTAGATCTGATTCATTCAGATTTATGTGGACCAATGCCAAAGTCACTTGGTGGTGCTCAATACTTTGTGACTTTCATTGATGATCATTCAAGGAAGACGTGGGTATATCTTCAAAGACAAAGGATCAGTCTTCAGATGTCTTCAAAGAATTTCATGCCTCGGTTGAGAGGCAATCGGAAAGAAGCAAAAGTGCATCCGGACAGGACAATGGTGGAGAATACACTGGACCTTTCCATGCTTATTGCAAAAGCATGGTATTCGGATCGATGACACCTCAAAGACACCGCGAGTTGAATGGCTTAGGCGAGAGGATGAATAGAACTTTGATGGAGAGAGTTAGATGTCTACTCACATGCAAAGTTGCCTAAAACTTTTTGGGGTGAAACCATACTCAGTTGCACATGTGTTGAATCTTTCACCTTGTACTCCTCTCAAGATGGATGTTCCAAATAAAGTGTGGTCGAAAGGATGTTTCCTATGATCGTCTGAGTGTTTGGGCTGCAAAGCATTTGTTCATATCCCAAGGATGAGAGATCCAAACTTGATGCCAAACAAGACGGTGTATTTTTATTGGCTATGGTCAAGATCAATTTGGCTATAGATTTTACGATCCAACAGAAAAGAGACTTGTCGAGTGTGATGCTATATTTGTTGAAGATGAGACCATTGAAGATATTACCAAAATGAAGAAAGATGTTCCTAATTCCAATGGTGACTCATCGGATTTGGAATTAATTCCTCCAACATCGGTGCGAAACCAAGTTGGAGATGAAGACTGGTTTATCCACCTAATGAAGATGATGCCCCGTAGAAGTTGGTTCGAAGATGAGGGAAATAATGATGTTCATTATCCGATCAACACCCCGGCTTCTCCTTCGTTCCACCGAGAAGAAGTGATAGAGTGAGACGACCCTACATCTCATATCCTCAGGAGTATGTAACTTTCAACGATGGGGAGAACCCGAGAATTATGAAGAGACTGGATGGCGAATCCAAACAAAAATGGATTGAAGCCACGCAAGATGAGATGAAGTCCTTGCATGAGAACAAAACCTTTGGTGATGAAACTGCCCCGAAAGGAAGAAGGCCCTTGAAAAATAAATGGGTGTTCAGTGGTGAAGCATGAAGGACATAGTTCCAGTCCACGATACAAAGCTTGATTGGTTGTCGAAAGGATCTTGCCCAAAGAAAAGGTGTTGACTTTGATGAGATTTTCTCTCCAATAGAAAATGACATCCATTAAATGCTTGTGCTAGGTTAGCATCATGTCTTAACTTGGAGGTTGAGCAAATGGATGTCAAAGCGCTTCCTACATGTAAGTGACTTGGAGGAAGAGATATACATGGAGCAACCGGAGGGTTTTCATCAAAGGAAAAGAAGATTATGTCTCGCAAATTGAAGAAAAAGTCTCTACGGCTTAAAACAGACACCAAGACAATGGTACAAGAAGTTCGAGTACGGTATGGGGAGCAAGGCTACAAAAAGACTACTTGAGACCATTGTGTTTTTTGTGCAAGTAAATTCTCTAATGATGATTTTATTATTCTTTTGCTCTACGTGGATGATATGTTGATTGTTGGCGAAATATTTCGAATCAACAACTTGAAAACGAGTTGAGTAAGTCTTTTTCCATGAAAGACTTAGGACCACAGAATCAGATTCTTGGCAATGACTATTATTGCAGAGAAAGGGCGCAAGAAATTATGGTTGTCACGAGGAGAAGTACATTGAGAAAGTACTTCGGAGATTTCATATGAATAAGGCTAAAGCGATTAGTTGTCCTCTTGCTAATCACTTTAAGCCAAGTTCTGCAGAGCCCTTCTACGGCATAAAGAGAAGGAAGAGATGGAAGAGGTTCCATATGCTTCAGCTTGGAAGTCTAATGTATGCCATGGTTTGTACACGGCCGGATATCAACTCGTACAGCTTGGAATTGTGAGTAGATTCCTTTCAAATCCCGGAAAGGAATATCAAGGCGATGAAATGGATTTTCGGGTATCTTCGAGGTTCTTCCAAAATATGTCTATGTTTTGGAAATGATAAACCCGTGTTAGTTGGATACACGAGATGCGAGATATGGTGGTGATGTGGATTCCGTAAAATCCACTTGTGTTACTTGATTACATTTGCGGGGGAGCCGTGTCGTGGCAATCAAAGTTACAAAAATGTGTTGCATTGTCCACTACCGACGGGAATTCATAGCAAGAACGGAAGCATGTAAAGAGTTGTTATGGATGAAAAAGTTCTTGAAAGAGCTTGGAGTTCTGACAAGACAGTTATCGGTTATTTTGTGATAGTCAGTGCATCCATCTCTGGAAAGAATGCCTCCTTTCATTCGAGATCAAAACATATTGATGTGAGATATCACTTGGATTAGGGATGTAATGGAGAAGAAGCTATTACAACTTGAGAAGATCCATACTGAAAGAAAATGGATCGGACATGTTAACAAAAATTCTCCCGAGACAAAATTTTGAATACCGTCGTTTAGGGCCGGATTGGTGGAGCCTGCAATAGTCGGGAGGAGATTTGTGAGTCCTCCTACATTTAAGAGGAAGAAAACACAAGTGGTAGGTGTAACCACCATGGTAAGTCTGGCCCCACAATGGTAGGTGCATCTAACATTGATATGCAATTTTGCTCTATAAATAGGCAATGTCTTTGCAGAAACATCAACACACCAAACAATAAGTGAAGCAAAGCAAAGCCAAAGGAACAATTTCCTTTGAAGAAATATAGTGTCAGTGTGTAAGAAAGTGGGAGAGAATATCTTAGAAAAATATTGGGATATTTTTCTAAAAGGGGAGATGACAAAATAGTGAGTTTGGGAAACACTTGCGTGACACTATTTTGGGTTTATCTCAATTTGTTGTATTGCCTCTCACTTTGTACCCATTAATCTTATTAGTGGAAGAAATACTTTTCGGAGTTTGTCCCGTGGACTTAGCCCAAATTAAAGGGTGAACCACGTTAAATTTCCGGTGTCATTATTCTACTCTGTTGAATTCATTTTATCTTTACCCGCTGTGCCCAACACTCAGAACGAGAACGATCCAAATAATACAACTGTGGGTACTTTGTGCTCTCCTGTTAATAATGGCCCAAAACAAATATTAGGCCCAAAACCCAATATACTCTTAAAAACCCTCAGCTGCCTTCTATATATATATGTATATATATTTGTTTCTGCATAAGAAAGAAAAAGCACCGCAGGAAAAGAAAAGTTGTGCACGACAAGGAAGGAAGAAACTAAGAGAGTAGAGAAAATCACCAAGGACAAAGCTGTCCATTTTAGGTTTTCATTTGTAGTGTTTCTACCGTTTGTCTGATAATATTTGGATTTAATAGCAAGTTTGTTAATTTATCTTGCTATATATATTACCGTGAAAATTAGAGTGGATATTTTGTGGGTCGATTTGGAATTTGGTATAATTTGTGAAGCCTGGAAATGGTGTTTGTATCTCCATTTTGATTATTAGTGGATTTTTTCTCGGTGTGCGTCGTCAGTGGAGTAGACTTTTCATATTGAAAAGTTGAACCACTTAAATCATGTGTGCCATTTAATTTCTTCTTGCTTATTACTTTTCTTTGTTATCCATTATTATTAATTTGTGCAACCAAAATTGGACCTGATATTAAGCCATGATGCCAATTCGTAACAAATTGGTATCGAGCTATTAGGGTTATTCTCGTATTTATTGGAGCGATCAAGTTTGCTCTTTTGGATTTATTTTGAGCTTACGGTTATCGATTGGTTCATATTTTCGGTTGTACTTACGTTTTATTTAATATTGGGTTTTCTATCATGGCGGCAAAATATGAAATTGAGAAATTCAATGGTAGAAATGATTTCGGTTTATGGCGTATGAAAATGCGAGCATGTATTAGTTAAAGAAGGGCTCGTTAAGACACTTCACGCAAGAGCGAGATAAATTGCCAGAAAAATTGGTGATGAAGAAAAAGATGCATTGATGGAAAATGCTTTGAGTTCAATTCGGTTATCCTTGTACGATGAGGTATTACGCGAGGTTGGTGATGAGGAATCTCTGTGGGTTATACGGCTTAAATTGGAGAATTTGTATATGCATCAAGTCTTTGACATCGATTATATTTGAGCGGCGTTTGTATACATTCGAGAATGTCGGAAGGTACACCTTTTGCACGATCATCTTGATGAATTTACTAAAATTATTCAAGTGATTTGAAAAATGGTGGTGTTAAGATTGACGATGAGGATCGAGCCTTAGTTCTATTATGTTCTTTACTCATTCATTTGAGCATTTTGTTGATACTATGCTATATGGCGAGAGACACTTATTTCTTTGGAAGATGTCAAAGCGACTTTGAATTCCAGAGAGTTGAAGAAAAAGGTGTCACAAGCAACAATGAAAAATAGCGATGGTTTATTTGTCGTAGGTAGAAATCAAGAAAAAGTACGATAATAGAGGCAAGTCTAGATCCAAATCTAGAAAAAGAAAAAGATAAAATGCAATTATCACGTCGGGAAGGGCACCTTTGGAAAGTAAATTGTCCAAACTCAAAGGTAAAGGAAAATCTCGCCACAACGTCTTAAGTACTAATGATGTCGGCTGGTGTTGCGAGATAGTTCACGTTCGATGGTGAAAATGTTCTATCAGCATCTATTGGTTCTTACGGAGATGTTTGGATTCTTGATTCGGGTTGACTCACTATACGTGCCCCAAGAGAGATTGGTTTGCTTCTTATCGCCTATTGATGGGTGGTGTTGTCTTGATGGGAAACAATATGTCCTGCAAGGTTATGTAGTATTGTCCGAATTAAGATGTGATGGTATTGTTAGGACTTTGAAAGATGTTCGCACATGTTCCATTTAAAAAAGAATTTGATATCTTTGGGTACTCTTGATTCACGAGGCTATAAGTATGTAGTCAAGGTGGAGTTTTAAAAGTTAGTAAGCGGTGCTCTCATTGTTATTAAAGGGAAATTGTCGCGTGGTCTCTACATGCTTCGGTAGCACTTGTTATTGGCGGTGTATCGGTTTCATCCTCGTCGGATCAAGATCGAGACACTTTACTCGATTATGGCATATGCGGCTTGGGCATATGAGTGAGGCAGAGGATGTCTATTTTGAGCAAACGAGATTTGCTTTGTGGTCGAAACCCAGGGAAACTTGATTGTGAGCATTGTGTTTATGGAAAGCATCGCGGGGTCAAGTTCAAGACACCATCCATAAAACGAAAGGTACCGGTTGATTATATTCATTCGGATCTTTGGGGTCCTTCTCGTGTTGTGTCTGGGGTGGTGCCGGTATATGTTGACTTTTATTGATGACTTCTCTCGTCATGTTTGGGTGTATTTTACGAAGAACAAGAATGAGCATTCTCAAAATTTGTGAAATTCAAGGCTTGTATAGAAAATCAAACAAGCAAGAAAATCATCGAAGCATTTGAGAATGATAATGGTTTGGAATTTTGTGATAGTCGGTTTAATTTGAGTTCTGTGAAAGGAATGGCATAGTGAGACATTCACTGTGCGTCATACACTACAAAGAAAATGGAGTACAGAACGTATGAATAGGACTCTTTAGAAAGAAGGCTCGTTGTATGCTCTTTCAAGTCGATTTGGATAAATCCTTGGCCGATTTGAAGCTTGTAACCATGCTCGCTATTTGGTAAATCGGTCTCCATCAACCGCAATTGAGTTGAAGACTCCATTTGAGGTATTCTTTGGTACTCCCGCTAATTATTCGATTTGAAAGTTTTTGGTTTGTCCGCTTAACATGCTCGTATTGTGATGGTAAACTTGAGCCTAGGGCATTGAAATGCATATTTTTGGGGTATCCTACGGGGTGAAAGGTTATAGATTATGGTGTGTTGAACCCAAGTCACCTAAATTTTTGATTAGCGGAAGATGTTAAGTTTGATGAGTCTTCTATGTGCGAAAAGAAAAAGGAGTCTATTGTTGCAGAGTAAAGACCACGGTGTTAGTGGCGGTGGAGCTTGAGGTGAGTTCCTAGTCGAGTGCAAGAAGGCACTTCAGACGATCTCCCCATGGATGCGATAGATGATTCTCGTGATGTAGTAGAAGAGCAACATGAGCAAACCATATAGTATCGCTAAGGGTAAAGGAATAAGAGAGATTCGACGCCCTCGGAGGTACGCAGGTGGAACTTAGTTTCTTTTGCATTGTCTGTGGCGTAGTCATTGAGGTGTATGAACCTTAGTTATCGTGAAGTGTCACTTGTGATGAGTACATGCTCGGTGGTTGGTTGCTATGAATGAAGAGATTGAATCACTTCATAAGAATCATACATGGAATTGGTGAAACCGTCATGGGCGAGAAAGATTGTTGGAAACAAATGGGTCTTCAAGAAAAAGGAAGGTATACCCGAGGTTGGAAAGACTAGGTTTAAGGCACGTGTTGTTGCAAAAGGGCTATTGTCGAGAAGAAAGGTATGGCTTCAATGAAGTATTTTCTCTGTTGCCAGAAACATAGCTACATTCGTGTGTTGCTTGCTATGGTTGCATTGTTTGACATGGAATTAGAACGACTTGATGTCGACGCCTTCACATGGTGAGCTTGAAGAACAAATATATATGCATCAACCGAGGGTTTTGTTGTTCCAGGTAAGGAAGATCATGTTTGTTTATTGAAAAAGTCTTTATAATGGGCTTAAGCGATCTCCAAGGCAAAGCAGTATAAGCGATTTGATTCTTTTATGATTGATCATGGTTACTGCTAGAGTGATTATGATAGTTGTGTTTATCATAAAAGATTCGCTGATGGTTCATCGGTTTATTTGTTGCTTTATGTTGATGACATGCTTATTGCTTAAGAATAAGTCCGAGATTGAAATTAAAGTCTCGGCTTAATGGTGAGTTTGAAATGAAAGATTTGGGTGTCGAAGAAAATTTTGGGGCATGGAAATTTACAGGGGATAGGCACGCGGGCAAGCTTTATTTGACCTTTCGGAAAAGTTATATTGAAAAAGTTCTTGAACGTTTTGCATGAAAGATTCTAAACCTGGTGAAAGTTTACCGTTAGTCACAGGCATTTCGGACTTTCTTTGGATTTGTCACCACGATCGGAAGAGGAGGAGCGGTACATGTCTCAGGTTCCATATGCTAATGCCGTTGGAAGTTTGATGCACGCTACGTGCGTACTTTCGCCCGGACATTTCACATGCGCAGTGTTGGCCAGATATATGGGTAATCCGGTAAGGGTCGTTGTGCGCGATTGAAATGGATACTTATTCGGTTTGAGAGATACGTCTAATTTTGGTTTGGTATATGATGGAAGTTCTATCTTGGATTGTCATTATGGTTATGTAGTTAGATTATCTTTGGTGATCCGGATGAAGAAGATCTTTGGCGGGTTATGTTTTCACTCTTCCGTTGTGCCATTAGTTGGAAGGCTACTTTACGATCTACGGTTGCTATGCAATGACGTGAAAATTTGAATATATGGCGGGCAAGAAAGCGATGAAAGAAGCCATTTGGCTTAGAGGTTTGGTTTGTGATTTGGGTTTCACAACCAGGATACTTGTTGTATTTTGTGATAGTCCGAGTCACATACACTTGACTAAGAATACTATGTATCATGAAAGTTAACCAAACACATTGATGTCGAGATATCACTTAGATTCGTGACATTATCTCTCAGTCTTTATTTGTCAACAAGATAGCCTTCTGCAGAATCCATTGATATGTTAACCAAACCGAGTTCCATTTAACAAGTTGACATTGTTTGGACTTGATTGGTATTTGTAGAAGATAATCACCCTTCGGGGTTTTGGACGACGGTTATTTGGTAATCCGAGGAATTTCATTTGAAGAATTTGTTTTCTGTTTTGAGCCAAGGTGGAGATTTGTTAATAATGGCCCAAAACAAATATTAGGCCCAAAACCCAATATACTCTTAAAAACCCTCAGCTGCCTTCTATATATATATGTATATATATTTGTTTCTGCACAAGAAAGAAAAAGCAGCCACCAGAGAAAGAAAAGCAGACAATAAGGAAGAAGAAACTAAGAGAGTAGAGAAAAATCGCCCAAGGACAAACCGTCCATTTCGGTTTTTCATTTGTAGTGTTTACTGTTCAGACGTAATATTTGATTTAATAGCAAGTTTGTTAATTTATCTTGCTATATATATTACTGCAAGAAATTAGAGGATATTTTGTGGGTCGATTTTGGAATTTGGTATAATTTGTGAAGCTGGAAATTGGTGTTTGTATTCCATTTTGATTATTAGTGGATTTTTCCAGGTGTCATGCGTCGTCAATGTGGAGTAGGCACTTTTCATATGAAAAGTCAACCACTTAAATCGTGTGTCTTGGCCATTTAATTTCTTACTGCTATTACTTTCATTTGTTATCCATTATTATTAATTTGTCAGAACCAAAACCGATATTGATATTAAAGCCTAAATCAGGAGTCGTAACATCTCCAATATAGATACTTCTTCAACATTTCTTCTCTGACTATGGAAAATATAATTGCAGATATTTGTTGGTAATTTGGATTCTAATATCTCGGATGACCATTTGAGGCAAGTTTTCTGTCAATATGGGGAACTATATTGCATGGGAAGATACCAGCGGGCAAGCGACGTGGGTTTGTTCAATTTGCTGACAGGTATGCAAATCCATTCATGATCTCTTCCCTCCGTCAGTAACTAGGGTTGGTTTCTGATCTATTTTATGGTTATGATAATCAGAAGCAGTGCTGAGGAAGCCTTGCGGAATTTAAATGGAATCCAGTTGGGTGAGCAAAACATCCGACTTTCTTGGGGCCACAGTCCATCAAACAAACAGGTGCAGTGCTGTACCATAATATTAATTGATTTTTCACTTTACTAACTAGATCCTTGTCAACTTGGCTGATGTATTTTGATATACTAGCCTTAGGCTGATCCAAACCAGTATGGTGGTGGTGGTAGTGGAGGAGGATACTATGGCTATGCTCCGGTTACTCAAGACCCTAACATGTACTATGGGGGATATCCTGGATATGCTAACCACCAGCAGCCACAGCATCAGCAGCAGGTGGGATACAGCTGAGAGCCAAGCTTCTGTAAAAGGAAGAGAATAATGAAGTTCATTGTTTATGGTTTTGATTTTCTGGGTTATGATAGTGAGCTATGATTTCGTATTGCTATTGTACTCTGAAAATTTCCGACCCTTTATTTTGCTTTTAATTTATTCGCTTTCAAACTTTTGATTTGTATGTGAATTTCATGTGCAAATAGGAATGACAATATATAGGTCGGATCTGAACCCAAAATTATTATTAACCCGTCGGACATATTGTTACGTTGTCTGTACGTGGTTTAGGATTAGGATAGGGTCTGGCTGGGTATTGTATACCTTGCGAGTGAGTGACTTGAATCTTTAAACCGTTTTGGTCGGCCATTTAGTTGTATATTGAGAGAATAATCGAAAATAAATGTAAAGACGTGTCCAATCTTTACCGTTATGGTACTTTCGTTATTTCATTTTTAACTCAAAAGAAAGGCTTTCGAAGTTCTTTTGTTAAATAGGCTATATAACATGCTTGTGTTATTTTTTTATTGCCATATACATTATCTTAAATTTATCAACTTTTATTGATATTGATGTTCTTACAAAAATATTTTGCCTGAAAAAGTAAGAAATAATTGTAAGTGTTGTAATCGAAATTTTTCAAATATGTAAGGGTTTTTAAAATTATTTTGATACATAATTATTATGTATAAATATAAATATATGTACACATTTTTGCTCCCTTGTCATTCCTCCCTGCCAAATTATCATTTTTATTAAATGGGGGAAATTATTACCTCTATCATCAAAGCACGGCGAGGTTGTCTGTAGCGAATATTAGCAGCCGGCCTTCAATAGCATACACTAAGTCATAGGTAATTAAATTAAGGGATATAATTTATATACAGATTAACATATATATATATATATATATATATATATATATATTAAGATCAATTTTTTAGTAGAGTAAACAATATTTTTAATATAATTTGAATCGACTTGCAAACAAAGAGAAATAAATCTTACTAAGTAATTTAATTATTTACAACTTTACCTACCATTCAATACTCAATTTAACTAAAATGTATTTTAAAACCCTTACTATATAAAAAAAAGGGTCATAAAAATCCATTTTTTGTAAAAATTATAAACTTTTTTAATGTTTTGTAAAGGTAGCAAACTTGTGCTAACTAAGATAGAGATATTTTATACTTTTGCAAAAAAATAATAAAATTGATTCACCCTTGGTATTAAATATATATATTATTTTTCCTTCTCTGTATCTCTCTACCCTTTTATTTCCTGTAAAAAGCTGTTTTGGAGAGAGTCATAATTTTCGGCTAGTCTATAATCCATGTATTCGTTTTGATCCCACTTGTTCACTCTTTGCTCAAACTAAATGCTTCTGATCCATTGTGATGGAATCTGATTTGAAAACACTAATGGGTTGGATATATTGATGGCGATTGTTGTTCTAATAAGGTGGTAAACAAGGATCAAGTTAGCGTGATTTATGAAATTAAGATGAAGATTAAAATTCTTTAATTCATTTAATGAAAGAACTAGCTTAACATGAAAACTGAAAAAAATGGTGTTTCGAAAGGAGCCTTTCCAATTACCAGCAGCCATAAATTTCTAATTTTTAAACAGCTGTATTTATGACCTGGGCATTTTAAACATGTTATTGTACTAATGGAAAGACTCTCCAAACAAACCAAGCTTAACATAGAATGTGCTCCATCTAAGCTGAATAATTGCATGGTGATTGGTGACTTAAATCTGGTCTCTTCAAATTCAGGCAATTGTCCGCTGATTGTTTGAAAAGTTCCTGAACTTGTTTCAAGTCCTCCTCTGGAATAACAAAAAGATTGACACAGTCAGTTTTCAGAGCAGCACATTTCTCATTTAACATCTTCAAAAAGATTAAACGTGAGGACATAAGGAAAAACAGAGGACCATGGACAAGACAGTTCATGACTGTCAAAAAGTACATGATATCCTGACAAACAAACAAACTGCAGTAAAACTGATTGCAATGGTTCGTAATTCCTTCGAAAGGATTTTGTATTGTTCCGAAACTTCTTCAAAACTCTCAATCATTTACTATCTTGGCACAGTCCAAGCCTAAATCTAAAGGTAAATGATCAAGGTGAGATTCAAAACATGTCTACCATGCTATATCTAATGGGATTGTGTTGAATTCAAACAAACACTGCAAACACAATTCAACAATCACTGTACCGACGGCAAACATTTTTTTCAATATACCAATCGTTCCAGAATCATACAATTCAATCACGTTGCCAGCGAAATAAGAATTAAGATTGGCTATATAAATAATGTAAATATTCGATACAAATCAAAAAATTAAATGAATGAAACGCTTATTTCTTCCTCTCGATTATTTCTTCAAACATTGATTTCTTCCACAGACGTAGCCAAGAGCCGTTGCTTTATACAAATTTGAAACTCTTGTTTCTCTAAAAACAGAGATTTCTTTATCCTAAAATATTTTTTTTCTACCTAAAAAAATTTTTCATTCAAACACCCTTACAAATATTAATTACAAACATCAATTTTTGCGATTTCTCCCACCTAATTTTACCATTACATCTAAACACAATTAACATTTTGGTAAAAACAGAGTAGGCAAAAACTCCACGCTACTCACGCGCCGCCCGGGCGAGGGTGTTTTTCCCACGCGCCCCACGCGCTACCGGCCCTGGAGGTCAAGATGACGACGTGTCATCCGGCTCTGCTCGCCGTTTTCGGTTCGGCCAGCCGTTCGGGCCCTGGCTCGAGAAGCGTACGGGTCCGCTTGGTTTGGCCAGTCACCTTGCTCGGCTCAAAGTTGGTCCTGGCCACGGTTTTGCTTGAACCCTGCTTTCTGCTTGTTCACGCTCCATATTTTTTGGCTCTGCCTTGGCCTATTTTAAAGGTCCGAACCCGGTTTTTTTTTCTGCTCGATTTCTAACACCCGTCCTGCTTCATTTTTTCAAGTTTTTTAAACCAAATTTGAATCGCTTTATGGTTTTTATCCTATTAGTATAAATATATATTAAAAACACAAAAAAAACACAAAAAAAATATATTCTTTAGCCCTAAAATTATTACACCATTTTCTAGTTCGTTACCATATTATCATGACAGAGTAGGTATAATTTCATTACCTACGAGCAATCAAATCCAGCTTGTCAGACAACTGCTCAAGGGCGTGTGTTTAATGGCCGAATTGTTCTTAACGAGACCACCATGATGTTTGGTCTCAAATAATAGAAATGCATATCAAGTAGAGAGAAAACTCTTATATTCATGACAAAAATTTGCAACCCTAAAAAACATCAAACAATTATAACAAGTGGTATGAAAATCAAAAAGTGAAGAGATGGCTACTTATGTCAATGAGTCCAAATCATTAAGAGATATTTACGCATACCCATCGCTTCTTGAAATTGGTGCTTTCGCGAAAGCATTCTACGATTAAGCGATGTAATTACGTATTTGTCTTAAACCAAAAAGCCTTTACTTCTAGACAAAATGGAAAATCACTTTCGTGAGTATTACGAGTAGTTAACTCAAATTTTCCAAGAGCTAGACCATCGTGATAAGCGTGGTCATGCGAGCACTTTCATGATCTAATATCATATCAAGAGTCCGTTGAGCACTAAGGCGATACATATTTTCCTTGGCCGGATTAGATGATGAGTTCGAAAGGTGTTCGCGGCGTAAATTTTTGCGAAAAGAAACTATCCTGCATTTAGAAGGTTGTTATTCCTCGATTCGATTTTATGTAGTACGCTAATCTCATCAAGGAAAAATCTAGAGATGTCGACGCTTCCGCCATGATATCTAAAAATCGTTTTTTCCAATCGCCAGTTAACGAAGGTGACCGATAAATCATCATTTAAATGTACCCATTGTCATCAAAAGGGTCATACAAAAGAACGATGTTTTGAATCCGCGGATATCCCGATCGCGGATCACAACCGTGACTCTCGAAGAAAAATCCACGACAGATGTTCATCCGTCACCATTGCCGAAACAACAAAGGATCACGTTGCAACCTCCTCAAAGACATGCTGGGTAAGATGCTTAAAGTTTTTTCTCCCGTTTTTAATAATACATGGATAATTGATTCAAAGTAACCGATCATATGACATTCGATTCTTAGACAAATCTCAAACCATCCTCACACAAAAACCGTTTGCACCGCTAACGGTAACACAACCCCAAATATCGGGAAAGATCTTGTCTCTCACTAGTACTTTGAATTTAGACTCGCAGACTAGCTGCTCCCTCTTTAGAGTATAACCTTATATCTATTTCTCAAATAACCACCGCTTTATCTTGTTTTGTTATTTTTCGCCCGACTTTCAGGTGTTCAAGGACATTCAAACAAAGCAAACGATTGGGTCGTGGTGTTAAAGTAGGAAACCTGTATTATTCGACTTGGATTCAACAAATCATGCATCGGGTAGCAATCGGATCTAACAAGGATGAATCAAATATATGGCTATGGCATAGAGATCGGGTCATGCTTCTTTCTGGATATTTGAAAAAATTATTTCCAAGTTTATTTTCGAGCTTAGATCTTTCTACTTTAAAGTGCGATGTCCGTGAACTAGCAAAAAGTCATCGTTCCTCATTTCCTCGTAACCTTAAATAAAAGTCCATCTCCGCTTACGGTTATACATTCCGATGTACTGGGTCCTTCCAAAGTCTCTACGCTTGGGGAGGATCACGTTGGTTTGTTACATTTATCGATGATTTTAGTAGAATGACTTGGGTCCGTTTAATAAAATCTAAAAGCAGTAAACTTCTTATTTAGAAAATTTCATAAACGGTTCGTACTCAATATAAAACACAGATCCAAGTTCTAAGAAGTGATAATGGGAGGAGAATATAAAAGTTCAGCTTCAAGAATATCTTCAATCGAAGGCATTATTCATCAAACTACTTTCAGGTTGATACACCTCAACAAAACGGAGTTGCGTAAAGGAAAAATCGACACTTAATTGGAAGTCGTTCCGTGCCTCATTGATCGAAGCTAATATGTCATTATCTTATCGGGGAGAAGCAATTACTTCGCTGCATATTTAATCAATCGGTACCTTCCAAATTCCATTAACTTCCAAACACCACTACAAACCATCATCAAGCAATCCTGCACCAAATGTTCCCAATCTACCTCCTCGTGTCTTCGTCATGGCATTTGTACACCTACATAAACAACAACGTAGCAAGTTGGATCCAAGAGCAATACGTTGTGTTTTTACGGGATATGCCATACAACAAAAGTGGTATCCTGAAGTACCATCCTCCTACAAAAAAAAATGATTACTACTACGGATGTTATTTTTCACGAAGATACAATGTATTTCTCCTCTACACCTGAATTTATGTGAGTACAACCATGATGAAATTGCACTTTACATATAAATTGCTTCCTTATGAAGAAAGACAAATTATATGCGAGGAAAATACAAATAACTTGAATTCGATGGTAATAACTCTCAATATAGAAAAGACTCATGGAAATGGAATCAAGTCCTCATCAACTTCAAGATCATCAAGGAAGTTCCTTACTACCACTAAACGAGCACGAGATTCCTTCTCCACAAGTCAGCCGATATACCTAACCAATCGCTTTGCAGGATGTTCCAACTATTGAACCAACCAAAAATACTTCCATCACGTCCTAACAGTAGGTATTCCTAAAGCCATGTATTTAACCCGAGATTTCTAGTAAAGTCAAATATCCCATGAAAGTAACTATATGTCTAAACATCGCTTTGTCAAAATCAAACGATCATTTCAGGAATCAATTATCTCGTCAGATCTATTCCTAACAATAAGTGTGAAGCTTTAGCCGACCAAAAATGGAAAGATGCTGCTAATGAAGTTAACCAAAATCTTTAGAAATAAATAGAACTCGTGAGCTTGTCGATCGTCCACCAACAAAGAAAATTGTTGGATGTCGATGGATTTTTTTCAGAAAATATCGCGTGATGGTACGATTGAACGATATAAAGCAAGATTGGTGGCAAAAGGATACACTCAAACATACGTGATCGACCATACGTAAACATTTGCACCTCGTAGCCAAAATTAACACCTGTTTCGGTCTTGGTATCTCTACCGCAAATTTAGATTGGCCATTATATCGCCTTGATGTAAAAAATGCCTTTCTACACGGAGATTTAATTGAAGTTAAGTCTACATGGATTTACCACTAGAATCAAGAAATCCACAATCCATGGAGAAAAGGTGTGCAAATTAAAAAATCATCGTACGGATTGAAACAATCCCCAAGAAAGTATGGTCGTTGTGTTCACAAGGTCAACGGCGCATTTGGCTGCTACAAGCACCAGACCATACTTTATTTCTAAAAAAAGGTATGGTAAAGATCACCGCACTTATTGTATAATGCTGATGATACGATAGTAACAGTGAAATGATCTTGAAGAAAGGAAAGCGCTTACAAACTTACTTATCCAAAGAATTTGAAATGAAAGACCTCGTTCCTTAAAAATATTTTCGATCGAGGTTTCTCGATCACCGTAAGGAATCTTCTTATCTCAAAGAAAATATGCCTTAGATTTATTAAAAGAAACTCAGAAAGATGTCAAATCTAGCTAATACACCAAGAGAGGAAGGATTAAAGTTATGTATCAAGGTTGATCAAATTCCAACAAATAAAGAAAGATACCAAAGGCTTGCTCTGAAGGTTGATGTATTTGGCACACACAAGACCGTACCTTCGCCTACGCTTTAAGTATTGTCACCAATTTATGCATAATCCTCGAGAACAACATATGAATGCAAGTATTCGTATTTTGAGATATTTAAAGTCCGCCTCGAAAGGAGGATTTGCTCACTACCAAGAACTCGTAGTTTTCTAGAATCAAGCATATACCGACGTCGATGGCCTGATCAATAAATGATGACGATCTACATCGTGCTACTTCACTTTTGCAGGGAAATTCAGAATACGGGAGAAGTAAGAAACAACATGTCAGGTCTGCTCAAGTCGCAGTAGGTCAATACGAGGAATGGCACTGGGGCTTTGCGAGGCCTCAGGGTTACAATCTCTTAAAAGATTTGACGTATCCTCAAGAAAGAATCAATTAAGTTATTTTGTGACAATAAAGTAGTACGTGATATCACAGATAATCCAGCTTCAACACGATCGTACAAAACATTAAGTTGATGATTTTTTATTAAAGAAAAGTTAGAAGAAAATTCATTGAATTGCCAAAAATCAAGTCGAAGATCAATCGTCGACATCCTCACTAAAGCAATTTCATATCGAGTATTCACAGAAGTTTCAGCACAAGTTGGGTATGAAAGACATCTATGACCAACTCGAGTGAGTGTTGAATTCAAACAAACACCGCAAAACACAATTCAACAATCACCGCAGACCGACCGCAAACATTTTTTCCAATATACACTGCTACTTACCAATCAAGTCAGAATCATACAATTCAATCACGGTTGGTCAGAAATAGTAATTAGTATTTGTCTATATAAACAATGTAAATATCCGATACAAATCAAGAAATTAAATGAATGAAACGTTTATTTCTTCCTCTGATTATTTCTTCAAACATTGATTTCTTCAGATTGCACCATGGATTAAATGGAAAGTGCTATTCATGACCTAAGATGGCAATTGTTGGGCTCTATTTATCCCTTTATGCCTTCTGTTGTCATGGGCAGCTTGGACTGCCTGCCAAAATTATTTTTTTTAGTTGTAGTTCTATGGATAGCTTTTTCTTAAAACAGAAAATGGAAACATTTTCTAGCAGATGCTCCTGCATCAAGCACGATGACATAGCAGGCCAGTTTTCCCATCAATTTATGGTATGTATCAAAATCAAAAGCATTTAGCATTGGACATAGCCCATATCAATATGTTTGCCTTGCTTCTCACGAACATTTGCATATCTTTCCTTCTCTCAGATAAAAACTGTAAGATAGCTTTAAAAAGAAAAAGTATGCTCAAAATTTTGTGGAAATATACCTGCAGCTTCCAGTTGCTTCTGAAGTTCTTGACCTACAACATCATTCTCAGCCTAAAGAATTTTACCGAAATGAAAATATAGTAAAGGAAGGAAGAGATAATATCAAAAACCATGTTAAGGGAAAGAAGATGAAAGCAAAGAAATACAAGACAAATGATAGTTTAGTCAACCCCAATACCTGTAGTTCTGCAATCCTTTTAAGATGTGCTTCTTCATCTTCATTGGATATTGGAAGTGTAGCAACCAATGCATCAAACTGCAACAGGAACAAGTGCAGATGCATAAATTGAATATCTCGTATAAAACAACAGACAAAACTAACTTCAAAGACTCAATAAAGCAATTAGTTAGAAAAAACTAAAGAGATAATTCCTGAAAATAAAAAATTCCCAGAACCCAAATCCGATCCATAAACACAAATGACATTTCCCGTATATCAATAACAGCAATTATAATTAATCCAATAGATGAAATTCATCTCAGAGCTTTGAAACTATTTTGTTTTATCCAAAATCTCAAATGCTCCTACTATACCCAAAAAGCTGAACATCCCTAAAATCATTTAATCAACCACTATGCAACTAAAAGAATAAGTTAGAACTCTGATATTAATAATGCATGAAAGAAACTCAAATAGAACTTTCAGCAGCCAATGACTCAAACCCCTCATCTACTACATTCACATATAAAATAAACATAAGTTGTGAAGAATGTCCATATTAAGATATATAAAATCATTCACCTGCCTAGCACCTTTGACGAGATTTGCACTCATAAGCCTGGGTTGTTCAGCAAACTTGGAGGCATCCTCAGCAGGAACAACGAGTGGTTCAGGTAAATTTGGAGAGAGACGAACCGGAGGAGCATCTCTTTGTAGACTCCCAAATGTACTGAATGCAAGTGCAGCAATTGTGTTAACTTGTGCTTGCAATTGGGATATTATGTCCATTTTCCCCAATTAGAAAATAACTGACACACTCAACGTCAATATAATTACCATCAAGTTATACCCTTTTAAGAAAATGGAACCCTAGGGTTCCTAATTTTGATTTTTTTTAACGGGTAATGATGGAGCATAAAAGGGAAATGAATAAGTACCTTCGAGGAAGCTGTTGATTATGGCAATGGCGATTTGTGAAACAAAGAGTAAAGAGAACTGTAGGAGTGAAGTCAGAACTCCGAATCTAGTTGCTTCGATATATAATAGAAAAGCCGCGGTTCTCTAACAGGCATTATTCATTTAGAGATAAGATGTTTACAAAAAAAAAAAAAAAAGTTAAAAGGTAATTTGCATTTTATAATAAGATAGGATAAAATTAAAGATTATATTTTATCACATGTTTTAAAATTATATTTCTTATTTTAATATATATATATATACATGTTTTTAAAAAAAATTATAAATTTAATTATCTTTAAACTTCAAATAATATATTATTTATTGTATATTTAATTTTAAATTAAGTCTTTTCTTTTTAAAATGTAAATAATTTTATTTTATAAAAATATATAATTTATTTATTTATATTTTAAAAATATAAAATCTTATATTTATTGAATAATTTAATTTTATTATATTAAAATGGTTTAATATAAAAAAAATTACGTATTTATTGTTACATATATTTTATTTTTTTTAATTAACATAAATATTATTTATTTTTATTAGTATTTATCAATCACTTAAGTTTTTATAATATTCTCTTTATAATAAAAATTAAAAAGATAGCTTAAAAAATTTAAAAATAATATTTAAGATATCTTCGGGATCAATTTCACATACAATCCTTTACCATCCCTAAAAACAACCAACTCTAAGCTACACAAAATTGCTTTGAGTTCAAGTGATCAAACTAGAGAGCATGAACCAGCTTAGCAAAAAATCTTAACTACTCTTCATTTATAGTCACGGCCTATTACACTGCCCCAAAAGAGCACCCATTTTTGTATGAATCATTACTGTTAGGATATACTCGTGGATCCGTAGTTTTTATACAATGAGAGGGTTCTTAGACTCCTCCTTCAAACTGAGCTACGTCGAGATACTTAAGGGCTAGGTCCCAGGTTCGAGGCTTGAGAAAGGCGAAAGGAACTCAACGTATCTCAGTTTGGAGGAGGAGTCTAATGACCCTCCCACTGTATAAAAGCTACGAGTCCACGAGTATATCCTAACAATCACAATTCAGCTTCAAGCAACCACCACTACTACAAAACATATTTTTAAAGTCAGTTTGGTGAATCGACTTTAAATTTTTAATATTTTTTTTTACAAAATTTACACATTTTTTATTATACTCAAATTAAAATCTGTATTTAATCACTACATAATAATAGAAAAAAACCAACATTTATTTAACAAATAATTAAAAAATTAAAAATTAATTAATAGCAGAAAAATTACCATAGTGTTGTCCTATGTTATTCAAGATCATTATATTATTTTCCTGATATTATAATACAAAACCTACATATATAATACAAATATTTATACACATAAATAATAACAAATAATATACAAAAAAATATGAATAATAAGTGTGTATGATTAATAGAAATACTTATAAGAGTAAATGAAGTGATAAAATGAAGAAAATGAAGAAAAATGATATTTTATTAGTGAGAAATGGGTATAAAAAATTTAAGTATTTTGTTTAAAAATAGGGGATCTAAAAGATAAGTTAGAGAGGAAGACAACTCACTAAGCGGAGTTGGAATTGGTAGTCGTAGGTGGTCGAAAAATGAGAAAGAATGAAGGAAAATTGGAAGAGATTTTAGGTTTTTGAGAGTTATGCAGCACTTGGAATAATTTATGTTTGGGGAAGAAAGAAGAGAAGAATTTATCCACGTGTGTAGCGTTGGTTCTACGTGTCAACCGACGCTATCCATGTAGTTCGTAACATCGGTTGACGTGTTGAATTGCGTAGAGTCGATTGACGTGGTAAACCGACGCTACACGTAGGACGTAGCGTTAACTGACGTAGTGAACCGACGTTACATATAACATCGATTTTTATCCGAATCGACTTTAAATTCATTATAAGTCAGTTTTCTTCAAAAACTGACTTTATATATCAACTTAAATACCAAATTTTGTATTAATACAAAATCATGAGACATCCATTTAATATCCCTTGGAAACCTTCTATCAACGACATAGTTATCATTTGTAAAAGCAACACAATACTCATGAGAAAAAACCTTAACCTTATACATGGTAGCAGTAGGGCTTGAAGGCTTAAGTGAAAATACACATTGATTTCATCACAATCAAATGCCTTAGTTCATATTACATAGACAAGTGACAAGCTCCTCATCTTCATCAGGTTGAGAAGAGCTCATCAATTCTTTCCCTTAATCAGCAACTGATATTAACTACCTTTGGCATATCATGACTAAAACTAGGGGTGACAATGATAACATGTTAACCGTGTTTGTGTTTGTGTTTGTTTCGTATAGTGGTGTATAGAAGTTGACCTAATTTAGCCTAAGTTCCTTTAGGGTAGTCCATTGGATTCTTGTGTGAGTCTTAACCTAACTCAACTCAATAAATAATGAGTTAATCCAAGTCTATCATGCCATTCCAATTTTTTTTTATCTTTTATCTTTATTTAAAAGACAACTTTAATATATATTATATGTGATTTAAAATTTTAATTGTTTTAACGAAAAAAACAAAAATTAAGATGATAGAAAATATTTGATTATTTTTTTATTTTTAATATCAATTCAAAGTTATTTTAAAATTAAAAAGTAAATAAAAAAATTTATCTACAAAATTATTTTAACATTTATTTATTACCTTTTTTATTTAAAAAATCTATTAAGAAACTTATTTCTTTCATTATCTAAAGTCATTTATAAAGAAAAAATTAAATGTAATTCATTTATTTCTTTCATTTTTCATTTAAAAAATGTTGAATTTAAAAATTTACTACTTTCTTTATATAAAAATAATTAATACAGAAACAAATCTTGATATCTTTATGATTAATGCGAAGATAAAGTCTTATTATATTAAAAACTAAAATAAATTTGTACATAATAGTGCATAAATTTAAATATAATTAATAAAAAATATTATATTATTAATTATATTTTAAAAAAGAATCAAATTTAAAAAAAATGACAGATTAAATGGATTCGTCCACTCCAACACATAAATTAAAGAACAATGACTTTGCTAGTACTCGTTTTATGTTGAATAGTTTGACCTATCTTATACATCTATTTCATGTTATTTGCATTGTGTTTCGATATTAATCTTATCAAGTTTTAATATTGATTGACACATAAAAGAATTTACTTGATTTATTTTCTTATTATTTTATAATAGTAAGAAATAATTATATTTTTAAAGATATAAAAAAAACTATTAATCAATTCTTACTAAACTTTTTTTATATATGATATCATGTTAATTATTTTCACCCAATTTTAAATAAAAACCTCACAGAAATCACGTTTGTATGCTCAAAGTACACCCTAACAACAAGTGCTCTAAAGTACACTATCTTTCTTTTAGACATTAGATTTAGCAGGTAATTAGTTTCCTAAAACTTTTCATGTAAAAAACTCGACCTTAGAAGCATTCTTGTGCTTTCCATGACTTTCCCCAAGGCCAAGATTGAATTTGTATACATTAGGTAGTAGTCATACCTCCATTCATTTTGATACTTATATTATGTAAAAAATTTAAATTTATTATTTTTGATATTTATATTATGTAAAAGTTTTAAATTTATTACTTTTTTATATTTTTGTTGCAAATTGTTACAATTTCTTTCATATAATTATTTCATTTTAAAATTTAAAAAAAATTGTTTTTCCTCTCCCATACTATCTTTTTGGTTCTCCTTAATTTAAATTCTAACATTTATCTAAAACTTTCAAATCCATATATCTATTTGAAGGAGAGAAATTAGATAAGTGTTAATGATTCTTTAAAAAAAATTAATGAAATAATTGATTAAAATAAATTGTAATAACATAAGTAATTAAATAAATAATAAATTAAAATTTTTCTATCATTTTATCCTTCCTCGAGGACTTTGATGGAGGAACAGTGAGTATCTCTTTAGCCACCCAAGGAGGAAACAAAATCTGCACAGGCCACCTCATTCTTCCAAGCACAGGTCTAATGATCAATGAGCTTCTAGACTTTTTCATACCCCTCCACCTTATAATCCCTCAGACAACCAGCTTTAAGAAGCCAACAATCATCCCAAATACTAATCTTTATCTCATCTCCTATGCTTTATACATAGTTAGCTCTTAGCACCTCCACACCTTTATAAACACTTCCATGACCATGACCATGACCATGACCAAACAGAGGATGTTGAAGCAAGTTTATAAAAAACAGTGTAGGAACAATATTACCGATAACTTGAAAGTAACTGTTTGGGTTGAGTCGCGGACTAGGTCGCTCTCTTTAAGACGTTTCGCGGCTCTGTCCAATTTGTGCAAGCAAACACAGCCTTATCGTCCCCAGGATAAAACAGCCCAGAATCTTAATCTACGTCTCGAACTCTCATTGCCCGATGATGAAGACCGGAATGCTACACTGAAAAATTTGTTGCTCGGAAAACTAAAAAGAAAAAGAACTTAGAAATTGTAGAGAGAATTTTTTCCGTAGGGAGATGATTGTTGATTGTTGTGTTTCAAATGAGAGCTGAAGCCCTCCTTTTATAGATTTTAGAAACCGTGTGGCAATTATGAATAAAACGGTAATGTCTGGGAATTAAGAGCGTACGGTCGAGTAATGAAGAGTAACGGATAAACGGATATATTTTTTATGAGTAAATACGACGGCAGCTCTTTTTTTACGAATAAAGAAAACAAAGCAGTATTCTTAATCAAAGAAAATAACGGTCATTTTTTTTCTGAGAAAAAAAATATATATATAACAACCATTTTGTAAGTGGAAAAATTTTCCTTAAAAAAATATATTTTACCAAAAAAGAAAATACCACCTCACCTCACACACATGCACTCGAACTCGAACTCGGACTCGGCTCGGCTCGGCACGGCTCGGCACGGCCGGTCGGACGGACGGCGGCGGCGGCAGCGCGCGCGGGCGCGTGTGTGGGATCACATTTGCCTAGGGCCTCTCCCTTCCTGAAAAGTGGGTGCCCCTTGGGGCCCAATCCCTAATAGCTTGACTCTTCGCTATTTAAACCTCTTTAAAATAATATAAAAGATGTGGGACAAGGCACATTTCCCAACAAATTTTTTTAATTAAATTTCATCTTTTCCAACAATCCCCACTTGAATTTTATATAAAAATAATTTTTCATCGTGAACCAATCAATTAAAATTATAAGATTGTGTAAGCGAAAAGGTGTCTATCGACTTGAACCTTTTGCATAGTGTTGATGCTTTAGAATATACTAGAGTAACTCGTAGCTTTGAACTCTTTCTCTAACAATCATCACACACACAACCTTCCCAAGGTGTAGTTCAAAAAAGCCCGTGCATTATGCCCATACACGTGTATCCCAGTATAGTGAACGCTCACAGTAAATTTTGCCCAAAAAAATTTTCATAGGAAGCCCACACTTCCACGTTCACATGTAGGTGAGTCTATCAACAATGATACTCCATGTAGCTGTACTCCACTTTCCACGTAGAGTATAGAACTCATTAAGAGTTTAACAAATAACTCATCATTTTCATCGCTTCGAGGACTTCATGCTTCAACAATATAGAATGAGATTTGATTAATAGCGTGATACATCTCGTATCACTTAAGCTGACTTGTTATTACCGCTTTGAACTTATTTCTTGGGATCTCCACCTATAAGTTGGGTTACCATCATAAGTGACTCTTCATTCTAAGGGCATTAATCCTATTCCTTTTGAGGTTTGGAAACCTCTCTTGGTAATCCTTTAGTCAAAGGATCGCAAATTTTCATCGAGAATGTCTAATGATCCACTTCTTCTGCTTGCTCGTTGAGAGAAATTCTCTACAAGATACTATACTTACTTACGTGATCTCTTTACCGTTAGCAGTAACGGTTCTACGAATCTTTGCAATAGCCGGTACTTATCATTTGTGGATCAAGATATGGTATCGGTCTTTCCCGTAAAGGGATCTCATTTAACAAACTTCTTACCAAATTGGCTTTCACTAGCGTTAGCTAGTGCTATCATTCGAGACTCCATTGTAGATTGAGCCAATATTGTTTGTTTAGACTTCCAGTTCACCGCATCTATGTTAAAAATATAGCCCTTAGTTGCTTTGGAGTCTTCCGATAAAGTGTTCAATCTGCATTTGTATCCTTTCCTAAAACAAATGAAACTTTTTATAATGTAATCCAAGGTTCATAGTTCTCTTAAGGTATCTCATAACCCTTTCAATAGCATTCCAATGCTACATACTAGGTCTATTCGGTAAACCTACATAGTAGTCCCACAACATAAGCTATGCGGTCTGGTGCAGCGATCGGTAACGTAACGTGGCTACCAACGATGATGCTCGCGTACTCGGTTGTCTAACACCGTCTCCGGTGTTCTTGAACAACTTTACACTAGGATCATAAGGGAGTACATGCAGGTTTACGATTAAAGTAATTATATTTCTTTAAGATCTTCTCAATGTAGTGAGATTGATCTAGAGAAATTCCCTTTTGGAACCTAGTTATTTTTATACTAAGGATTACACTCGCTTCTCCAAGAATCTTTCATATCAAAATTAGCTCTTAACAACATTTTGACATTATTCACAACATAAATATTTGATCCAAAAATAAGCATGTCATCCACGTATAAACATATAATAGTGCAAATATTATCTTCTAATTTATAATAAATGCATTTGTCACTTTCATTTATTTTGAATCCATGTGAGATAACTAGATTATCAAATTTTTCATGCCATTGCTTAGGTGCTTGTTTTAGACCGTAAAGAGATTTATCTAATTTACAAACTTTATTTTCTTGACTTGGGATAACAAAACCTTCAGGGTTGATCCATATAAATTTCTTCTTCTAAATCACCATTTAAGAAACGGTTTAACATCCATTTGATGTACTACTAAATCATGGATAGCGAGAGAGAAAAGTACAAGTATGGAAGTTATTCGTGCTTGGTGAAAAGGTATCAAAGAAATCTACATTTTCCCTTTGCCTATATCCTTTAACTACAAGGCACGAGCTTTATATTTTTCAATAGTACCATCAGTTTCAATTTCTTTTTTAGTATCCATTTACATCCAATGGTTTTGCAACCGATGGTAAGTCAACTAAATGCCAAGTCTTATTATAGTCAAGTGAATCCATTTCATCATTTATGGCTTCTTCCATAAGTTGGCATCTAAAGAAGATAATGCTTTAATAGTTTGGGGATCTTCCTCTAAGGTATAAGCGTAAAAATCGGACCCAAAATCCTTAAGGGTTCGAACTACGTTTACTTCTAATTTCGGTGTTTAATTCTTCGGTTTGTTCACTAGTTCTAGTTATAGGTAAACTACTTAGAAGACGAGCCCTCATTATTCTTAAATTTAAAGTGGAAACCTATATTCATAGAAGTCGGCATCATTTGATTCTATAACTACGATCTTTTAAGTCATAGAATTTATAAGCTTTACTTATTCCACGAGCGTATCTATGAATACACATTACGTATGCTTCTATAGCAAGTTTATTTCTTTTAGGATCGGGGATTCTAACATAGGCTAACAACCCCAAGTTTTAAAATAAGTTAAATTAGGTTTCTTATTTTTCAAAATTTCATAGGGTGAAATTTTATTTGTATATTTAAACTCTATTCAACACATAGCTTGAGACGGATTAATAAAATTTCTCCCACCAACGATGGGAAGCTTGACATGAGTTTAATAAAATTGCAACAATGATTCCGGTAAAAGTTCTATTTTTTCTTTCGACTTTTCCATTCATTTCGGGGAGAATAAGGTCTGCGCTTTTTTCATGAATGATTCCATGAGTTTTATAAAAGTCATTGAAGATATTGGAATCATATTCGATGTCTCATCACTTCGAAACCTTTTTATTTTTACGTTAAGTTGATTTTCAATCTCGATCCATAAATATTTTAAACATATCAAATGCTTCACTTTTATTTTTCATTAGATATACATAAGTGTATCCCCGAGCAGTCATACATAAAAGTTATAAAATAGCGTTTTCCATTTCTTGTTAAATTTCCATCAAGTTCACATATATCGAGAATGAATTAATTCTAAAGGTTGATTCTCTAACTCTTGGGATTATGTGAAGTTTTGGTTATTTTAGCTTGACTACAAAATTCACATTTTTCAAAATCATTTAAAGATAGTTTGGGAATTAGTTCTAAGCTACTCGTATGTTCTTTATTATGCGTTTATTAACATGACAAAGTCTAGCGTACCAAATATTAAAGGAACTCAACATATAAGCGAGAAGAAGAGGTTTTATTAATTTCAACATTTAATTTGAACATGCCGTGATGGCGTACCACTTTCCCAACAAATATATTATTTTTAGTTATAGTATATAAATCAGCCACTATAGTTTGAGTAAACTGACTTTGTTAAGAAGATATCCCGAAACTAAATTCTTTCTCATCTCTGCAGTATGCGGGACATCCTTCAAGATGATGCTTTCAGAGGTAAACTTCAAAACCACTCGCCGGCATGCAATGACTTTAGTGAGTGGGAGTCGCCAATGACGCTTTCTTATCCTCGAGAATCGAATAGGATTTGAACATGTCTCGATCATAGCAAACATAGCGAGAACGACCAATGTCTATCCACCACCCTCGGATCCACCAACAAAATTGACTTCATATATCATAGCAATAAGTTGATCTTCGATAAGGTTCGCTATGGGCGGGGCCGATTCACATTCGGCGGTTCCAGCAGTGGCAGGTTCATTACAAGTATAACACATGAATGTGTTATTCCCTGGGGTTGAGGTCCATTACGGGGAGGATAGTTTCTATTTCTATTTTGGTGGTTGCGGTTTTGATTATTACTACGATTAGGAGTTTTCATATTTCTACCTTTAGGTTTTAGAATTGTAGATGAGGGTTTCTTATTGGTACTATTATTTGAGACTATGAGTACTTCCTCTCTTTGGTCTTTTTTTTTAGAGCTTCTTCTTCTATTCTTAAACGGGTTATAAGACTTTCTAAAGAAAATTCCTTAGTTTTATGCCTAAGTTGTATTCTTAAAATCTTTCCAAGGGGGGTAATTTATCTATTATAAGAGCTACTTGAAATTGTTCATCTAAAGTCATACCTTGAAGTTATTTCGTGTGCTATCTTCAGTTCGTGTGATTGAGCTAATGATTTGCCATCAATCATTTGAAACTTCATGTATCTACTAACAAATACTTACTTAGTACCGACTTCCTTAGTGTCGTATTTCTTTTGAAGTGCTTCCCAATTTCCTTATGGACTTTATCACAGCTTATAATAATCATACAAGTCATCACTAAACCATTAAGAATATAGTTTTTGCATAGAAAATCATTTTCAATCTAGGCGTCTAAATCTTTAGTTTCGGCTTCGGTAGGAGGATCGGAATTGTATTGGTTTTTCGGTTAGTAAGAGCGAAACGACTTTTTTCATGGTTAAGAGAAAACAACATTTTTTGTCTCCATCTTTTAAAGTGTAATCCTCAAAACGGAATGGTTTGTTTAGATCGGATTAGCATTTCGGTGATACGGCCATTGAATTCGTCTTAAAATTGTTGAAGCAAGTTTATAAAAAACGGTGTAGGAACAATATTAATGATAACTTGAAAGTATGGCAATTTGGGTTGAGTCGCGGACTAGGTCGCTCTTTAAGACGTTTCGCGCTGGCACGCGAATTTGTGCAAGCAAACACCAGCCTCGTCAGGGGATAAACATTGAGAATCTTAATCTGTCTCGAACTTCATCGGAAACTGATGAAGACCGGAATACTACACTGAAAATTTGTTGCTCGGAAAACTAAAAAGAAAAAGAACTTAGAAATTGTAGAGAGAATTTTTTTTCGTAGGGAGATGATTGTTGATTGTTATGTTTCAAATGAGAAATGAAGCTCCTCATTTTATAGATTTAAGCAGTGTGGCAATTATGAATAAAACGGTAATGTCTGGGAATTAAGAGCGTAACAGCAATTCTGAGTAATGAAGAGTAACGAATAACAGATATATTTTTTTATGAGTAAATACGAGCAACGGCTCTTTTTCTGAATAAAGAAAACAAACGGCCATATTCTTAATAAAAGAAAATAACGGTCATTTTTTTCTGAGAAAAATATATATATATATAACAACCATTTTATAAGTGGAAAAATTTTCCTTAAAAAAAATATATTTTACCAAAAAAGAAATACCACCTCACCGCACTCGGCACGGCCGGTCGGTCGGATGGCGGCGGCGACGCGCGCGTGCACGTGTGTGGTATCACATTTGCATAGGTCATCTCCCCTTCCACAAAAGTGGGTGCCCTTGGACCCAATCCCAATAACCAACTCTTCACTATTTTAACCTTTTTAAAATAATGTAAAATAACAATGTGTCACAAGTCACATTTCCCAACAAATTTTTTTTAATTAAATTTCATCTTTTACAACGGATGAGCATTTAGCATGACAAACTTCACTAAAATGTAAATGAAGGCCTCCAAGTAACTTATCACAGAGATTGCTTGGCCTAACCAAAAGATTCCAGTTCTGTTCTGTAAGCATTACTAAGTTAAAAAGCTTAAGATCCCTAAAACAAAGACCTTCTTAGTCTTTCCTCCTTGTTAATTTCTCCTTGGAGCACCAATAGATATCTTTATTATCCTCATCCCTGCCACCAAAAACTGCAGTATAAAATAAGTCATTTTGCGAACTTTCTTAAGCAATTTAAATATGCTCATTATATAATTAGGAAGAGCTTGAGCCACTACTTTTACTAAAATCTGTTTCTCCTTGTTGGAAAATTAAACGGAAAATTTAGACTGTTATCCACTTTTTGTAACTGTTCAATCTTAACATAAATTTTCCTATTTTCAACTTTTTCTAGACAAATAGTTTTCTGATTAAATCTTCTTACCGAACTGGTTTTCTTTTCTTACTACTGCTTCTTTGCTTACTTCTCAATACTTAATTTCTTTTGCTTTTTGTTAATTAATGCTCTTACTTAAATGTTCATTTGTTTTTCTTTTAGTACTATTTGTTCACGCTGTTAGTATAATTTCGGTAATGCTTTCTGTGTTACTAATCTTCTTTTGTTGACAGCTTCAAGGAGTTTTTCTTACTTCATGAAATTTACTTGAGTAGTCTATTTTTAAATACTGCTTAGCTTCCATTCGATTACTTATATTACTTATATTTGATTAATTGTTATATGATATATTTTTTAACCATTTCTGCAGGTTCTGATTACATTTGTGCTTTAGTTTTAGTTTGTAATTTCTTCCTTTCTTAATTAAGTTGATATAATTACTTTAAACTTATTTGCTTAATAGCTTTTGCACTTTTGTGATTTATTAACTAAACCTTTTTCGGCTCTTCTTGTCTCTTAACAACATTTAGCATAATTTATCCAAGTTTTATTATAAATTATTTCAAACTTTTAATGTTATTTTGCTTAACAACTTTCAGGTTCGGAGATTTATTCACTTGGACTAATAATTATGTTATTTGTAGTATTATAATATCTTGTATACAGGTGATGGTTTTCTCAGTGTGCTTTACCGTTGAGTTATGATTTATTCACTTATATTTTCTAAGTTGTCTTGTTTCAATTGGTGATAGTAATTTGATATATTAACTTAAATTTTATCATTTGATATAAAACTAATCCTTATATAAATTCAATCTATATTGGTGTTTTTTAAATTTAGGCTATTATTTGTATTCTAATAAAAAATAAAAAAAATATTATGACATATGAAATGATTACTCATTTGTCTTGAATTACGAACCTAATAGTAAATACTATTGATTTTATTGTGAATGATTCTAACCTGAAGTAAATGATGAAGTGTTTTGTGATTCATAAGATAATTCTAATGTTATTGATTTTAATTCCATGAAAACATGTTGTGACTAAAGAAATTGTAGAAGTTCAAAGATGATATTCTATCTTAACATCTTGAATTTGGTAAGATTTTTAATTGAAGAAGTTTCCAATCAACCTGAAGGTGCACATGATTTTTAGTCCACTGGTACTATTGAAGTATAGAAGCATTATGATTACTTGTGTTAGAACTATGTGCTGAATAGTCTAACCAACTCCTTTTACAATGAGTACAATAAGAATAAGATAGTTAAAGACTTATAGGAGTCATTGAATCAGAAGTATGAAACGAAAAATACTGATGCTAAGAAATTTTTGATTGGTTGCTTTATTAATTATAAGATGATGGACTATAAACTATTATACAGATAAGTACGTAAACTCTAAGATATCTTAACATAGATGTATGATTAAGGGATGATACTTAGTGAGACCTTTCAAATTATAGCTATTATTGAAAAATTGTCCCATTTATGGATGCAGTTCGAAGCCTACCTTAAGCATAAGCGAAAGGAAGTGTCTTTGAAGGACTTATTCATAAGATTTAAGGTGGAAGAAGACAACACGACTTATTTTAAAAGAGGATATATCTTATCTGCACCTAAGGGTCATATGGTAGAGCATGGTCAAATCTCCAAGCACAATAAGTATAAGGGCAAGGGAAAGTTAGGTAAAGGATCTAAGTTGAGATTTAGAGAAGCAATTTTTAAGAAGTCAAGTTTTAGAGGGATTTGCTTTAATTATCAAAGGACATGACATAAAGCCCCATACTACAAGTTTACAAAGAGAAACATAAATCGTGAGGCAAACATGGTTGACGACATCACTCAGGATATCTTTGATATTAACTTGTGTACTGTCATCTTTAAGGTGAATTTGGTAGGATCAAACCCAAAAGAGTGGTGAATTGATACTAGTGCAATCAGGTATATTTGCTCAGACAATGAGCTATTTACCATTTTCCAACCTGTCAAGGACGGGGTGAAGCTATTTATAGGAAACTCTATTACTTTTGCTATTGAAGGCAAGGAAGAGTAGTATTGAAGATTACTTATGGGAAAGATCTAACTCTGAACAATGTATTGTTTGTGCCTGAGATTTGTAAGAATCTTTTGTCTGGTTCGTTGCTGAATAAGCATGGATTTAGAACAAATAAGATGGTGTTGACCAAAAGGGATATATTTATAGGTAAGGAGTATGTGTATAATGGGTTTTTAAAGCTAAATGTCACAATTGTAAGGCCTAAGAAAATTAATAAAGTTAATTTTTTTATTTACTTGCTTGAATCTTCCAATTTATGGCATAAAAGATTAGGTTATGTTAATTATGATACATTACAGAGATTAATTAAATTGATAATATACTAGCTTTTTAAATTGATTCGAAACAAAAGTGCAGACTTGTGTTGAGAAAAAAATGACAAGGTCATCGTTCCATTCAATTGAAAGGAATATTGAACCCTTTGACTTAATTCATAGTAATTTATGTTATTTGAAATTTCTTCAAACAAGAGGTGATAATAAGTATTTTATTATTTTTGTCGATAATAACACGAAATATTGCTATGTGTATTTACTTAAAAGAAAAGATGAAGTCATAGAAAAATTTATTCTTTATAAAATAAAAATCAAGAATCAACTCAAAAGGAAAATTAAGATACTACACAGTTATCGTGATGGTGAATATGAAGCATTGTTTGATAAATTCTGTGCATAACATGAAAATATACATGAAACTAGAACATCTTATTCACCTAAGTAAAATAAAGTTGTCAAGCGTAAGAATCATACATTGAAAGATATAATGAATGCAATTGCTATTAATTTTTGTTTTACCATAGAACTTGTAAGAAGAAGATATTTTGTCAGCTAACTACATTTTAAATATGGTACCATGAAAAAAAGTACATAAGACATAGTATGAATTATTTAAAAGAAAGGATCTTTCTTATAAATATTTACGAGTTAAGGGTGTCTTGCTAAAGTTTCCATATCTATACCTAAAAAGATGAAGATAGGTCCAAAAATGATAGATTGTATCTTTATTGGATATACACATAACAATAGTGCTTATTATTTTCTTGTGCATGATTCAAAGATTCCAGATATACACAAGAACACGATAATATAATCAAGGAATGTATCATTCTTTGAACATGTATTTCCAAGTAAATCTCAAGGGGAATTGAGTTTGTCTAAAAAAACTTATAAGATTATAAATGAAGATATTCAAGACAAAGATTATGAACAAAAGGTTAAGGATGAGGTTAAGGTTAAACACAGACGTAGTAAGAAGGTTAGGATAGAAACGTCCTATGGTCTTGATTTTATGACCTACTTACTAGAAAATGAACCTTAAACCTATGAAGAGATTGTAAGCTCTTCTGAAGGTCTTCAAGTGAAAAGGCCATTAATAGTAAAATTTACTACATTCTACAAAATCACACTTGAAAACTAATTGATTTACCTCAAGGTGGTAAGTCATTAGGATTCAAATGGATTTTCATGAGAAAACGTAAACTAGATAGATCAATTAAAAAGTACAAGGTTAGGCTTGTAATTAAGAGATATAAATAATGACATAACCTTAATTACTTTGATAATTATTCTTTTGTACCGAGAATAACATTCATAAGGATGATAATTGCTATCACGACTTTGCAAAATCTTGAGATATATCAAATGAATGTAAATACAATCTTTCTAAATGGAAAGTTAGATGAAGAAATCTACATTGAATAACTTGAGGGTTTTTCCAACACAAGACAAGAAGAAAATGTTTATAAATTGATGAAATCGTTATATGGTTTAAAACAAACACCAAAACATTGGCATGAAAAGTTTGATAATGTTATAAGCACAAATGTCTTTAAAATCAATAAATGTAATAAATGTGTATATGTCAAGAACAATGAAAATAATTATGACATATTGTCTTTACATTGATGGCATGTTAATTATAGATAGTAATAATCAAATGATCAAATCCACTAAGAAAACGTTGAATTCAAGTTTTGATATAAAAGGCATGATACCTACTAATGTAATTATGAAAATTAAGATATTAAGGATATCAAGCATTCTCATTTTAAGTCAATGTCATTATGTTGATAAGATACTTGAGAAACTCAACAATGACGATTCCAAAATTGTTGGAATACTAGTAGATGTAAATCTATACCTATCTAAGAATAGAAGTGAAAGTGTATCTCAACTGGATTATTCTATAGTGATAAAAAATCTTATATACTTGATGAGTTGTACAAGATTAACATAACTTACGCTATAAGTAAATAAGTAGATATATCAGCAATCAATGATATGGTCACTAGAAAGGTATCAAAAGACTACTTAGATGCTTAAGATATACATGTAGCTATGGACACCACTTTACAAGATATCTAACTATATTTAAAGGATACAGTGATGCAAATTGGATATCTAACATGAAAGACTCAAAGTCTACCAATGGATATACGTTCACAATGGGTGGTGTAGCTGTCTTATGGAAGTTTTCTAAATAAAAAAACGTGAATTGCTAGATTCATGATGGAATTTGAGTTCGTCATTTTGGATAAATACGACAAAGAAGCAGAATGGCTATGTGATTTCTTAGAAGGTATCCCTAATTAGGTAAAGCTTGTGCCTGCATTATGGATAGTCAATCTACTATTGACAAGGCACATAGCAATAAGTACAATGGTAAGTCTCGACATATATATCATAGACATAAGATCATTAGACAACTACTCTTAACTGAGGTTATCTCTATTGACTATGTGAAATCAAAGGATAACATAGTGAATCCATTAACCAAAGGGTTAAATAGAGAGTTAGTTGATAAGTTATTGAGATGAATGGGATTGAAGCCTATGAATGAATAAGAATTTGCAAATAAAACCTAACTAAGTTGAATGAAGATCCCAAGATCTAGGTTCAAAGGGTTGGGACAACCTAGTTGTAAAGACTTAATGAGATCATTGTAGGGGTTTACCCTCAAGTACATTCCTATGATAGAAATAGTGGTACCCGTAAAATACAAGTTAAGTTAAAACTTATAATAATTCTTACAAAGTATTGAGTGGAGTATGCATGGTATTATTTTCATATTATAGATAAAAGATCATTTATTTGAAATACAGATGGGACCATTTTGAAAGGGAATTGTGTAGAGCTTAATTCCTTAAAAACTCTTATAGAACCAAGTGTATGTTCATAGCCAAAACAAATATAATAGTGAGAACTAATTTGTATCAGGAAATAATCTTATGTGAAGTATATCATTGTTTACATAAATGGTAGAACAATTCAAGGACATTGTGTGTACTCGTCAATCAGTAAGGTAAATATATTCATATGAGGGAAGGTTTAAAGGGCAATATTTACCTATCCTATGCAGGTTTCAAAATATTAAACTCTATATCTTGTCAAATATGATAAGTCATTGTTCTATATTCTTCATCAATTTTCATTCATTTAGGGAATTGTTGAAAAATTGAATGAAATTTTTTGATTGTTATCCACTTTTTGTAACTGTTCATTTTTTCTATTTTAAATTTAAAGTGGTGTATATTTGCTACTAGTTGATTGTTAGTATCAGAGCTTGGTCAAGGGTTCGAATCTCGTCTAACACAAGTTTGAGGACGAACCTTATTTTCGAATGAGGGTGTGATGTGATCCATCATTTAGTACCTTAGGTCTATGATGGTAAAGAGGAGGGTCCTTTCAGGTGGTTCTAAATGGAGCCTGAGCAAGGTCCGTTCTGGTTCTAGGTTAAAAGGAATTGTGGTGCTCTTATTGATAGCTTAAGCTTTTGGTAAAATTGGTGTATCAATTCTCCTTTGGTTTGGTATCAGAGCTTGGTCAAGGGTTCAAATCCTACTTGGCACAGGTTTGGGGATGAACCTTATTTGCAAAATGAGGGAATGATGTGATCAATCATTTAGTACCTTAGGTCTGTAATGGCAAGGAGGATGATCCTTTTATATGGTTCCAAATGGATCCTGAGCAAGGTCCATTCTACTTCTAGGTTAAAGGGAATTATGGTGTCCCTACTAACAACTTAAGCTTTTGGTAGAATTGGTTTATCAATTCTCCTTTGGTTTGGTATTAGAGCTTGGTCAAGGGTTCGAATCTCGTCTGGCACAAGTTCGAGGATGAATCTCCTTTCTAAAGGAAAGAATGATATGATCCATCATTTAGTACCTTGGGCAAGGAAAGAAGGTTTTTCCTTGAACTTAGAACATGCGAGTTTCAAACCTTTGACCAAGTTTTGATACCAAACCAAAGGAGAACTGATAAGCCAATTCTACCAAAAGCTTAAGCTGTTAGTAAGGGCGACATAATTCCCTTTAGCCTAGAATCATAATGGACCTTGCTCGGGCTTCATTTGAAACCACCTGAATGGACCCTTCTCCCCTTTAGAAAGGAGGTTCGTCCTCAAACTTACACCAGGTGGGATTCAAACCCTTGACTAAGCTCTGATACCAAACCAAAGGTGAACTGATTAACCAATTCTACCAAAAGCTTAAGCTGTTAATAGAGGCATAACAATTCCCTTTAACCCAAAACCAAAATGGACCTTGCTTGAGCTCCATTTGGAAACACCCGAAAAGACCTTCCTCCTCGTCATCATAGACCTAAAATACTAAATAATGGATCACATCATTCCTTCATTTGGAAAGGAGGTTCATCCTCGAACCTACGCCAGGCGGGAATCAAACCCTTGAAGGTTTGATACCAAACCAAAAGAGAATTAATAAGCCAATTCTACCAAAATCTTTAGTTGTGAGTAGGGAAAGCAAAAAAATTATCTTAAGAGATAGAGAGTAACTCTTTTTTATTTTATGTTATTTAAATTTTATATTTACAATTTATATATATTTGTATCGATATATTTCTAATTTAAAATAATATATTTTTATTCTTAAATTATTTATCCATATATTATTTTCTATTCGCTTAACAGACAACAACTTAGACTTCCACCTAGCAGTTCTACGCTCCATTTTTCCCCCCTTAAGTAGACCAAATAAGTTTTTTTTTTCTTTTGGAAGAAGCTTTTGAAGAACTTAGTTGGTAAACCCAAATAATTCGTCACATATTGAACAAGGTTAAGTCGCATAATATTAGCAAACCCATTTCGATACTAAGGCAAAACATTTATACTAAAAAGAAAATTGTTCTTTCCAAAATTAACTAGTTGACTTAAGGCTCGACATTATTTTACTATACATGACATAATTGCTCTACAATTTTCCTCCTTAGCTACCTTAAACATCAGCAAAGGACAAACAAGATAACATTGGAACATACATAACCATAATTAAGAGGTGAGGAGTAGAGTGTAAACTAGGATGGGCCTCCCAAATAACCCATGAAAATCCTCATCAATTTGACAACCTTATTTGTTCCATATTGTTTATTTATTTGAAGAATTAAACTAAAATGATATGTGACTAAATGAAATGTCCTGATAGTCCAGTTAATATTTGTTTTTGTCATTAAAAATGTCATATGTTAATAAAAAATATTCTTTTAAAAAGGTACAATGATAATAGAAAAAGAAAAATTGCTATTTATCCCGATGTATATATCAATATGCATACTTTAATATAATTGATGTGTATGCACTTGTTATATATAAGCCACTAAAATTTATAATTTACTAACATTTTTTAATAATTAGAAAAATAAAAAGGATACAAATGGTATATAATTCTAATTCCATTAATATCCAAATTAACTATTAGATTTTATTATTTATACAATCATTCCCATTTAACTTTTAATAAATTCAATTAAAATCAGACTTAGGAAGATTTATGTTGTTCTTTTATCCCATTTGGACCTTTAAATGGCTATTGAGGCGGATTTAATTGTCTTGATTTACACATCTAGTAAGGAGAAAGGGACCTCTTTGTGGATCAATTTTTTCCTAAGGCAATTCATTCACTAAAATCTTATAGGATACATGACATCATTCACTAAAATCCTATAAGATATATGATAAATACACAATATAATTAATTGAACCCAAAAATGAGCAAAATTTAATTTAAAATATAAAAACTTAACTATGAAACCTTAATCTTCTCGATCATATGCCTAGGTCATGTATGTTTTAAAAGCAAAATACCCTTTTTTGCCTTTCTTCTTCTTTTTTTTTTTAGAAAAAAGTAAAACATTTGTCTAGTAAGTAGAAGATTATCCTAAATTGCTCTCTTAGTTACAAAAAAAAAAAAAAAACCCTGCTCACTGAAACAACAAGAGGCATAAAAACCTTCTGCCTATTCACTATAACTTTTGTAAATTATTTTGTTGGCAAAGTCATACAAAGAGATAGGCCAGAATTGCACATGAGTTTTCTCGTTGTTGCAGAGACCAAGGCTATATGAGTCACATTGACAGACTCAAAAAGAAAATTGGTCTAAATTTTTTTTATTTAACTTCTTGAATTACATCTTCACCCATTATAGTCGAATGTTTTTGAAAGAAAACTTGATTTATGTCAGCCTAAACTAAAAGCTACTTTTTGAACTTCACATGTCTTATCAAATTGATGCAATAATAAGATGATTAATTACCACGAGAACATCATCCACACCTTGGAACTGTGTAAAGGAATAAGCTTTAACGAAGTGTTTATGTAGATATCCACAAACGTCTTAAGTTCACTCTATTATACTCCCAAATCATCCTTTAGTTTGGATATCAATTCTAACTCTTTTAAAATGCACAATAGGACTTTTTTAATAAGCATAAATATTAATTATTCTTAAATTATGTTACGGATGTATATATATATAAAGTAAATGTATAAAAAAGTACATTAATATTACTTACGAAAATATATTATTTATTATTGATTAAATTTTCTTAAAATATAAATGATTGTTAAATTTAAGAAAAAATTATAAATTATATTATTATTATATTATAATTAATATAAAAAATAATTATTAATTAAAATAATATTAAATGATTTTAGTTATATGCATGATATTAAGTTTGTTTGTTTGTTTATTTATTTATTTTTTGCCCCTAGGAGAATATTACGTTTGTTGCCAAGCTGAAGCCGGAAGGGAACGTGTTCTACACGGACACCTCGCAATTTTATGTCCACGGAATAAACAATTTCTACAAAAATCATTAAAATTGAAAAGAAAATGAAATAGAACTCTACTTTCTTCCATAGCTGAAATAAAAAAAACACTCTTCTTTGCTTTATTCCATAGCTGAAATAAAAAAAAAAAAAAACACTCTTCTTTGCTTGTTCAGTTATACTCGCCTTTCTATTTTATCTGACCTTGTTTGTTGTCTCGCTTAGCTATTATCTTTTAGAAATACAACCATGACTTCACTTTTGGCCAACGGTATTTCGAGTTTTTCTCCCCAAACCACTTGCGAACTCCCAAAATTTTCAAAAGGGTTTCTGCGAAAACTTGAAAATTTGAAGATTTCAACGCAGAAAATCCAGACTTCGAGGAGGTTCTTCAAGGTCCGAGCAGATGTAGGCTACGATGCTAAAACCAGTCAATTCGATCCGGTCTCTTCATCAGGTAAGCTTTCGACTTCAACAACCAGTTCCGATGAGAAAATACAGGAAATTCTTCGTAACCGTGATTACGATAAGAAATTCGGGTTCAGTGTAGATTTTGATGCATTTTCAATCCCTAAAGGATTGTCGAAGGAGACAATCCGTTTGATTTCTTCACTTAAAGAGGAACCTGATTGGATGCTTGAGTTTAGATTGAATGCTTTTGAGAAATTCTTGAAGATGAAAGTACCCAAATGGTCGGATAATCAATACCCACTTATTGATTTTCAAGATATTTGTTATTACTCGGCTCCTAAGAAGAAACCCACTTTGAATAGCCTTGAAGAGGCTGACCCTGAACTTCTTATGTACTTTGATAGATTGGGAGTCCCATTGAATGAACGGAATAGGTTAGCTAATGTTGCGGTTGATGCAGTTCTCGATAGCGTGTCAATTGCTACCACACATAGAAAGACTTTGGAGGAGGCCGGTGTTATATTTTGTTCGATATCAGAGGCAATAAGGGAGTACCCTGATTTAGTTAGAAAGTATTTGGGAAGAGTAGTACCTACTGATGACAACTATTATGCAGCTTTGAACTCAGCAGTGTTTAGTGATGGTTCTTTTTGTTATGTACCAAAGGATACCAAGTGTCCTATGCAAATCTCAACTTATTTTCGCATAAATGCAATGGAAACTGGGCAGTTTGAGAGGACTCTGATAGTTGCCGAGGACAGGAGTTTTGTTGAGTATTTAGAGGGTTGTACTGCACCTTCTTACGACACCAACCAGCTTCATGCTGCTGTGGTAGAGTTGTATTGTGCTGAAGATGCAGAGATTAAGTATTCCACGGTGCAGAATTGGTATGCAGGTAATGAGGAAGGAAGAGGAGGGATTTATAACTTTGTCACAAAGCGTGGCGTTTGTGCGGGTGCTCGCTCAAAGATATCTTGGACCCAAGTTGAAACAGGGTCTGCTATTACTTGGAAGTATCCCAGTGTAATCTTGGAGGGTGATAATACTGTAGGTGAGTTCTATTCAGTAGCTTTGACAAATAACTATCAGCAAGCAGACACTGGAACAAAAATGATTCACAAGGGAAAGAATACCAGAAGTAGGATTATTTCAAAGGGTATATCAGCTGGAAACTCAAGGAATGTTTACAGGGGCCTTGTTAAGGTTCAGTCAAGAGCAGATAATGCTCGGAACTCTTCTCAGTGTGATTCAATGCTCATTGGTGACAAAGCAGCTGCCAACACTTACCCGTATATTGAGGTATTTTTTTCTTTTTTTTAAATCTTGTATTGTTATGACCTGTGAGCTATGCGATTATTTGTTTTCTAGCTTGAAGACTAAGCATGGTAGTATTTACTATATAGTTGTTCCTTATTTTTGAGGAAGCGTAATTGTTCTGTAGTTTGCAAACGATAGTGTCTACTTCGTCTTTGGTGATGTGAAGATGCTGCGATTTCATTATCATTTTGATGGCAGTATTTTCAATAATTATCATCAATGTTTTAAAAGACCTTCTAAATGTTGTATTGGTATTGTTGAGCCACACGTTGGAATGAAGTATTTAGTACATTAACCTTTTCAAGTCCACGGGAGGCATAAACGAGACCAAACTTATAAAAGTTTTAAGCCTACGGAGGCTTAGGCCTCATCTTTAGTGAAGAACTCATATTCTTTTTAACCAATGTAAACTTGTCCCCAACTGAATTAGAAGTCAAAAGGGGAGGGAGGGGGAAGAAAAGTTTGGAAGAGAGATGTCAAGGTTTGCTTTATGAAAGCTTTATACACTTCCATAGGTGTGTACCTCATTTTATACACTTTTTGAAAACTTTATACACTTTCAGATTAAATAAAAAGATGTTCATAGGTATGTACCTTATTTTTTATTGATTGTAGCTTGGTATTGACAATTTGGCGCATACTATTCTTGTACAAAATTTTGGAATGCTGTAGTGTTGGGCGGATATTAGTTAAATAACTTTTGGGGGATTTGCTAGTGGTAGGCTGTAGGAGTGATGTATGTTTGGTGGAAACATGGAGGTGATTGAAAATAGGAAGAATTTTTATCTTTCATAAGTTCATGAGAATTGTAAGTTTTCTTTGTCATGTTTATGGACTGTGAAGCTTAGGCATTTTAAATGTGGATGATCGAAATTGTGGTTTTCCCAAAAAATTCAACTGTTTTTATCCGAAATTAACTGTAATTGATTAGGTGTGCGGTGGAGATGATTATTTCAATTTTGAAACAGTGATTAACCAAAACTGAATATTTATTAAAATTATATTTTTTATATACATATAATTACGTAGTAAAAGACACTTTTAATATTAAACAGACAACAATTTGAATAATTAGATTAAATTTTCTTTATTCTTGCATATTTATTATTTATTTATTTAAATAAATGTGCTAAATAGATAAATAATGGAAAATAATATCAATATTTTAAGTCGCAGAAAAATTGCTATAGGCTCATATCTGACGGTTAGTATCTGAAACCGGTACGAGACGGTTATGGACTTATGGTTATTAGCATAAACATTCTTGCTCTTCCGTGCCCATCCATCATCATGTTGCATCTTTTTTTTAGGTTGGTAAAACTACTGTAATTGATGTGAACACTTCTAATTATATAAAAAAAATTCAAACTTATGTTTGCCAAAGTTAAGGCTTACTCTACATTTTGGCTCAAGTGAATAATTTTTCTTTTTAGGAGAAAACCTATTCTGGCATTGATTGTCATGATTATTAACTCAAGTCTCTTATGCAAGCTTGGCTTGGCGTAGAATGGGTGGGGACTGGGGTGAGAGAAACAAAGTCTGAGACTGCTAAAGGAAAATAGTATTTATTACTATTATAATCTTTGTCAATGCTATATGATATCGGTTATCTTGTTATAGCCATTTAAAAGAAAGTAGTTGGCCTGAAGAATCTGTGTTGCTTGATGGACTCATGTCATTTGTATGATATTTGATAGGTAAAAAATCCCACCACTCGCATCGAACACGAAGCGAGTACCTCAAAGATTGGTGAAGACCAGCTATTTTACTTTCAGCAAAGGGGAATCGACTATGAAAAAGCCATGGCTGCTATGATTTCTGGGTTCTGCCGTGATGTATTCAATGAACTTCCTGATGAGTTTGGTGCGGAGGTGAACCAACTGATGAGCCTCAAGCTTGAGGGATCAGTGGGTTAGGTTATGAATGAAGCTTTGAATGATGTTTATGTTGGTGAACGTTGCTATTTTTGTTTGTGGGTGGAAATGAAAGGTTGAAACGGCTGGCATACTTGTCATGCGTGATGTGTCTTAACTCTTGACTAGTCTATAAAATGATTATTATGGAGAGTATGTACATAATTTCTGGATTCTCCAGCTATTTGTTGTACAATTTTTATGGGAAAATGTGCAACTTTATTTACTGCTAAGATCTATGTTGAAGAAAAGTGTGCTTGTTGATCAGCAATAAAGCAAGCTGCTTCCAAATTTTATGCATATAAAAATAGCTTTATGCATATAGCCTTCTGTATGCATCACAGCACCAGCATGACCAAGATGTAGATTCCAATTTGCATTACTATCCTCTTTTTTCCTCCCTCTCTCTTTCTACTTTGTAGTAAACAGAATGGAGAATGGATTGAATGGAAAGGACAAGTCACGACTATCATAACTATAATTCATTTGATCGCAATGTGTTGTAACATGGGACCTTTTTTCAATGGTGCTAATCTTCTCTATGATCAGTTCTCTTGGATAAATGTGCACATATACAGCACACTGAAACATCTCTAAGGTCAGATTTCCCTTATATTTTACTTTTATTATAAATTACATATTTATTAGATTTAATACATATTTATTAGATTTAATTACGAAGTCTTTTGATATTTCTCATGTAGTATTTTTATATTCTTATGTTAGATTATTATTTATTTATTTATTATTTTTTCATGTATATCTATTAGATCCTTTCATTTCATCATGTATATATGTTTAATTTCATTTTTTCAGTAGGTTTTTTTATCCCTTTGTATTCGAGCCTATAAATGAAAGTTTTGTTAACTTGTATATTTATATTAATCTAAATATAATTCTCATTTCTTGATTTATGACACAAGAAATTAAATCTCTCTCAATCATTTTTTTCACTCATACTCATAATAAAGAAAATTAAAGTTTCTCAACCAATTCAAATTATCATAGAGGGGTCAAATTATACTTTTTGGGTTCAAGCAATGACTAATTTTCTTAAAGGATGTAAACTTTAGATATACATCACAAATATTATATCGAACCTATCAAAGGTAACAAAGAAACCAATAAGAAATTTGTTAAGCATCTTGATGGTTGGGATAGCAAAAATTATCAAATTATCACTTGATTTTGTAATATTTCAATTAGGTCAATCAACCTCTTATTTGGACATTTTAAAATTGCAAAATTCGTATGGAAATATTTGCTGAACACTATACTACTATTGGTCTTGTCAATATCAACTTTTGAGTGATCTTCATTGTATACATTGAGAGCCTTATCAGTCCATTGATAATTTCTTTTCTCAAATGCACTTTATTTTAGATCAATTTATTACTTCAGAACCTACTTGGACTTGTTCTATTGATGCTACTAAATTTTCAATATTTCGAGATTATCAATAGTTAGTCCAATTTCTCATGGCTATTAATGATAAGTTTAAACACGTACAAGCTTCTATTCTTAATATAGCTCCACTTTTCAATTGATAGTGTTCTTACAATCCAACCAATTCTTCTTCTACAACACATAAGATATGCAAATATTATCATAAGTGTAGTCATTTTCTTTTGAATTGTCCAACTCGATTGTGTAAATATTATCACAAACTAGGTCACATTATCTTGATGATTGTCCTATCAATCCAAACAAATGGTGCAACAATAAAAACAAAAGAAACTTTTCTAAAAATATTAGTTTTTTTTTCTTGTTGCTGTCACCTCTAACAATAATTCAATTAACGAGGAATCCTCTCCAAATTCTTCCACCATATTAGTTTCAATGAGTGATCTAGAATCAATCTTCGAAGAGGTTCTTCCTAATTCAGGTTCCCCTCCATCTTCTGCCATGTCATTAATTCTGGGTAATATCTTTTGGTTCTTTGACTCTACATGTTATGATCACATAATTTCTGACGAATCTATCTTTTATTCAAAAAATCCCAATCATTCACACTATAGATAGTTCACAAATGAAAGTTAGTTATATTGGTTAAATTTCTAATTCAAAGTTATCAATATGTGATACATATTTGATTCCTAAACTTATTTTGAATCTTCTTCTCATTGGTCAATTGTGAGAACTTGGTCTTATATTTACATTTTCTTCTTCTAGATGTTGTGTATAAGATCTTCAGACGGGATAAACTCTTGGGATAAGCCGTAAGATTGGACGTCTATTTGAACTAATCAATCTTCATATATCTTCAAAACTTAAGTGATGGCTTCCACACTTCACTCCCTCTTTAAATCTTTGTCATTCATGTTTAGGTCATGTTTCTTTTAATAAATTGCAAGCACTTTTTCAAGTGGTCAATTAAGTCCAGTCATTATAAAGATTATGATAAATATTTACCTTGTCAATTGACCAAATAAACATCTTTACCTTTCAATAATGAACTTTTTGCTCTAATACATTCAAATATTTGGGAGCCTTATCCAAATACTACCATAGATGGATCAAAATATTTTGTTATTTTTATTGATAATTGTTCACATTATACTTGGATTTATCTTATAAAAAATATATATGAGTTAACTCAAATTTACCTTAATTTTGCGATCAAAATTCAATTTTCATGTTGTATCAAAGTTTTCGTACAAATAATACCATGAAATACAAAAGTGAATATTTCTTAAATTTTTTACATAAAAATGGCACAATTTGTTATCATTCTTATCCAGTCATCTTTCAACAGAATGATCGCATTAAAAACATAAACATAGACACATCTTAGAACCCCTAGTGCCTTATCATTTCTACATCATGTCTTGAAATATTTTGGGTATGGAATTGAACATAAAAGATATCATTGTTAGGATCCTTACTCAAAACGTCTTAGGGTTTCTCGCAATGTATTTTTTGGTAACACAAAATGTTCTCTTCTTTGTCCAAATTTCATCTTATTCTATCACTACTTCATTCTTTACAGATACTTTCATTGAGTTATTTCCTAATAATTGTGATACTGTTCCTTATCTGAGCTCTCTACAAACGCCTCCCACAATCATGTGGTCCATATTGAGGTTCTTGCTCTTTTTGATAATTCTGGTGAGTATATATCTAAAACTATCACTTTTTCTTTTGAGTCTCATACCTCTACATCCTTTGATGTTCTTCTCAAGCTCAATCTCTTTGTCGTTCTAGTAGAGTAACTCAAATTTTAGTTCAACTTCGTGATTATCAATTTTATTCTACTACTCTTTCTTTGTATGAGCCTAAAACTTACAAAGAGGCAAGTTCTAACCCTACTTGGAAGCAAGCAATGAAAGAACAATTGCAAGCATTGGATAAAACTCATACATGGGATCTAATTCATCTCCCAACTCATACATGAGATTTGGTTCATCTTCCTCCCAATAAATCTTTTGTTGGAAAGAGATGGCTTACAAAGTTAAGACTCATACTGATGGCGCTCTTGAACGTCGTCGAGCACATATTATTGCTCAAGGCTTCTCACAATAGTATGAAATTGATTATGAAAAAACCTTTGCTTCTATAGCTCGCCTTACTTCTGTAAAAAGTGTTACTGTAGTTATTGCCATCAGAAAATAGAATTTATTTCAAATGAATGTTAAAAATGCATTTCTTATTGGTGATCTCATTGAAGAAGTGTATGTGAAACATATTTTTGGGTATAATCACCCACCGGGTAAAGTATGTAAACTTCAAAAAGTTTTGTATGGTTTCAAACAAGTTCTTTAAGGCTGGTTTGCAAAATTCAGACAAGTTTCTATTTAATTTGGATTCATTTCTAGCTTATACGATTATGCATTATTTGTTTATAACACTGCACATGGATGCTATTATATACTGATGGCATAATCATCACTGGAGATGATGTTGATGGTATTTCTAAATTCAAAGTTTATCTTAGTCAACATTTTGAGATGAAAGATATTGACATGTCGCGTTATTTTTTAAATTAAAAGTTTTTTTCCTGATTCAGATGGTTATTATCTTTCTCAAACAAAAATATGCTTATGATCTACTTGAATGAACATGAATAACTAACAATAAGATTGTTTATACTCCTATTGAGTCTAATTGTAGGTTAAACTCATATGATAGTACTCAATTAAAGGATGTTACTCTTTATCGACAATTAATTGGAAGTCTTGTTTATTTCATTATTATTAGACTAGGCATTGCTAATGCATTACACATTGTTAGTTAGCTCATGCTTGCTCTTAGTTTACTCATTTTTTTATTGTTATTCACATCCTCTGTTACATTAAAGACACTTTATTTCTTGGACTTTATTTTTCAATTCACTAAAAACCAAAGTTACATGCATATTAAGATGTAGATTGAGTAGGAGTTCTTATTGAGAGACACTCAACCAGAACCTTTTATTTCTTCATTGGAGATTCTCTAATATCTTGGTAATGTAAAAAAATTATCACTTCATGATATAGTATTGAAATAGAATATCGTGTCATTGTTGATGCCACTCAAAAACTTATTTAGATTTGTTGGTTACTTAATGATATAGGAATTTTACTTACTTATGTCATTCCTCTTCAATGTGATAATAATAATAATGTAATCAAATTGCTCACTTTTTGGTATTATTCATATAATAGGTACGAGACCCAACGACCTAAGATACCTTGCTCATATTAAAGATAGCCTATGTATTTAGTGACCTGATGAACTTGATGACATGGGGATCAAGACTTAGTAATGACGATCTAAAGATCAAGACCTAGTAATGACAACATGAGGATCAGGACCTAGTGATCAAGACTTGACTTAAGTAAACGACATGGATATCATCCTAAAGACCTAGGTCACATCCGATTGTAGAGCCTCAAGTCGTATGTATATAACAACTTGTTTATGTAACGCTTATGATGACCTGATTTAATATGAGCTATTTTATATATATTCTAGCTGCATGTACGAAAGCTCCAACCTATGAATCTTGACACCTGTCTAATATGTGTTATATATATAATGAGGATAATACATTATCTGATCATTATTTATATTTTTTATTTCTCATTAAAATCACTAAAATCTCTAACATATCAAATTCTATCCAAACACTCACAATGATATTTTTCATGAGCGAATAAAATATATTAAAATAGATTGTTATTTTATACGTTAATACATAACATGTGATATTATTCACCTTATCATTTTGAGTTTGACGCAGTGTTAGACTTTATTAGCCAGGCGAGACTTAATTACGAAGAATTTTGATTTTTTTAACGTAGTATTTTCATATTTTTATGCTAGATTATTATTTATATAGTCTTTTCATTTTTTTCATATATTTTCACTAAGTTTTTATTTTTATTTTTCTATGTATATTTATTAGGTCATTTTATTTTTCCATTAATCTTTTTATCTCTTTTTATTTGAATCCATAAATAGATTTTGTTAACTTATATATTAATTTAAATATAATTTTTATTAAAACAATCATTTAATTTCATTTAAGTTTTTATTTTAATAGATAAATTCTTTTTATAATAATAATAATAATATACTTAAAAATAATATAATTATATTTTAAATAAATAAAACCTAAAAAAGCTATAAAAGATAGATAGTAATGTGCAGCTCAGAATCAGATTACGTATTGCCAAATTTTTACCCGAAAAAGAAAATAATAGAGAGAGGGAAAGATTGAATCGGACCAGAAGTGATTTTGTTATTCTTGTATTTGTTTGTTTATGATCTCTCGGATATTTTCAAAACCCGTCACTGAGCTGAAGTGGCTATGCTATGCTAAAAAAAGGGAGTATTTGCAAATTGGGTCGGAAGATACGCATGTCAATTAAAGGCCACAACATAGAGTTATAGATTCAAAGCTATAGATGCAGAGCATAATATATCAATATCTTCACCAACTTCAACATTGTGTTTGGCGTCAAACGCATCCTAATGCCAAGAAAGTACACGCTCAACTCATTAAAACAGGCATAAACCTATGTCCTCCACTACCCAACAGCCTTGTTGACGTGTATGGAAAATGTGGTCTTTTTCATGATGCACACCGTATGTTCGACGAAATACCCCACCGAGATCATGTCTCTTGGGCTTCAATTCTTACTGCTCATAACCAAGCCGACCTTCCTCATCGCACTCTCTGTTTGTTTCCTGCTATGCAATTGCTTGATGGATTGCAGCCTGACCATTTTGTATTTTCCTGTCTCGTTAAAGCGTGTGCTTCCCTGAGTGACATTAGATTGGGAAAGCAAGTGCATGCTCGCTTTATGCTGTCGTCTTTTTCTGATGACAATGTTGTGAAGTCGTCTTTGGTTGATATGTATTCGAAATGTGGATTACCCGATGATGCATATCAGGTTTTTGGTTCCATTGATTCGAAAAATTCAATTTCTTGGACGGCTATGATTTCTGGGTTTGCTAAAAGTGGTAGGAAATCTGATGCTATTGAACTTTTCAGGAGGGCACCGATTCGGAATTTGCATTCTTGGACTGCTTTAATTTCTGGATTGGTACAGAGTGGAAATGGTATTGATGGATTTTATTTATTTGTTGAAATGAGAAGAGAAAATGTTCATATAGTGGACCCACTAGTTCTTTCCAGTATTGTGGGTGCTTGTGCTAACATGGCAGTTTTGGAGCTCGGAAAGCAAGTTCATGGTCTAGTCATAGGTCTTGGTTATGAATCTTGCTTTTATATTAGTAATGCACTAGTAGATATGTATGCCAAGTGTAGCGATGTTTTGACTGCAAAGGACATATTTGGTAGGATGCACCGAAGGGATGTAGTTTCTTGGACATCAATCATAGTTGGTGTAGCTCAACATGGCCAAGCAGAGGAAGCATTAGTTTTATATGACAAGATGGTTGAGGCTGGTGTGAAGCCAAATGAAGTTACCTTTGTGGGGTTGCTTTATGCTTGTAGTCATGTTGGGTTGGTCAGCAAAGGACGTGGTCTTTTCAAATCCATGATCGAAGATTATAAAATTAGTCCCACTTTGCAGCATTATACATGTTATCTTGATCTTCTTAGTCGGTCTGGGCACCTTGATGAGGCTGAGAATATCATTAGTTCAATTCCCTTTGAACTCGATGAAGCCACTTGGGCAGCTTTCCTAAGTGCTTGTAAGCGTCATGGAAACATCCAAATGGGAATCAGGGTTGCCAATCATTTGTCAAGTTTAAAACCACAAGACCCTTCAATCTATTTGTTGTTGTCTAATATTTATGCCAGTGCCCATATGTGGGAAAATGTATCAAAGGTTAGATTGCTGATGGAAGCCTTAGAAGTTAGAAAAAACCCAGGTTATAGTTTCGTTGGCTTTGGTAAAGAAAGTCAAGTGTTTTATGCTGGAGAGACATGTCACCAGATGAAAGATGAAATTCTTAGTTTGCTCAGGGAATTGGACGCAGAGATGAGGAGAAAAGGTTATGTTCCTGACACTAGCTCGGTTTTACATGACATGGAGCAGCAAGAAAAGGAGAGGCTGTTGTTCTGGCACAGTGAGAGATTGGCTGTGGCTTACGGGTTGCTTAAGGCTGTACCAGGTTCTGTTATAAGGATAGTGAAAAATCTCCGTGTCTGTGGAGACTGCCATACTGTCTTAAAATATATAAGTAGCATTACAAATAGGGAAATTGTTGTTCGAGATGCCACCAGATATCACTTATTTAAAGGAGGGAAGTGTACATGCAATGACTTTTGGTAACATAAAATGTTCGATTACATTTTCTTTTCTTTTTTTCCTTTTTTTTGCCGGTGTAATTCTACATTATACTGAAGGAAGATCAAACATCTCAATTCTTTACTTGGGTTCTTACCGACTACTCTTGTGGATGGCATTTTTACTTTCACATTGATTTTTGTCCAGCTAGTTGTAATCCAATCTCAATTGCTTCCATATTTCTCGCTTAGGAATCTTCCACAAGTTTGTGAAAGATCAAGAATGAGAGTGAGGTGGCAGTGTGTCATTTTCCATTCAATTATAAACTGTAACCTCATTTGTGTTTGTGATTATCACAGATATGTGATATATAATACACCTCCTTTTTGTGATTCTTTTTTGTTTTTCCTTTCACTCTACTCCCTAGTCCCTAGATGTTATGAACATCATTGTTAATGTGATACAGAGAATTGACATACATTACCTTTATTTCTTAAAAGGATTCTATTTACCTTTCAATGAAAAATTCAAAGGAGAATACATTCTCGTAATTTGTATCAAAAAGTCAATTAAAATTGAAAAAACCTGACAATGAAATTACCAAACATATTTTTTTTTTTTAAATGTATCAATACTTCGAATTGGATCAATATGAGTAAGGGATCCATGCACAAAGATAGTTTATTTTGAATAGTAAATAAATCTAGTTTTTTTTTTCTTAAAAAACAAATTTAAGCAATAAACTATAAAACAATAATTTTGGTTTATTAGAATCATCTACAAATAAATTATTTTAGCTATGTAGAAACAAAATATTTTCTTAAGAATTCCTTCGAATAGAAACAGAGAACGAAGTAATCATAAAGATTGATATAATCCTATTTTTTATAAAAATTGCTTAGAAAGCAACTCATTTTAACTACATTCACATATTATGGATTAATTTTAAATTTCGTTCATATTTTACATCTAAAAATTTATCTATGAATGAAACCAAATTTTCATGTTTGCTTTTGAACGAAAGACGTTATTATAAATTATGAATTAATGTTGACTAAAACCCCTAACCTTCTAAGTTAACAGTACGGGTTCAATTCTCAGTGTTCGTTTGTATTTATTTTATTTGGTCTCTATATTCAAGGTTTTTATATTCTCAATCTTTTTATTTTTAACTAATAAAAAATAAAAAAAACTATTTAATTATTGAATACAGAATTCTTAAATTTCTTTCACATATTACCATCATTCTATAAAAAAGATATATTTTGTTCTTGAAAAATAATGACAGAATCAACAAAGATTTATTTTCCTATTCATCTTGGAAGAACAGTACTTAAATCTGAGGATGTTTCAGAATCTTTTAAATTGCTCGATCGAGAGCGAATCATTTCTGCGTTATTCTCGCCTGGCTATTAAGATGTTTCAATTCTTCATGTTGTCTCTTGTCTACCCATAGATTCAACAGTAGTTTCTCACGTTGTGGAAGAAGGAATGGAGAAGAAATTATATAATATATATAGAGGTCGTTCTAATATCCTGTTTCACTCTATTCTCCACGAGAATTCTGATTTATTTTTATGGACATATTAATCAGAAAGGAATTGCTTATAGTTGGAGGAGCAAAGGGATGCATCGGTAATGGCTTTCATACTGACATTTCTCCACAAGAATTCCGTTTTATTTTTATGGACATATGAGTCGGAAAGGAAATTGCTTATAGTTGGAGGAGCCAAGGGATCCATCGGCATTGGCTTTCATGTTGACATTTATCAGATTGCTGGATTCCGGGGCATGAATTCTTATTGCAGTAGAGAAGAGGAGCTGTAATATTTAGATAATGTTGTGGGCGGAAGTAATAAATAGCGGTATATGAATATATCAAAGCGATAAAATGAGCAATATGAAATTACGTGGTTCGACGGTTCGCTTTAGGTCGCGGGAAGCGTGGAATATTATTTAGGCCCGAGTAGGAAATATCTGAGTCTGATCTGATTCCGCCATTAATAATATCTACAAGTGTTTAAAAACTTCGCGAGTATTTTCTCTTTGAGTTCTTATATTCCGATTTTTGTGATTTTGCATACATTCTTCAATGTATGAACTCTTCACTGTTATAGATGAAGAAATGCTCCTTTACTAAAGTGTGCCATAATTTAAGCCTTAAATTAGGCCGATTTCCTAAATTATGTCGCTAATTTCCTTAAATCATGCTAAAATCGTACCAATTAGGCCACTAATTTCCCTAAATTATACTTAATTTGTTACTTTTAGAGCCAATATTCAACAATCTCACGTGGCGAAAAAGTTCATATGGCCTCAATTTTGCTGCTACGAGAGATGTTGATCAAGTTCAAGCGGTGTTGAAACTTGATCCTATAACACCTTTGTAAGCATGCTCTGCGGGGTTATACTGCGATTCAGGCAGGAGTATAACATTCACCGTGACGATTTCCCCGAACAAAATGAAATCGAACATCGATGTGCTGGTCGACCGCTGATGAACTTAGTTCTTTGCCACAACAAATGGCACTGCTTTACATCGCGAAAAACCTCCGCGTTTTGAACAATACCCGAATCCTTAATCGGCCGAGAAGCCATATAGCTTCTTTGAATGCTTTTATTCTGACCGTATACTTTCTACTTCTGTAGTAGACAAAACTACGATTGCGGTACAATGTTGATCTCGACAAAGCCCAGTCTCACTGCCATTGTGAACACATAACCAGGTTGTAGATCGCTATGCTAGTCTCAGCGTAGTCGAATTCACGTATCAACTAGGTGTTTACCTTGAGTCTTGTCTCTCTCAACTTCAAACGATATCCACAAGACCGTAGATGTACCGTAGAATCCATTTCGGCTTACGGGTGTCCTTTCGGATTATCATTGAGCCACGACTCACTGCTAGGAAATCTCGGTCTGGTGAGAACCATTTGATATCATGCACCAAGCGGCATTTGCATATGGGATCACGTTCCCATTTGCTTCTTCTCATCGGTGGTGCTAGGTGACATTAACGCACTTGGCGAAAGTGAGGAAATGGCGGTGTACTTTCTTGGTTTGGTTTTTCATCAATGTCGAACCTTTGTAGTACTTTCTTGAATCGAGTGCATGTCCAGACGGTTAATGACTACATCTCTTGTGATTTCCATCCCGAGAATTTTCTTACTTTCTCGAAGATCTTTCATTTCAAATTTTGAACTCAGAGCCTTGATACACGATCTCATATGCTCTTAGATGCAATGATCATATCATCAACATATAAGAGCAAATAAATGAAAGGTACCGTCTTGGAGTTTCAGAAGTATACCTGATGATCAAGCGACTACGTGTAACCCTGGCTATACGATAAAGCTATCAAAGCGCTTGTACCATTGTCGCGGTGATTGCTTCAACCGTAAATTGACTTGCTCGACACTGACCCGAATTCTCTCGTCACTGAGTTTTAAAGCCATCAGGTTGAGACATGTAGATTTCTTCGTTCAAGTACCATGTAGAAAATTTGTTTTGACATCGAGTTGAGCTAACTCGAGATCAAGTGTGCTACCAAAGCCAATAGTATCCGAATAGATGAATGCTTAACAACGGTGAGAATACCTCGTTGTAGTCTATTCCTTCTTTCGAGCGTAGCCTTTTGCTACCCGGTCGGCTTTTGTGTCGATGTTGTCTTTACGAGGAGCATGCTTCTTGGCGTAGACCCATTTGCAACCAATAGTTTTCTTTCCTTTGGGAAGTTGAACCAACTCAGTCGATTCGATGTGAGACTTCATCTCTTCATCCATTGCCATTTTCCACTTCATACTATCAACTCTTTGCACGCTTCTCCGTAAGTGCATGGGACATCGTCATCGGTGCGGAAGTGCGAATGCTACCATGCATGTGTCGGTAGGCTTCCAATCTCCGCTTCTCGGTCGAGTAGTGGCAATAGATTACGTCTTGATTAATCGGTAGTGATGGTGAGAGAACCTCGCCTCAATGAGATCTCTTCTTGATCATCAATTTCATCTTCACGCGATCGGTAATTGGTGCTGATCTTTTCGGATCTTCCAAAGTCTCAAGCATCATAGAAATAGTATTTGGACTTTCATTCTCTTTCTACTGAATTTGTTTGTCTCGGATAAAAGATTCGTCGAATGTAACATCTCGGCAGACGATCTTCTTGATTCACTGCGAAAGTGAAATCCTTTAACTCCTTCCTTAAAGCCCAACTTGACTTTCTTTGCTCTCGAGATCAGGTTTGGATTCAACGCTGAAAATACCAGGACATCGAATATTCGCAGATGAATAATCGATGCAGGTTGTCCGGACCGTACCTCTTTAGGAGTTTTTCCATCTAATGCGATCGCGAAGTATTGTTGACTATATGAGTTACGTATGACAAAGCCTCGTGAAAATGCCTTGCCTAATTTGGAATGAGATAGCGTACATCGAACTTTCTCAACCAAGTACGATTCATTCGTTCAATAACTCCATTACTGCACGTGGTGTACGAGGAATTGAAAAATGTCGATTATCCGCCATCTTGACAAACTTTTAAAGAAAGGATCTGGATTTATACTACTTGCGAATTGCTCGGTCTGAGCCTTTTAATCTTCTGTCATGCAGAGTCTCGATCATTTTCTTCCATTTAAGAAAGATATCCAGAACTTCATCTTTGTGACTGCATGGTGTATATCGAGACATATCTAGAGAAATCATCAAAAAGTCACAAACCAACGCGTTTACCTCCAAGTGAAGCATTCTTGGAAGGTCCCCAGAACTTATCCGTGTGAATATAATCGAAGAGATCCTTGGCTTAGATACGATGAATGGCGGTGCGAACTTGACTCTTGTTTGTTTTCCCATTACACATTGCTCAGAAATCAAACTTTCCAGTCTTGGCACCTTTCAAAGACCTTGCTTCATTAAGCCTTGCAAAAACACTTTTCATACCCGTACACAGCGCGTATTGCCGCAGCGGAAGAATCATTTGCCTTTTCTTGAACTACTTGAGACAAGCGTACGCCTGAATCGCGTACACCGTCTAGAAATACTGATTCGCCTTCAGGTACCCTTTCATTGCTACAAATGCACCTGCAACTTTGAAGACTCCGTTTTCCAATGTTACCTTGTAACCATATCGAATCTAGAACACCTAAAAAATAAGGTTTTTCTTTAGTGAGAATATCTGCCTTACATTTGTAAGTCGTTTGATTGTACCGTAAATGCGTCTTTAGTCGTATTGTTCCGATCCCTTTGCTTCGACAGGCATTGTCGTTGCCCGTAAGCCTGACTCTCCATCGTGACTCTTGGCTAAAACTCGAAAACCAATGTCTGTTTGGACACGTATGATAAGAACATCCAGAATCAAGGATCCACTTATCAGTAGGTTTTTGATGATGGTGAAAAAAGGGCGATTCTTCGTCTTCATCGGCGTACATGCGACATTTGCATTTGACTTGTCCTTGTTTGGACAATCTTTCTTCCAGTGCCTACGGTGACAATGGGCACACTCGTCCTTCGCGGGGCGTCTTCCGGATGACTCTCCTGGACTTTGATCTAGATTTCCCCATTATTTTGATCACTTGATTTTTTGTTGTTAGTCCTACCTCTTGTTTGTCGTCAATGCTTCGATATTGAGTCTACGTGATCATGTTGATCCTTAACTTAGGTACTAGTTATTTACCAAAGCATTTGAAACATCTATGAACTTAACTCATCCTTTCCATATAACAGACAGGTTGTGGTTAAATGCTCATAGCTCGGGTAATGAATTCAACAACAACAAGCTTTCTCTTCGCCGATAATTTCAACATCTAAATTTTGCGAGATCGGCCAAAATTTTATTGAAATTATCTAAGTGCTCAATCATAGAATTTACCTTTCTTATCGAAACGGAAAAGTTTCTTAAGTATGATACGTTCTCAATACTTTTCGTCGTGTATTTGTCCTCTAGTTTCTTAGGAGAAGCGGACTACATTCTCTTTCATGACAAAGTACTTTTGATCTTTTCCTAAGCATAGTCGAATTGTGCCACAAGCTTGTCGGTTGACATAATTCCAATCCTTCATTTGAATAATCTCTGGCCTAGTCTCGAGGCTATATTAGATCTTCTAGGAACAATAGATCTAATACTTCACATTGCCATTGCCAAAGTTATTTGTGCCGTCGAATTTCTCCACCTCGAGCTTTCGTTGGACAACATAGTTCTTCGAGTAGAACTTGGTTTGCCATAAATTCTATGGTCAACTTGTTCACACTTCTTCGATCTCTCTTTATCGGCCATAAGTACAAGCGATAACGGAAATTTTGCCTTTCTGACTTAAAGCAGTGTTTTTCCAAATTTTATACCTTATTTGAAAAACGGAGTCGTAGTTGAATTTGGAATGGTCCCGATTAGCTAAGAATAGATCCAACTCAGTTGAAAACGGATGAAAAACGGACCAACTTGGTCCAAATATCACTAGTAGTGAGTTGACTCGGTCAACTCGGCGAGTTGACTCGATTCTTGGGCGGGATTCCGGCGTCAGGCGGTGATTCTGACTTCGATTTGAGCGATTCTTTCACCGCTATGCGTTCGTATCGTCCAAGAGCTTCGATTTTATATATATCTGCTATATTTGGCTTTGATACCAATTTGTTGTGGCGGAAGCAATAAATGGCGGTATATGAATATATCAAAGCGATAAAATGAACACACAGAATTTACGTGGTTCGGCAGTGCTGAGTCCACGGGAGGCATGCGGATATTATTTGAACTGAGTAGGAAATATATGCAGAATACGGTCTGATTTCTCGCTAATAATATCTCAAGTGTTTCCGAAAACTTACAAGTATTTTCTCTCTTTGAGTTTGCTTATACTCTCTCTAATTTTTTGTGATTTTTGCCTTGTTCTTATTTGCATGAACTCTTCCCTATTTATAGATGAAGAAAGGCTCTCTTTCTCTAAATTGTGCCATATTTTAAGCCTTAAATTAGGCCGCCAATTTCCTTAAATTATGCCACTAATTTCCTTAAATCATACCCTGAAATCATGCCAAATTAGCTTTAATTTCCCTAAATTATGCCACTAATTTGTTACTTTTAGAGCCAATATTCAACAGATAAATCTCATGTTAGACTTGGATGGTTTGAATTTTGGGTTTGCTAAAAAGCATTTTCAATGGTTCATGGCTGAGTTTGTGGGGAATTGAAAAATGTGCTAGTTCTGGTGGTGTTTTGTTAGGACAGAGATGTAGTCTCTTAAATCCATGAAGTAGGGTTGAATATGAATATAAAGTAACAAATTATTGATTTAATTTAAGGTTTAAATTATAGTATAATTTAAGGAAAAAAAAGTCTTGTTTTATCTATAAATATAAAGGAGTTTATGTATTGAAGAACAAGTCAAAAATCAGAGAGAACATAAGTAAACTCAAAAAGAGAAAATACTTAAAGTATGATAGTTTTCTGTGAATTTGGAGAAACACTTAGAGATATTATTAGTGAAGAAATTTATATCTATATTCTGTATATTTCCTACTTAGTTTAATAATATATGTTATCTCCTCTGAACCTAGGTAAATTGTCGAACCACGTAAATTATGTGTTTTTTTTACCGATTCGATATATTAATATAACATTATTTATTGCTTTCGTGCACAAAAAATTGGTATCAAAGCCAAATATAGTAGTATTATATATCAAATCGAAGCTCTCGACAAGACGAACGCAATGGTAAAAGAATTGCTCAAATTGAAAGTCATAATCGCCAGAAGCTGTCAAAGTACTGCTGCCAGCAACTGAGTTGGACTGAGTCAACTCAACCATTAATGAATTTTGGATTGATTTGGTCCGTTTTTCACCCGTTTTCAACTGAGTCGGACCTATTCCTAGCTAATTGGACCATTTCAGATTCAACTATAGACTTCATTTTTTCAAATAAGGTATAAAATTTGAAAAAACACTATTTTAAGTTGTAAGAGCAAAATTTCTGTTATCAGTTTGTACTTATGGCTAATAAAAGAGAGATCGAAGAAGAACAAGTTGACCTTAAAATTTATGGCAAACCAAGTTATTCTACTCGAAGAACTATGTTGTCCAATGCAAAGTTTGAGGTGAAGAAATTTGAAAGCACCAATAATTTTGGCATATGGCAATGTGAAGTATTAAATCTACTATTCCGAGAAGGATCTAATATAGCCTTGGAGACTAGGCCAGAAGATTATTACAATGAATATTGGAATTATATTAACCGATAAGCTTGTGGAACAATTCGACTGTGCTTAGGAAAAGATCAGAAATACTTTTTCATGAAAAAGAATGTAGCCACATTTCTCTAAAAGAAGCTAGAGGAAAAGTACATGACAAAAAGTATTGAGAATAGACTCTACCTGAAGAAGAAACTTTCATATTTCCAATATAAGAAAGGTGCCCCTATGATTGAGCACTTAGATAATTTCAATAAAATTTTGATTGATCTGCAAAATTTAGATGTTGAAATTATCGATGAAGATAAAGCTTTGTTGTTGCTGAATTCATTACCTGAGAGTTATGAGCATTTAACCAACCTTATTATATGGAAAATATGAGGTTAAATTCATAGATGTTTCAAATGCTTTGATAAATAATGAGGATCGGAAGAAGGATCAACTTGATCATAGAGACTTAATATCAAAAGCATTAACTGCAGCCAAAGATAGGACAAACAACAAAAAATATGGTGGATCAAATAATAGGGGACGATACAGATCAAAGTCTATAGGGGAGTTATCCAGAAGACGTCCTACGAAGGACAAGTATGCCTATTGTCACCAGAAAAGGCACTGGAAGAAAGATTGTCCAAACAAGGACAAGTCAAATGAAAAAGTTGCACAGAAGGCCGATGAAGATGAAGAATCTACCTTTATAGTTTCATCATCAGATACCTACTCAAACAAATGGATTCTTGATTCTGGATGTTCTTATTGTATGTGTCCGAACATACATTAGTTTTTGAGTTTTGAGGAGCTCGATGGAGGAGTTGTGCTTATAGGCAACGACAATGCCTGTCAGACAAAAGGGATCAAAATAGTATGACTAAAGATGCACGATGGTACAATCAGACTACTTACAAATGTAAGGTATAATCCTGACCTAAAGAAAATCCTTATTTCTTTAGGTGTTCTAGATTTCGATGGTTACAAGGTAACATTGAAAAATGGAGTCTTGAAAGTTGTACGAGGTGCATTTGTAGCGATGAAGGATACTCGGAAGGCAAACTTGTATTTCCTAAATGAGAGTACAGTTACAAGAAAAGCATCTATCTCAAGCAGTTCTAAAAAAGACAAATGATTCTTCCCGTCTGTGGCACATGCGCTTAGGATATATCGATGAAAAGGCTTTGCAAGGCTTAATGAAGCAAGGTCTTCCGAAAGGTGTCAAGACTATAAATTTTGATTTCTGCGAGCATTATGTAATGGGAAAATAAACAAGAGTCAAGTTTGGCACTTCTATTCATCGTACTAAGGGAACTCTTGATTATATTCACACAAATGTCTAGAGACCCTCCAAGAATGATTCACTTGAAGGTAAATGCTAGTTTGTGACTTTTATTGATGATTTCTCTAGATATGTCTGGATATACACCTTGATTATATTCACACGGATTTCTAGGGACCTTCCAAGAATGCTTCATTTGGAGGTAAACGCTGGTTTGTGACTTTTATTGATGATTTCTCTAGATATGTCTGGATATACACCTTGAGATATTCACACGGATGTCTAGGGACCTTCCAAGAATGCTTCACTTGGAGGTAAATGCTGGTTTGTGACTTTTATTGATGATTTCTCTAGATATGTCTGGATATACACCATAAGTCACAAAGATGAAGTTTTGGATATCATTCTTAAATGGAAGAAAATGATCAAGATTCAAACAGGCAAGAAAATTAAGAGCCTCAGATCTGATAATGGTGGCGAGTACAAATCAGATTCCTTCTTTAAAGTTTGTCAGGATGAAGGGATAATCAGACATTTTTCAGTTCCTTGTACACCATAGCAAAATGGAGTTGTAGAACGAATGGATTGTACTTTGGTTGAGAAAGTTTGATGTATGTTATCTCAATCCAAATTGAGCAAGGCATTTTGGACTAAGGCTTTTTTATACGCAACTCATATAGTCAACAAACTTCCTACAACTACATTAGATGGGAAAACTCCTAATTATGATTCATTGCGAATATTTGAATGTCTTGCATATTTTTATGTTAGTGAATCCAAACTGGATTCTAGAGAAAAGAAAGTTGGTTTCTTGGGCTTTAATGAAGGAGTTAAAGGATTTTGACTTTGGTATGGTGAATATAAGAAGATCGTCTTAAGACGAGATGTCACATTCGACAAATTTGTTATGCTAAGACATAAAAATTCAAAGAAAGAGAATTAAAGTCCAAAACTCTTTCTAAGGTGATGCTTGAGACTCTAGAAGATCTAGAAAAGATTTCATCAACTACCGATCGTGGTGAAGATGAAATTTATGATCAAGAAGAGACCTTAGTTGAGATGTAGGTTCTCTCACCATCACCACCAATCAATCAGCATCCAAAATCTATTACCACTACTCTACTGAGAATGGAGATTAGAAAGCCTACTAGATATATAGATATGGTAGCATTCGCACTTCCAGTAATTGATGATGATGTCCCATGCACTTATAGAGAAGTCATGTAGACAGTTGATAATATGAAATGAATGAAGAAATGAAGTCTCTACACCAGAATCAAACTTAGGAATTGGTTTAACTTCCCATAGGAAAGAAAATTATTAGCTACAAATGGGTCTATGCCAAGAAGGAAGGTGTTCCTGGTAAAGACAACATCAGATACAAAGGTAGACTTGTAGCAAAAGACTATACTCAGAAAGAAGGAATAGACTACAATGAAGTATTCTCACATGTTGTTAAGCATTCATTTATTCTGATACTATTGGCTTTGGTAGCACAATTTGATCTCGAGTTAGCTCAACTCGATGTCAAATTTGCTTTTCTCCATGGTACTTTGAATGAAGAGATCTACATGTCTCAACTAGATGGCTTCAAAGTTCCATGACGTGAGAATTGGGCTTGCAAGCTAAGCAAGTCACTTTATGGTTTGAAGAAATCACTACGATAGTAGTACAAGCACTTTGATAGCTTCATCAGAGAGCATAAGTATACACACAACCAGTTTGATCATTGTGTATACTTTTGGAAACTCCAAGACGGTACCTTCATTTATTTGCTTTACATGTTAATGATATGTTGATTGCATCTAAGAGCAAGGTGGAGATCGACAGATTGAAAGCTCTGTTGAGTTCAGATTTTGAAATGAAAGATCTTGGAGAATCTAAGAAAATTTTTGGGATGGAAATCATAAGAGATAGAGTTGCAAGCACAATCTGTTTGACACAGACTCATTAATTGAAGAAAGCACTACAAAGGTTTGACATTGATGAGAAAACCAAACCAGTGAGTACATCGCTTGCTCCTCATTTTCAGTTGCGTGCATTGATGTCACCTAGCACCGTCGATGAAAAGTAGCAAATGGAGCATGTTCTATATGCAAATTCCATTGGTACCTTGATGTATGCAATGGTATGCACTAGACATTATATTTCACATGTTGTTAGTATGGTGAGTCGCTACATGCACAATCCTGGTAAAGGACACTGGCAAGTAGTGAAGTGGATTCTACGGTACAACTATAGTACTGTGGATATTGGTTTAAAGTTTGAGAGACAAGATTGAAGGAAAGAACTTAGTCGAATATGTAGATTATGACTATGTTGGAGATCTGGATAAGCGTTGATCTACAACTGGTTATGTGTTCACAATGGCAGGAGGACCAGTTTGTTGGAAATCAACATTGTAGTCAATTGTAGCTTTGTGTACTACAGAGGCAGAGTATATGGTTGTAACAGAAGCATTCAAAGAAGCTATATGGCTTCTCGTGTTGACCAAGGATTTAGGTATTGTTTAGAAAAACATGGAGGTTTTCTATGATAGTAAGAGTATCATTTGTTTGGAAAAGAACCAAGTTCATCATTATCACACCAAGCACATTGATGTTTGATTTCATTTTTTTTTTTGGGAAATCGTTGATGAAGGAAATGTTATACTCTAAAAAGTCAGGACTGTGGATAACACTACAGATATGCTTACAAAGGTGGTTACAGAGATCAAGTTTCAACACTGCTTGAACTTGATCAACATCTCTCGAGCTTAGAGCGCTTAGGGTGCATTTGGAGGCAACGCTATGAACTTTTTTGCCAAGGTAGAGATTGTTGAATATTGGCTCTAAAGTAACAAATTTGTGGCATAATTTAAGGAAACACTTGGGAGAAAATACTTAGAGTGTGAGAATTTTTTGTGAGTTTGGGGAAACACTTGGGAGATATTATTAGTGAGAAAATTTGTATCTGTATTCTGTATATTTTCTACTCAGTTCAATAATATCTATTGTCTCCCGTGGACCTAGGAAAATTGTCGAACCACGTAAATTTTGTATGTTTTCTTTTACCGATTTGATATATTCATATACCGTTATTTATTACTTTCATGCACAACAATAGATACTGAGGCTAAAACAGGTTTAGGTAGCTCCATCTAGGTCTAGGTTACGAACCTTAAATTAATGGAAGATGATGGTCAAGCCGTGGACAATGGTTAGCATTTTATCTAGAGGTTATCCAAAAGTGAAAATGTTTGAAAAATCTCTTATTTCATTGAAGAGTTACACATTAATCTCATTATTTTATGATAATACTTAATTAGTCTCTCATTTCTTTAAAAGTTACACAAAATTTTGATTTTATTCTATCAGAAGAAAACTAAGAGGAATAAAATAGTTATTTTCCTTATCTATAAAAAAAATTCCTACACCTATTACAAATTTGAATCCAAATTTGATCATACACTACTTATATGATTTATTTATAAAAATAAATCATTTCACCATTTTTTAAGATAATTTTGTCCTTTGTCATCATATAAGTAATATTGTTGTAAAAATGTGTAAATTTTTATATTTCTAACATTTCTCATTTAATAAAATGACAACTTATACTCTTTATTAAACACACATGTGATAATAATGTGTAAGAAGTTAAAATTATGTATATATTTTCATAAAATAAGTGACCTAAGACATACTACTTATAAGCAAATGAATTAAAGTGTGCCTTTTAGATGAAGAAAGGGATTTAGGCATCTCAAACACATATGCCTTATCAGTGAGGGAAAGCTTGCTTAGAAGATTTTCTTTGATGGAATATCCTTGTTCTTGTAGCTCAGTGATATTCAATGGTGGAAAACATGTTGGTAGTTAGGCATATTTCTTGTTCAATCTCATTGTTGCTGAAGATTGTGATGGTGTGGTAAAGGTGAAAGAGTGGGTTTTCTATTATTTTGAATTCTGATAAACTTTGAAGGTTCTACTATAATTGTTAGATGAATAACTCCTCATTATTTAGATAGTAGTTATTAGCATATGAAAATTTTCTTGAATGTAAAAGCTTGCCCCAAAGGTCATCCTTGTTAGTTCTTACTCTTTTGGTTGCTTTATGTTTATGTTTTAGGCATTTGGATTGAGGTGTAGACTGATGCCATATATGTATTATTTACATAGATCTTTCCCTTAGTGTGTTAAAACAACTTTTTGGAAGATGACAAAATCTCATTGGGAGGCTCATAAACTTCAAGATGTTAATTAAGTTATTGATTCATTGCTAAGTCTTGTAATTGCTCAGAAATTGTTTTTGATAGAGCAAGAATTTGCATTTTATTATTAGGTGGTATTTGGTTCACATAATAAAATCGAAATAAGAATAAGAATGAGAATGAAATGGAATGAAAAGGAAACAGTTTTGTTTTGTTTGACCACTGGAATCAAAGAAAAAAATTACAGTGTTTGGTTTGCAACTGGAATGGAATGAAAAACAATGTATATTATCTTAATACTCTTATATTTAGTAAATTTTAAATAATATCATTTAATTTTTATTTTTTCGTTAGATAAAATATATTATTAAAATCATTATTTTCTAAATAATTATTACTTAAAAATAAAATATACTATTAAAATTATTATTTTTCTAAATAAGTTTTAGGATTTAGGGATTTGAGATTTGAGATTTGGAATTTGTGGTTTAGGATTTTGGGATTTGAGATTTAAGGTTTAAAGTTTAAGGTTATATTTGGTGTTAAGGTAAAATTGAAAAAAAAAATTTAAGATAAGAATAAAATCATGATTCCTTGAAGAGAGAGAAAGATTCATAATTAATTCTTTTTTAATAATTGATTTTATTTTATTTTTATTTTTTCCGACATTTCATGAAATTAAAATAAATTAAGAGTTTTCACCGAAGAGATCCGGTTGAAAGGAAAGACTACTTTAACACTAAAGCAAATGAAGATTTCAACTAGTCGAGGTACTCAAGAAAGAATATTCTTACTTCTATTAAGTGGTTAAGTAACAAAACACTAATTATTCATCATTATTATTTTTAGTATTAATAAGCATCAAACTTAACATTAATTCTCTCTTTAGTTGAGCTCTCTTCGCTAGAGTTCCTTAGTTCCACCATCCTTCACTAATTTCGTTGCCATTTTTACCAAATTTCCTACTATTCTTGTTATTTCTCTTAGTTGAAGGTTTTTGTACAGAATTAATACTTTAAATGTATATTTTTATGATGGATATACGTTTCATCTCTAATAAGAATGATTTTCATTTTATTCCAAGTTTAAAATACAAACAAATAAAAATGAGAGGATATAATTTCATTCTAAATCTTTAACACTCTTTAATAGTTTTTTTTTTAATTAAGATACTTATGTTATTTCTTCCCCATTTTAAAATTATATAGTACGTGTTGCATGCACACAATTGGTGATCAACACTTCATCAGAGATTAATTTGGTGTTCCGAGGAACAATTGATCATCCTGCAAGAAGCAAGTTTTGATGTGCTACGTACCCTCTACCCTCTACCTCAATTTCAGTCCCTCAAGTCCAAATTGCTGGTCCTGCAGCATTGCTTTCCCATTAAGTTGAAGGTGTCTGTTGAACTATAAGCTATAGAGTGTCCTCACGTACCTGCAGTATCTAATAATAACTAAAGAACAGAATTTTTTAGCTAGCTAGCTAGTTCTAATATTGGTTATTATTATTTGTATTGAAGTTATTAAATGAACCCTTCATTAATGTTATCATATAAATATGAAAATTATCAAATAATAAATTCAAATCACATTAATTTTTATTAAAAAAAGAAGTAGGAAATTTAGAGCATAATTACTTTACTTTTGTTTTTAGAATAGAAGGAAAAATCAATCACACAGAACTATATACTAGTTCACGACAATATATTAATGACCGAATTGAAGCAACGTCACAAAAGTAATTAAATTAAATTTATGTTTGAGAAGGAGGCTGTATCTTCTCTTTGTATTCCCACTTATCTAATCGTTTCTTAGCCGTGTCCACCTAAAAAATTTCAGTACAAGTTATCCCGGGAATAATTTCAGAAAATTAACTGCTTTCAATGTTTTTTATTTTGGGAAAATTAATTCCCTGTATTTAATGTAATTCATGGAAAGGAAATAATAAAGTGGCTATATATATATATATATATTAACAAAAAAGTTACCTCCTGATTCCAATCAGTACGAAATGTAACCCACAATAAAATGAGAGTCTGCATCAAAGTGCCTCCAATCATCCCTGACCATATTCCCTGCAAAATAGTGAGATACCTTAGAGCAATTCATTAATCAACTTACAACTCATATCACTTGTAGATAATTACACTCACTTTTTCTTTTAAAAATTAAATCTTATAATTGCATACCACAATTATTATTTTTTACTTCAATATAAGAATAACCACTGCTACAATACATATATTTAATCTTGGATATTTAACATTACTTTTTATAAAAACCGAAACTATATAATTCTGACCTCGATTATTTAAAAACCGAGACTATAGACATGACATTAAAAAAAATTTACTTTTTTTTTCTCCCATTTTTTCATTTTTCTTCGATTTTCATTTAATTCCCTCTATCTCTCTTTTTTCTTTTTTATTTATTTTTCCTTCTCTCCTTTCATTTAACCCCCTCTCTCTCTTTTTTCTTTTTTATTTTTCCCAGTTGATCAATTCAGAAAGAAAGCTCTGGGAAGCTCTGGAGACGTTTCTTGGTTGGCATCGCTAGTTGTGGCATCGTTGTTAGTGGTTCAGCTCCTATGAGATGACAGACTTCGCGCACATTGGTGGAGTTAGTGGTTCACTTTGCCTTCTGGCAGTCGTCGTCACGCCTTCTGGCTGTTTTCATCTCTTTTTCTCGCCGTCTTCGTCTCGCGATGGAGGCGAAGTTAACTATGTGCAATGGGACTGAATCATTGGATGGTGATGTGCTGATTTTTCCAAAAATGGTCAAGTACAGGTAAAATCTCGTTGATCTGTAGCCTGAAGGATGAGAACCATAGTTCCTCTGTTTTACTAGAACCATTGTCCTTCCCACCTAACGCTCTGAAGGGTTTGTCACTCTTCTCAATTTTCAATTTAGGGTTTATTACTTTACCCTCTCTTTCTTCCAAATACTCGTTGAACCACAGTTACTCAGGTTGGGAAAGTTTGGTATAGTTGTTGTGTTTGCTTACTTCAAATGCATAACATATCAACATATAGCAAGTGCTTGAGATGTCTTTTGGAAGTGATTGTTGTGTAACATCTGGTGATTGATAATGAATTATTGCTTTCCTCTTGTAGGTTGGTATGATGCTTAGAGGCATGAGTTTTAATAATACAACTTCAATGTATGTTACTGCTGGAAAGATTTATAAAACTGAAAAGTATATGGCCCGACTGAAACAAATGTTTCCACGTTTAGAAACAAAAGATAATCTGGCAACTCTTGAAGAACTTGCCCCTTTCAAGGTATCACTTCAATCTTGTATTTTGCTGCTTGCTTACAAGTTTTCAGGAATGGGTTGCTCTCAAGCCTAGACACTCACGATTTTTGAAGAATGCTATAGAAAGAGAAACTGTAAAGGTTGATCAAGCTTCAAAGTTCTTTCTTTTGAAATATGGTTTCTTTTAAAATGTGAGAAGTATATATTGATCCTTCTCTTTCTGTAGTCAAATGTACAACATTTAGATTTTTGGGATCCATTAGCCAACAAGCAGAAACCATGTTCTGCATCTTCAGTTGTCCCTTATGAGTGATTGAAACATGAACTTTGTAAACTATAATAATATCTTTGTTTTGTGTTCATATTTATTTATAAGACTGGGTTCATAGACTTGATGTATCTTTGTTAATGGGTCTTCCTGTTTCAGGAGATGCTACTACCTCATATGAAATTTATGGGCTTGAGAAAGCAGAAGATGTAAGAAATGAGGATGAATCAATTTTTCACGATATTGCTAGCGTTGCGTTGGTGCTAGTGTGTTGCCGCGTCTTTGGTGTGTTCTGTTGTGCTAGTGCTAGTCTTTGGTCTGCGTTGGTGCTAGTCTTTGGTGCTAACGTTGGTGCCCTTATGTTGGTATGTTTTGCTACTTTGAGTTGTGTTTTACTGGTGTACTGTGTAGTCTCTCAAATGCTCTTGTAAATGATGCATGTAATGAAAACTGTGTATGCAACTGTGATGCTTAAGGACGTTTAATGTTTTTCTATAATTACAACTCAGTTTATTATTATTCTTGCTTAATATTGCAGGTGATTCAGGTAAGTGATAAATATTTCAGTTGGTAAAAGATGTAATCGAATATACATTTGAAGAAGATGGAGTCAAGAAAGACTTAGAGAGATTTTTCAATAAGTTGAAAAGTAGGAACTATTATAATTGTTTTTGTAACATATTTATGCTTGTAATTAATAGTAAAAAGTAGTTTGTAATAGTAAGTTTTTATTACGTTTTAGTGTATAATAAACTCTCGAATGTAATTATACTTTTAATTTTAATATAATATGATTTTTAATAAATTTATTGTAATTTATATTGATTTTTAATATTGTAATTATTAATTTTATTTTTTTTAATTTATGTATACCCTATGACCTCGGTTATTAGAAAAACCGAGGTCATAGGTCGTTATTTATTGTCTCTCTCACTTAGGCTTCGGTTCTTATAATCGTAACCATAGACCTACGTTCACGGTTAAAAAACAAGGTCATATGTATTTTTTGTAGTAATGAACATGCATATGAGATCATTTTCCTATCTAAATTGAATACATTAATTATTTTACTTTAAATTGATAAATTGAAATCATCTTAATGCTATATATATATTCAATTTAGTCACTTGAGGTCAACTTTGATAATTTTAGTAACTTTTTTCTTCAAAATTTTAGATATTTTTCTTTTCCTCAAACCTCTCTCAATCGTCTACAAGTAAGATTTAATTTGATCTAACATAATTTTTTCCTTCAAAAAACTTATTTAAAAAACCAAAAATTATAAGAAGCGATTAACGTGTCAAAAAATAGTATAGTAAAATGATTAAAATATATCAATTAAAAATATGAATAATATAATTGATTTATAAAAATAAAATTAACAAAGTTAGTACCCCAAATATAAATGGACAGAGATCGGGAGCAAGGGTATATTATAAGCCAATAAATTGAAGTATTTATAATTTATGTGTTTCTTAATTAGTGTTACATACCTTAGCACCAAGGTCGAACTTGAAGCCAAGAAGGCAGCCAAAAGGAATTCCAACAAAATATAATAACAAAACACATTCACGTATGCCACAAATGCTTGCCATCCACATCCAACAGCCACCCCTATATATATATATATATATATATATATATATATATATATATATATGGATTATTTATATTAATGTAAAATTAAATAAATAATAAAGCAATAATTTCTCGTAATTAATTAGTACTGACCAGACAATACAGGTTGAATCCCATTAAGAAGGATAGTGACAGCTAAGAAAGGACAGAGGTCAGATACAGTGTGGGCAACAATATCACTGGTGATGAAGGCATAACTGATCACTTTGACGCAATGAAAGCACAATAATGGCTTCCACTACAGCTATGAGGAATGAAACCAGAATCACCACTCCAACTGAGAAGGATACCGACTTTGGATTTCTTGCTCCCAACTCATTACTCACCCTCACACTGCAATTTAAATTATTTATATTAATTCACACACATTTATATTTGAAGTAGAATTATTCATGATTAATGAACCCCATACTAGCTAGCACAATTATATTGTAACGGTGACTTACAAAACGATATATGACTTACAGAGTGACTAATGTATATATAGCTACAATATACAAAAGCAGTACTACTCATGTGAATGCTGACCATTTAACAAAATTGGTTACAACAACCTACAACACCAGAGTCACTAGGCTTAGACTATAATATCCCCCTCAAACTCAAATCGTTACAAATTATTGTTAGTTTGGTTCTTAAATCCTCAAACTGAGCAATTTTTAAAGACCTAAACGTCATATCTGCTAGCTTTTCCTAAGGAGTATAGTCAATCTTAATCTTTCCACCAAGTACTCGTTCTCTAACAAAATGATAATTAAATCCTACATTCATAGTATGGGAATGATGCACTAAATGTTAGGCTAGTGATCCTGCTCCACTATTATCACAAAATATTACTTGAAGATTAGTAGTTTCTTTAACACTCTTTGAAATTGAATCGACAGGATCTCTGACATAGCAAGAAATGCGACTATGTCCAAAAAAGATACACCAAACCCTTGTGCTTATTCAATCATCAATACACCCTATCCAATCAACATTTGTACATATATGCTGTAAATTTGAGAGAAGATGACTTATACAAGAATACATAATAACTTATTATGTCTTCGAGATACCTAAGTAGATTTTCAACAACAACTAATGACTATCAAAACTAATATAATTTATTCAATGAATATGCTATTGTTGAGTTGAAAGATAGGTAAGTAAAAGTAAAATGCTTTAACAAATTAATATAACATTATTATTAAATAATATTATCTCTCATCCTAAACTTAACGTTACGCCACCTTACACACTCTCTCAACTCACTCTCTACACACATAACACAATCAACACACACATGTATATATATAAAGTTCTTATATGTGTGGATAGACCAATCTATTAGATTTTAAAATATTCTACAATTTATTAGTTTTTAAAATTGTTTGATATGAAATATGTAACAGACATACGACCTGATAAGTATTGGTATCCCAACAAGGTAAGGCAAGGTTACATGATTATTTTAACAATGGCCTGGACTCAACGAGCTGAGTAAAGCGTACATCTCAGTTGACAATAGTACCTCGTTATCCAATTGTGAGGTCGTAAATGTCAAAACCTGGTGAAAATACAAGATCTCGACGTGATCGTGACCCTCTCCATGAGTGAACCAAGGAAGTTACTTGGAAACCTAGATCGACCTATGCATAATGACCCTTCTCTAATTGTATGCAACGACCTAATAATGTAACTTTTGTAGCAATCTGCTTTCTATTTAAATTAATTCATGCACAACCCTGCCACTTGTGACCAGGTTGCTATGTGCGTACCTTGCTATGCATGTGAGATGTAATACATATATATATATACTCCTTAAATGAGGAGAATACATGATTCAATTCAATCATTTAAATTTATACATCTCACTACAAATCACTAGAATCATACATACTTAAATTCTCTCCAAACAAAAATGTTCTACAATTTATTAATTTCTAGGATGTCCTACAAATGATACATTAAAGATATTAATAAGGATTATTTTAGAATAAAGTATTCTCCCCCTCAACACCAACTCTCTTAAAATGAAAGGAAGGAAATTGTGGAGATTTGTTGATGCTTTCCCTTGATAATAACTCTATTATTTAAAACTCCTTTTCTAGTTTTGGCTCCTTCATAATGGCCTTAGATTGGTTGAGGTTGTATTATAAAATAAACCTCCACTTTATTCCATTACTGATTTGACAAGACAAATTAACTTTGAACAATACAATATATTTTTCTTCAATTGCATTTGATAGCCCACGTACCTTGTTTTCATTATTCTTCTTATCGCTTTCTTGAATTGTTATTTTCTCATTCTCCTCTATTTCAATGTTATTGCTATCATATTCAATAGGCCAATTTTTGGCAACCTTCAATACTATTGGATTACCCTCACTAAATTCTCCAATATTTATATTCTCATTTTGTATCTCTTATTCTTTGTTGAGTGATTGATTCCCATTATTCTAGTCTTCTATATTTTCTTCTTCTTCTTTTTCAAACTCATAGAATACACAAGATATAATAAAGGATTTTTCTAAATCTTCATTTTCAACCACTCCTAAAATGATGTCTCATGCTTCCTTTGGTGTCACCATTTCTTGTATATTTAGGAGAAACTCTTCGGCACGAGACTTCTTATAAAGTCCAAAGCTTTATATGCTTTGAAATTTCAATATGATACGCTTTTGTATGTTCTTGTAGAGATGGTGTGGCTTCATTACCATAAATAATCTCATCAAAATATCTTTCCTGAAAATATACTACCATGTAGTCACACCATCCTTGATAGTTGTAACCACCGATAAATCTATCTCCAAATTTTATGAAGTTTGACATTTGAACTTCAAATAGCGAACTCATTTTTAAAAAAAATAGAAAACTTGCCGAATTCACAATCCTCGTTGATTGTGTTGAAGCATAATCAGACTTCAGGAAACCTTTTGATCGACACCCACTCCACATAACCCCTGATTGCTTTTGCAAAACCAACCTCTCGTAACTTTGCAACTCACACGTGATCCTTCTCTATCACTTTGGTTGATCTTAGATTGTCCCACTCTCTAGACATGATCTTTCATGATCACTTGCTACAAATATTATTCTCCTAATGTATTCCTCCTCAATCACTTATTTTGTTAGCCTTGGATCGTCCAATACTAATATCAAATTGTTGAGTTGAAAGACACATATATAAAAACCAAATTATTTAACAAATTAATATAATGCTATTATTAAATAACACTAGCTCTTGTCACAAATTCAACATTACACCGACTCACATAATTTCACTTATGTTCTCAACTCACATTCTTTACACACATAACACGACCCACACACACATATATATCCTATATAGGTGGATACACTAACCTACTAGATTATAGGATAATCTACAATTTATTAGTTTTTAGGATGTTTTATAATTTATTAGTTTTTACGATTTTCTATAATTTATTAGTTTTTATAATACTCTACAAATGATACATTAAAGATATTAATAAGGATTATTCTAGAATAAAATATTCTTTCTTATTATTCAAAAAGAGAGTTGGTCTTTTCTTTCAACAATTATATCTTAACGTTGGAGGGTAATATTGAAAAGCACCTAGCGAAGATCGATCTATATAAGTCAACACTATGAAGGTTTAAAACTTAAGTGAGCCTTGTGTACATACTTATCTTGAGTTATATGGAAACCATCCTTACTCCTTACAACTTATATGCCAAGAAAGTAATTAAGTTCTCCTAAGTTCTTCAAATTAAAAGTGTTATTCAAACCTATGATAAGGTCCTAAATGAAAAGAGGATCAAAACACAATGACATGAATGTCATCTAAATATATCAAAACAATAATAAATAGACTTCCATCATCCAAAATCATCATTTAGGTATCTTCATATGAGATTTTGAAAGAAAAAAACATAAGATTGGTACTCAGAAGAAGGATCTGGCTAAAAGACATTGTATACCACCTATATTTCCTCATGGGTTTGAAGCAAAAGAACAATAATAGGCAAAGGTGTAGGTATAGGTGTTTGGGTATGTGATGGTGACCGATCAAAAGTGGCTAGTGTACTTTTATTGGTAAATATGAAAACAAGGAAATTCATTTTTCATTTAATTTTACATGTGGTTTTCATTAAAGGTTACACGTGGTGAAGTATACACTTTCTTTGTATAGGATCCCTTCTAATGGTTAGGGTATCTAAGAAAAACATAAGGTATAGATGTAATGTCAAGTTTAGAATGAATATGGTCTGACATAAGTAAACTACAAATAACCAAATATACGTAAATAAATATGATTTGGCTTAGAAAGAGTAATAAGCTCAAAGGGGCTTAAATTTCTTAAAGTTATGGTAGGAAGTCTATCAATCAACTAACACAGAGGAAGAAATACATATGGCCAAAATTCTCATTAACTAACATTTATAAGCCAAATTGGACAACTTTTTTATTTCTAAAATTAAAAAAAAATTGAAGAGTGTGTGAGCAAGTGATTCTTCGTTTGTAACCTTCATGAAAAAAAACAAACTTTAGAGTCTTAAATTCGTACGATCATTACTTTGTAGTTATTTTTGTTTAATCCTTATATTATATTGTCTCTCCACCATGGCATATGTTTAAAAAGTAAATTGTAAATTAAAGTTTGAAGTAATGAATATTATATCATATCCCTTCAATATGTATACAATTGGGCATGTATAGACATTATAATTTACATGTGTCAATATATAATTAGTGAGATAAGGATTGACTACGTGGTACAGTGTTAGAGTAGAGTTTTTCGTGTATCATACATTCTTGTACGGGAAGATTTGTAGGCCTTACTAGATTCGTTGTCAAACACAAGAAATCTTATATGATAAATCATATCCGATAGGTCATATAGTATAGCTCGTATAGTATAGATTATCATCATTTGGTTATCATCAAGTCGATTAGTGGATATCATACTTAATAGGTCATCTATAGGTCAATACATGTTGATCGTTTAGACAAGGTCATCTATTGATAAGCACCTGTTCATCGTACTCACTAGATCATCTAATGATTGGCTCATGTTGATCATACATACTAGGTCATCTATAGATCAACTCATATGGATCGTTTTGTCTAGGTCGTCCATTGATCATCCTATATTGATAGTACTCACTAGATCATCCATAGGTAGTTTGTGGTGTTATATAGGTCATCATTGGTAGGTCATAGAATTGTTTGTCCAAATAGCATCAAATTGAAAAAATATAGATGCAATCTAAATTTTATTATGTAGCAAATACAACCACTATTAACGAGTATGATTATCAACAAATAGAATAAAATATTGCACATCATTAAAAACATAAGTATGGGAAGGACCCAAACATCCACATGTATCATCCATAATTTTATAGCTTTTATTAAAAGAGCATAAAGTCTTATAATTTTTAAGTGATGTAAATAAATCTTATATTTTTAAAAAATAGCACATGGATCATGCGTTGATTGTTAACTCTATTTTTAGGTTAAAATTTTTAAAATAACAAAAAATATATAAATTTGATGCATTAACAATGAAGAAGGTTCTGTAAATGATACCTAAATGGAAAATTTATAATTGATAAATATTCGATTCTTTTCTCTAGAATAATTTGTTCATTATTTTTATTTTTATTATTATATTATACAATAAAGTGTTTTCATATTGTCATATATAAAAATAAATTCTTTGATCCAAGTAAATTTAATAAATTTGTTACCCGTAAAAAAACATAAAATATGATGAATTTATTAAATTGTAGAAAGAATTATAGGAAGAATTATTTCATACTTGAAAATAAACATATCCTTAATAAATATTTTATTTTTTTCATATATTTTATAAACTTAAATTTATTAAATTCTAAAAAATGCTCTTAATATTCAAAAGATATATAATTAGTCAAGATCTAAAAACTAACATTTTAAAAAAAAATCAAATTCTTAATCCAAGACATTTCACAATTTAAATTAAGTTATGAGTTATTTTACATAATAAATTGTGAAAAAAAAACACATTGTATAACACCATGACATAAAATTAATTAGTCAATTAGATTTATTAAATTTTACAATTAATTACGTTAGTAAGAAATTCTTGCTATATATAGCTAATAAAAAGTATGAAATATTATTTTCGTTACAATTTTTATTAAATAAAATAATAGTTAAATTAATTTAAATAAAAATTAGTACCAATACATGGGGTTGACCCTACTATAAGGATTAAAATAGATTCAACATTTATATAGGGACATAAATGAATAAACTTTGATCATTTACAAAGAAATTTTGCATTTAATCCTCAATTTTATCAATGAGATTATGGTTCAACAATATATATCTCACTTAAAAATGGGGAAAATCAAGAATTGAGTCTCAATCACAGGCATATAAAACAAAATCTTTAATTTTGTTATATTATAAAAGCATTATAAGTTTAATTCTTCAAACTAAAGATGGATGCAGTTGATCCTAGTCAGTTTTATTATAAAATGAAAATCAAATCGACATTAACGATTTTTTAAAACACTAAATCAAAATCAATTGAAATACTAGAATTAATGGAACTGCTAACTGTGCTAATTCGATCGGTCGGTTTTATTTATAAATAAAAAAAATTACTAGTTATTAATACTATACAAAAATATTATAAACATGTGTAATAGTGTAAATATAAAATTATCAACAATTATAATTTAATTTTTAACATATATTTAATTACTCATACATCATCCCTCCTATCCCGTTAATCCATAAGGTTATTTAATTAAAATATAATAATTTATTATTATAAACATTTTCTCATTTATGTTTTTAACGAATACGTTTAGAAACCATTAATAATTAAATGTTTGTATTTTTGTTAGGTTTTAAATCATTAATTGTTTATGGTTGAAAAAAAATCTTTTATTTCTATTTTAGAAACCATGTTTGTACGTAAACCTCAATGGTTAAGATAATTAACCAAGAAATTGAAATCATTTTTATAGCTAGGATTATTTCATTTCTTTAGTATCTCATAAATTTCCTCTTATATTAAAAAGTCTACTTCTAAAAGGAAGTAATGACTCTTAATTGTAAATTACTACAAAACATCCACTTCGAAATAGAAAGATCTTAGGAAGAAGGTTGTCAATGAAAGCAATGAAAAAGATGATACCAATTATAATGAAGATGATAATGAATAAGACCTTTCAAAAAATTCTTTCGTGATAAAGAATATATTATTTGAATGGTATATTTGAGACAAGGCAACTATGGAGTTTACCCATCTCACGATCTAGCTAGCTTGGGCAGGAGCTCCAAGCTCTTGGGAGCCATCCAAGAGGATCTTTAATTTACATATAATAATTTATTATTATAACTATTTTTTTATTTGTGATTTTGAATGAATATCGTTAATAATTAAATGTTTGTATTTTCCTTAGGCTTTAAACCATTAATTGTTTATGTTTGAAAAAAAATATTTTATTTCTATTTTAGAAACCATCTTTGTATATAAACCTCAATAGTTAAGATACTAACCAAACAATTGAAAGCAGCCTCATAACTTCCATAGTTTTCTTTCTCTTGTCTATCTTAAATTTTTTAGAATATTAAGAAGTAAAATTCCAAACAAAATTAACAATACTTAATTGCTAGTAAAGATTCTATATCCTAGAAGTTTTTGATCATTCATGAGAACATAAATACAAATTATATATGATTATTAAACATAAAATAATTTAAATTTTTAATACATATTATTTAAATTTAAAATCTTCAAATAACAGTTAAGTCTTGAACAAGGATTTTATATTAATAAAAATAATTTTTAAAATAAGCTATTAGAATTAACTTAAGACTTAAGGCATGAAAAAGAATAAACACTCCTTAGATTTCTTTTTACTTGTAAATTTTCATGCTTTTTCCTGCTTCAAAAATACTTAAAAAAAATTAACTTAATAATAGTTGAACTCAAATTTTTTTTTTAATTCTTAATATTAATATATAATAATTTTTAAAAATTTATTTTAATTTAATAATTATAATATATAATTTATAATTCAGTTATAAACGATTTTTTGAATAGTAAAATCAAAACCAATTGATTAATTTCGATTTATAATTTTTTTACACCATAATTGACTGAAATTGTTTTTTTCTAATGAGCTTCAATTCGGTTCGTTCAATTTTTTATTAAATATGTCTTCGAAGGCCTTCTCATTTGTTGTTAATAAGGAATATATAATATCAAAAACATCCTTGAGATTTGCTTTAGTATAGCAAGATTTTCTTAACTTTAAAAAATATCATAAAAATCCATCTAATAGTTAAACCGATATAATTTTAAACTTTCCACTAACTTTTATTACTTTATTGTTTTTATTTAAAAATAAAAGTGCTAGTTGAGGAAACTTTGGATGAACAACGTCATCTATTGGATCCGGCTATTTCTAATCACTATTGTTAAAGAGGATCATAGCAACGATATAATCAGACGGGGAGAGAGGATTGAAAGAGTAATAATGGTGGGTTTATCATTGAAACTCATTATCGACCACAAAAGTTTCTCCATTTTATTCAATACACAACGACTTTCGTTTCAATCACCCATCTATATATATATATATATACACACACACACAACTAGCTCATAACTTCTTCCATAATCATATAATCAATTTGCATCACCCTCAAATTAATAATCTTTGTTTTTCGTTTCCATAACCAACGCCCATTTCAATTTCGTTAGCTTACTCAACCACCCTAGCTATTTCATTTCTTCTGGTAATTTCAAAAAAATTAAAAACCCATACCCATCAATCTTCACCAACAACCACAAATCAACATATATACCCATAACACATCTTTGTCATAAGAGTTATTTGATTTTAACCAGCCTAAAAAACCCATTACCCAGCTCCATTTCCACGACAAATTGAGTCGCAAACCACAATTTGAACCTTCGTCTTCCTTGCGACAACTACCCAAACTCCATTTACAATCATCAGCCCTTCCTCTGCAACACTCACCACCCTTGTGACAAACTATCCAAACTCACATTCCACTTAATTAGGATTTTCTGTTATGTTTTCTCTAATTTTTTAAGGTTATTATTTGTAAAAAAAAATTCTCTAGAAAAAGAAGGGATAGATTTTAATCCATTTTTTTATTTCTTAATAGAATCTTTTGACACTATTATGTCTTCAAGGGTATTAGTGATAATATGGCATACTCTAGTGATATAGCATTAAATCTCAGTGATATTTATGAAATTTTCCCTTGATAATAAAGTTTTGATACCTTGGTCCAAGAATTAAGTATTCAAAGCTTAAATCCCCGACTTGCATGTAAATAAATGTATGCATTTTGATTGAAACAAAAAATTAATTTCCATAATTCTCCCTACTTATTATATTGATTTGTCAATAATGTGCTAAACTATGACATATGTAAGAATTATAACAAAAAAAAAACGATATGATATAAGTTAAATATTTGTTTTTTATGATATATGTTCAAATTTGAGCATGTAACTCAATTTAATATTAAAAACATAAAAATAATGCAATAATTCATTAATTATTTTAAAATAATAACATAAAGAATTTTTATATCCAATGAAAAACATAAAAATAATCTTACCAACCCAATTCAAACCAATAAAATAGGTAATGATTTGAAATCTCAATGAATTTGTTCGGTTTTCATTTTTTCAAGAATAAATGAATTAAGATTGAGTTCGATATGGTTTTTATTATTATTTAAAGTGTTTAATTATGTGAGTTGAAAGAATAGAAATTAAACGGTTAAAAAATTAGTGTTGGAAACGTCAAGGTCAAAGACTAAGGCCTAAAGGCCTTTCTAAATAAAACAAGTTCTCTCAAAATTGTATTATTTTTTCATATTTTCATTACAATTCTATAATTACTCCTTGAATTAAGGATTACTTGTTTTACTCCTTGAATTAAGGATTACTTGTTTTACTCATTCAATTAAGGATTACTTGTTTTACTCCTTGAATTAAGGATTCCTTATTTTACTCCTTAAATTAATGATTCCTTGTTTTACTCCTTGAATTAATGATTCCTTATTTTACTCCTTGAATTAATAATTCCTTATTTTTCTCCTTGAATTAATCCTTAAATTAAGGATGATAACTCATTGATTTACTCATTGAATTAAGGTTCTTGATTTACTCCTTAAATTACTTCTTAATTTTATCTACAATACCCCCCTAAAGTTGGATCCATAAGATTTATGGATTTAAGCTTGCACAAAAGTCGTTGAAACTGATGAGAAGCCAAGGCATCAAATGTAAAACTAACAAAAAAAAATGTTGATTACGATAGCAAAAAAAAATACTATTGTTGTCGATATGAGACATTTCATTTTACCACAATACTTCCCCTCCACATCGGGCAGGTAGGAGCTGCAGAAGAGATTTAATTCATCATCGCTAAGAGCTTAGTTTTAATGTGGGACCTTTTCTTTTACTATAATATTCTTCATACACATTAGGTAGATAGAAGCTGCAGGAGATATTTAATCCATTATCGACAAGAGTTTGGTTTCATTGTGTGACCTTCCCTTTTATCATAATACTCCTCATTCACATCAAGTAAATAGAAATTGTAGGAGAGATTTAATCCATCATCAACAAGAGCTTAATTTCAACGTGGAAACTTTCAATGAAAAAAAAGATAGCATATTATATATATATATATATATATATATATATATATATATATATATATATATATATGAAAATAGTGTGATAGAGTAGAGAATCCAAAGCAAGCTCAGGATTCTTCAACAATCCTGAAATCAAGACCAGCACCTGAAAGTACCAAGTCTCCAAACAAAGCATAACCGCCGAACCGATCGATAACTTGAGAAACTGCCACAACCCAGAAAAGGCTTGAAGACTAAACCCAGTCCAAGTCTGCTTACATCTACTGCTCTTCAAAATATACACAAACTGAGCCACCACTATGATCCAGCAGGATAAGCTTAATACCAAAGACAGTCCAATGATACCAAATCCCATTTTAAATACAGCGAGCCAACTAAGTAAAAGGTACACCACAACGGTTGCTGCAGATATGTAGGCGCTAGGAGCCACAATGCTCTGAGCTTGAAGGAATTTCTGAATGGGAAAGTTAATTGCATATGCAAATATTTGTGGGATCAAACCGAAGATGAAACCTTCAGTTGCAGAAGCCACTCGTTTAGGTTCACCAAGTAAGATTAAAATGGGCTTACATAAAATGTAAACCACCATTACTGGAATTCCTGTTAGACAAAGAACAACTATTGATCTCTGTAGATATATTCCTAACATTTCATATCTTTCGGCTCCGTACGCTTGCCCACATAGTGTCTCTACTGCGCTTCCCATACCTAGCTATAATTACATTTATAATTCACTATTTAAGCTCATAGGTTTTACAAGTATTAATTTATTATTTAATCAATAAAAAAAATAAATTTAAGATAATAATTATTTATGTTATTTAAGATAAATAATTATAATCTTGATAATTATAAATATTTTTGTAACTAATAATTTATTACTTAATTTATAAAAATAAAATAAAAAATTTCATTAAATTATATAATAATTGAGAATTATATAAACCCTAATTTAAACTTTTATATATATAATGTAAATAATAATTAATATAAGTAAAATAATTTAAAAATAAAAATTTAGGAGAACTAACTAATTAATGGCCAATGATATTTTGATTTGAGCTTTTAGACAACAATTTATGATAAGGAATCACTTACAAATCGTACACCAAAGTAAGATTTTTTTTTCTAGATATTGGGAAAAATGATATAAAAAAATTTAAAAATTTCTTAATTTAGTAAGCTTTTGAAAAAAAAATCTGAAATTAGTAAGCGTTGCAAAACAATTTTTGATATTTTTTAGATAATCACTATTAAAATTGTTATCAAATAATTATTTAAACATTAATCATAGATCAGACACTAATAGAATCTGCAGCAATCGAACTTTTCTTTATTAAATCATTAAGCAAACATATGTTTATATGTTACAAGAAAAAATATATATCTGTATTATATTTTTTAATATAAGAAAAAAAATATTTTTTAACTTTATATTAAAAATGAGAAAGGGTTATAAATCAAATTACATCTATGAAAATAATGTTATTATGCAATTAAACTTCAAACGGTATCCAATCTTTAGTAAAAAAAAATATTATCTTTAAGCCTAGATTAACCTAAAAAAATTAATTGCGATCTCTAGCACCGTTCCTTTGTACATGTGGTTGTGAGCAAAGTCTACAAAAACTGCATCACTTTTTGATATGGAAATGTTTGAAAAAGATGATGGCTTATTAAAATATGAGGTGGAGAATTGGTGCAACCACACAAGAAAAAAATGGTTTCATTGATTTGATCAAAAAAAATCAATAAAAAGTGAAATATAGGGACAAAATATCTCTCACAAAGCAATTATAAAAGATGTAATGTTAATGCATCCTTTAAAATTGACTATAACTTTTCGGATTTGATAGTATAATGATAGCCTTCTTAAGTGACTAGTATCCAACTTCATTGATGTTTTCAAATTACAATTTAGTATATTATATATAATCTATGTAAGTATTGTCAATATTTGTGAACAAAATATCTAAATATAATTTTAGTTTTCAAATTTTTTTTAGAAGATATTTTCAAGTTGAATAAACTATTGAACTTCAATGATCACATCTCAGACATGTCTTTATTCTTATGCATTTTAGATTGTATATTAGACACATAGGAATAATGCGAAAATATACTACTTGATCGATCGAGTGATCGAGTAGATGGTTTGAAATATTCTCTACTTATTACCAGATCATTCCATGTAAATGTTACTATCATTGATGGAAGAAATGATGTGAACACCATCAAAATAGAGGAATTCGTTGGCTCACTTCAAATATTTTAGATGAACATTTGAAAACCTTCGAAGAACAAAGGTATATATCACTTTCAAAACTAATATAATTGAAGACAATGATAATAATGATAAAGAGTTGGCACTCTTAACCAGAAGATTGAACAAAATCCACAGCAAAAAGAATCCTTGAAACAAAGAACAATCAAGCTATCAAAAGGTTCAAAATCTAAGAGAACTCAAATATGTGAGTTCTGATGGTAAGAAACCTAAACCCATTATATTTCAATATTTTGAATGTATGGGTTTTGATCACTTTGTAGTTGATTGTGCAAATAAGAAAAACCAAACTAGAAGAACTTTTAACATTATACTTACTGACTTTGAAAGTGATAATGATAATCCCAGTAAGTTTGATATTGATTCAGATGATGAAGAAAATGATGCTAAATTTCTACTCAACAAATTTAATGTCACTAGTATTGATGAAGTATTCATAGATTATGTAAGATGTAAAAGAAAAGTAGCTAAACTAAATGACAAACTTAAATATATTGAAATAAATTCCTCAACTATAGAAAAAGAAAAAAATTGAACTATCTAAATATGCTAATATTTTGAAATCAAGTCTTGCATATTTTAAATAGGAAAACAAGAATATTATGCAGGAACTTGAACAATTAAAAGAAGCAATAAGGTGGTTAACAATTAGAGCTAAAAAGTTGAACAAAGTTTTGGATTATGAAAAGCCAACTAGAGACAAGAGAGCGCTAGAATCTATAGACAAGCACATTATGCCATCTTCATCAAAATCAACTGAATTTATAAAACCTTTAAACATGTCCTCCTCACATGATACACGTGACATTGGTTATAAAGATGAGAGCTACACTCATTCAATATCAAAAACCACATCTTAAGACCTTCTAACTCTACTCCTAATGTTACTCATTATACACAAAGAAAAAATAAACCTATTATTGAGTAATCCATTAAGTTTGTGCCTGTTTGCCATCATTGTAGTAGGAAATGTCATATTAGGCCCCAAGTATAGATTTTTTACATAGATGTTAGTTTAGATAGAATTATTATTTGCATAGATTTATTCTAGTGTAATTTTTGGTATGTTTATTAATTTAGATGTAGATCTAGATTTTTTTTTATAATTGTTATTATCTTAGAGAACTGAGACTTTGAGTATTTAAATAGATTGATTAAAGATATTAAAGCACTATTAAGTATAATCTAAACAATTGGAAGCTCGTAAGAGATGTAATTATTAGGGATTAGTCCGATTTATATAGAGAAAAACTAGAGAAAAGACAGAGTAATTGATAAAATGTATGGATCTCTTAGGGACTATATATATATAGAGTTTTAAATGTATAAGTGTCGACTACATAGGGGGTATACGTAACAGCGTGTTAGAGGAGTATAAGATTAAAGCAAAATACATTTAAAGCATAAGGTCGGCCACCCTATGGCTCGAGCTTATGTATCAAGGCTCAAGTTGGCGTATCAAGGGTTAGGTTGGCATATCAAGGCTCGGGAAGACGTCTCAAGGCCTAGGCTAAAGTATCAAGGCTCGAGCAGAGGTATTAAGGCTCGAGCTTATGTCTCAAGGCTTTGGCAGATGTCTTAAGGCTCGGGCTTTACAAAGGTCAGGCAACATGTCATTCCTTATACCTAAACATCACTCCTTCTACTCTTTTAACTCAGTTCTTCAACTGAAGTGGACGAAGTGATCAACTCTTTTTGAGGAAGGGCAATCTACCTAGTTTCAGCTCGAGGTGATCAACTCACTTTGAGCGAGTGTGCTTTACCTTTTTTGAGCTTGAGGTGATCAACTATCTAAGGGAGAGCAGTCTACCTTCTCTAAGGACGAGATGATCAAATCTCTTTAAGGGAGAACACTCTACCTGGTTTGAGCTCGAGATGATCAACTCTCTTTAAGGGAGAACGCTCTACCTAGTTTGAGTTCGAGGTGATCAATTCTCTTTGAGGGAGAGATCTTTACCTTCTCTGAGTTTGAGGTGATCAACTTTCTGATGAAGAGCGCTCTAAATTTTCTGAGGACGAGGTGATTAACACTCTAGGGATAACGCTCTACTTGGTTGGAGCTAGAGGTGATTAACTCTCTTTGAGGGAGAACACTCTACCTTTTTTGAGTTTGAGGTGATCAACTCTCTAAGGGAGAGTATTCTACCTTCTTTGAGGACTAGGTGATAAACTATTTTTGAGTGAGAGCACTCTACCTGGTCTAAGCTCGAGGTGATCAATTCTCTTTGAGGGAGAGCGTTATACCTTTTCTGAGGTTGAGGTGATCAACTCTATGAGGGAGAGTGTTCTACCTTCTTTGAGGACCAGGTGATCGATTATCTTTAAGGGAGAGCACTCTACCTATTCTAAGCTCGAGGTGATCAAATCTTTTTGAATGCGAGTGCTCTACCTTTTCTAAGCTTGAGGTGATCAACTCTTTGGGGGAGAACATTCTACCTTCTCTGAGGACGAGGTGATCAACTCTCTTTGAGGAATGATGCTCTACCTGGTCTGAGTTCGAGGTGATCAAATCTCTTTGAGGAAGAGTGCTATACCTTTTTTGAGCTTGAGGTGATCAACTCTCTAAGAGAGAGTATTCTACCTTCTCTATGGATGAAGTGATCAATTCTATTTGAGAGAGAATGCTCTATCTTTTCTAAGCTTGAGGTGATCAATACTTTGAGGGAGAGTACTCTACCTTTTCTAAAGATGAAGTGATCAACTGTTTTTGAGGGAAAACACTCTACTTGGTTTGAGCTAGAGGTGATAAACTCTATTTGAGGGAAAGCGCTCTACCTGTTTTAAGCTTGAGGTAATCAACTCTCTAAGGGAGAGCTTTCTACCTTCTCTAAGGACAAGCATGTAATATTAGGGAAGAATAATTGATTGCAAGAAATCACGTAATATATATACACACACACATACAAGGATGGTACATGAATACGATAAAACAAGGTATATCAGAAGTGTAAGGTCCTCCTTGTTTCCAATAGATAGATCCCGCATCTTATACAGGGATAGTACATGAATACGATAAAACAAGGTACATTAGAAGTGTAAGGTCCTCCTTGTTTCCAATAGGTAGATCTCACATCTCATTTGAATTGACATATTGTGCTAGACATCTACCTCCTGGCCTTTTTTAAAGAGGCCCATTTTATGGTTACTACTTGGGAGTGGCTTCTTTCATAATGGCGTTATAACAATTTATGGCATTTTCCTAGTCTTCCCTTATCACCTTTATGCCCTCCTTACTTGGGAATTTGATGACTTAGTGGAACATAGATGGAACTGCCTTCATCTTGTGTATCCATGGCTTGCCCATGATGGCATTATAGTGAGTTGGGACATCAATTATCACAAAATTGGTCATCATTATAGATTCCTTAGCCATGACAAGTAGCACCACAGTTCCAATTGCATAAGCGGTGCTACTATTGAGTCTCAACAGAGGTAGCTCTCTTCTTACAATGTTGCATTATTTTATGTCTAGGGCCCTTGTTGATATAAAAGGAACGTCAATTGAACTCCAAGTGTCAATTATGATCCGAAAAAACATCGTAAGATCCTATTCTTAAAGTGATTACTAAGGGGTCCTCGTAGGTAGATAAGGCTTCGTCTATCTCAATAAAGGTGATTTCTAGAGAAGACCTCACTTTTTCTGGGTTGTAAACATGCAGGGAGTTGCACAAGTCTTTGGCGTACCTTTTACACGAGTTATTAGAGGTCCCATTAAGCTAGAGCCCTCAATGTATGGTATGTATAGTCCTTATATTGGATTTTTTGTGGGGGTATATCCTACTACTTGATAGAGCAAGTAGCTTTAAAGTTTCACGTCTGGGTTGTCGCCTTTCTCCCCTGTTGTTGATTACTACAAGGTCCTTTAAGTATCCTTTGGCCAAGAGATCCTCTATTTATTTTTACAGATGCTTTTTGTCTCTTTTCTCATGGCCTATATCTTTGTGAAAGTCATACCACTTAGATGTGTCCTTAAGGAAAACCCTCATTTTTTAGGGGTCATATTACATTAGGCCCCACCTCTATTCTCAACATTGCCTGAGCCAGACTTACTCTTAAGGATGGATCCCTGAAGGGAGATAGTGACCTCTCCCAAGGCCTTATTTTCCAGAACCATTGGCTAATCCCCCTATTATTTAGCGTGAAACACTTGTTTTTGTTGATCCTGTCATCTTGGTTTGCCTTGTTTGGGCTCATTCTTCTTTTTCTTTTTCTTTTTCTTTTTCTAGTGTAGCCTTCACAACTGCCTTGTTGCTCTTAACTAGACCTAGCTTTCTTTCCAAAAATGAAAAATTTTCTCGTCTCTCCATAAGCTTCATCCAAAGTTTGTGGGACCATCTTGGTCAATTCTACAGACAAATCATAATCCCTTAGGATACCTCTATCGCAATAGAGTTTGGAAAATCTGATATCTCTAGCCTTTCTTATCTAAACCTTCTTATATATTCTTCAGTAGATTCGCCACTTTCTTGGGTGATTGAGAAAAGGTGGTATAAATCCTTCCTCAATGGCTTGTTGTACGCATAATTGGTGATAAACAACCCATAAAACTATGAAAAAGAGATTATCGTATGAGGTGCCAGGTTATTGAACCACTTCTATGCACCATCACTTAGGGTGGTAGTAAACATCTTACACATCACGGCATCTCTCTTCCCCAAATAAGGCTCATAAGGGCTATAGCCGTCTTGAAATGTTGCATGTGAGTTTTTGGATCTTTGGTTCCTTCATAGTCTAGGAACTTAGGAGCAATGAACTTGAGTGGTGCTTGTCGTGCTCTATTTCATTAGAAAAGGGGGACATATAGTTACTCACAGTCCCTATCCACGTCATAGGATGTCTTACCTTTTTCTTGCCTTTTGTTGGTCCTTTTTAGAGCATGGTCTTGCTTTCTATTAGCTTCTTCTAGTGCCCGAAATTGTGCCTTTTAGCTTTCTCGTTCTTGCAACAATTGTTCTTTATTGGGCCTTATCGAACCAGAAGAGGGGTTTTCCTCAATTGTATTCTCACCCTGGGTAGGCTCAGGCACAACATGATTTGGCTTGCTTCCACCAATCAGATTGGTGGCTCGACTACCAAGTGAGATTAGGCCTGATTGTGATCAGAGGATTCTGTTTTCTTGCCTGGTTTTCTTAAGCTCTCTTCTTAACTCGAGAAGTTGACGAGCCAGCTCTTGATGGGTGTTAGTTTCCATTTTGGTCTCATCATGGGTAGGCAAGGTGTTATCTAGTTATATCGCTGCTTCCTCATTTACTAGTCTCAATCGACCTTCAGCATGCGTTGCTACTATAGTGATAAGGAATAGGTGATCGTGATTCTGGGGGTAATTAGCAAATGGAATATGCGTTTAGTCTCTTAAATCTCTCTCAGAACTCAAAACGAATCCTTGAAAATATAGGGTCAAAAGCTAAAGCTTGACCTTAGAATTTGAGCCCCATGGTGGGTACCAAAATGTTAGGGATTGATCCGATTTATAGAGAGAGAAACTAGAGAGAAGTTAGAGCAATTAATGGAATGTGTGGATCTCTTAGGAGGTCCATGTATATTTAGAATTTTTTACATGTTTAGGTGCTGGTTACATAGGGTGTACATGTCACAAAGTGTCAGAAAAGTATAAGAGTAAAGAAAAATACATTTAAAGCTTGAGGTCAACCACCCCACTACTCAAGATTGATGTATTAAGGCTCGGATAGATGTTTAAAGGCATGGGTTGACGTATCAAGGCTAAGGTTGACGTATCAAGGCTTAGGCAGATGTCTCAAAACTTCGACAGATGTCTTAAGGCTCAAGCTCTAAAAAGTTAGGCAATAAATCATTCTTTATGCACAAACAATAATTATTACTAGTGTTATTACCAAAATGATGAATAATAATGTTTGTACATAAATATGTATCAATTTTTATTTATTTGTGTCTTGTAATTGAATACTCTAATGCTTTATAATTTTAATAAATACAAATTCATTTTCTAAAAAAAATGAAAAAAAGAAGCAAAAGAACAAGATGGTCTGTTGTTTACAGAGGTGTCAAATAGGATGTGATGTACTATTAATCCATTATATAACCTATGAATTTTGTAAGCATATATCATCTTATTTTTTTGATAAGTTGTGATGATAATAAAATAGTACATAATGAGATATCTTATTGGTCTAAATAGGATAAGTAAAATTATAAAATAAAACATGAATATCTATGATAAGCTCAAAGCTCATTAAGTACAACTTTAAATGAAATAAAATAAGATGAAAAATGATAATATTTAAATAGAATGAAATAACTTTAAGTTATAAACTCATTAGCGATATGAAATGTGATAAGATAATTGGTGGATTAATTACGTTTTATGTTCACAATTTAAGGATAATTTGTAAAAAATATTCAAAACGCTTACTTTATTATAATTATTTTAATAACGTATGGATAATAATGAAAACATACACAATCGTGTATATTTTTAAAATTATAATTATATTAACAACGTATAAATAATGACATAATTTTATCAAAATTAAATATATTTTTATTATTAATTTCAATGAATATAATTATAATAAAATAAATATTTTAAATATTTTTACAAATTTTTGTATTACCTTATGTAACCACGTACAACGTGATTAATCCAAGTGATTAATGCAACAATCAATTGATATCTATTATCTTACGTCAAAATGTCGAAGCTTGCGTGGACTATACCGGCCCATAGCCATCTGGATACCAAATTTGTTGAAATAACCAAATCCAAGACTACCCTCAACAGCGACTCTTCTCTCTTCCCCGTCCATGTCTAACCCTGAGATTTTAGCAAGGTTTTACAACTCAGGTCACCAGTAAGGAGAGAGAGAGAGAGAGAAGAGAGTATGGAGTTCGAGAATAGGAAAGCGGCAACGTTAGCGTCACTGGGGTCACCGGAGGCAGACAAATCACCAAAAGGAACGTTGGACGCTCCCATCATACCCCTCATCAACACTATCAATAACCATCCCTCCTACTTCACCACCAGTTCTTGTTCAGGTCGCATCTCTATCCTCTCCCAACCCACAATCAAACTCAATCCCTCTACCACCAGTCCCAACCCCAGGAAGAAGAAAGCATTAGGCGGTTCATGGCTTTTCATCACTCACGATCCCGCCGATCCCGACGCAGTTCTTAGTCTTTTCTTCACCTCCGATTCAACTCAGACCCTCCACCAGCACCCTCCCTCCGAGCTCGTATTCAGATTCGAACCTCTTATTGTCGCTGTTGAGTGTAAGGACCTTCCTTCAGCTCAGTCCTTGGTTTCATTGGCTATATCTTCTGGTTTCAGAGAGTCGGGAATTACTAGCGTCAGCAAGCGTGTAATTATAGCTATTCGATGTTCGATACGGTTGGAGCTTCCATTGGGTACTACCCAGAAGATTTTGGTGTCTCCCGAGTACCTGAGGTATCTTGTTGGAGTTGCGAACGATAAAATGGAGGCTAATAAGAAGAGGACTGAAGGGTTTCTTCGGGCATTGCTGACCAATGGTTTTGTTGGGTTAGTTGGTATGTCCATGGTGAAGGAGGATGACAATTGTTTGGCTTGTGGTGGTGGTGTTGCTTGTGGTGGTGGTCTGGATGGGGAAAATGATTCTAATGGAAGAGATGAGAATGCTTGTGCTGGTAATTTGATTAATAATGTTCAATTATGATTCATAGTCATTTAATTTAAAAAAAAGTTCTTGGGTTTTGCTTTAACCTATTAGCTAGGGGTTTGCAAAAAAATCCGATCATCCGATCAATTCGATCCGATCCGTTGGTTTTTCATTCTGATTCAATCCGATGGTCGGATTGGATGGAGATTTTTTCCATATGTTAAGTTCGGATCGGATGTCGGATTCCACTACGATTCATCCGATCCGATCCGACCGAAATTAATTATATATATATTTATTAAATTAAATATATATATATATATATTTATTTAATTTTTTAATGTTTTTTTTAAGTTAAATAATTTTATGTTATGATTTATGTAAAAATTTAAAAATTTTATTTAAAAATACAAAAAATAGAGTTAATTAAATTTATTGGTCGGATTGATTGGATGTCATCCGAATAGTTTACGGATTGGATTGAGCGGATGTAAGAGGTGATCGGATCGGTTGCGGATTAGGATGTTTCAATCTGAACGGATGGTCGGATCGGATCGGATGACAGTAAAATTAGCGGTTTCGATCCGATGAACAGCCATATTATTAGCTGTTCGAATTGAAAGTTTGTTCCTTTTTAAGTATATAGTAAAAACATTCAGTTTATGATGTAAACACATAAGGGTGAATGAAGACTATACTCATGTCTTTATTGCAATGAGAATGTATTTGTAGACTGAGCATGACTATTAAATACTAATATACATCTGATTGCAGGACACCTTTCTTTTTAACGTGAAAGCAAGTCTGAGTTTTGAAACATTGGCAGGGTCCACTGGAGCTTCCCATTGTAATCTATCTGTTATTCAAATGTTGGTCCCTGGTGAGCCTGTTGAGAAACTTTTCCTTTGGGGTCACTCGGCTTGTACTTTGGACAACCAAGTGCTTGTTTTTGGAGGGTTTGGAGGCCTTGGAAGACATGCCCGCAGAAATAGTATGCTACTTTTTGATCCCTATTCGGGTACATTGAAAAGATGTAACTTAGAGGGTGTTCCCTCTCCACGTTTGGGTCATACATCTTGTTTGGTTGGAGATAACGTGTTCATCATTGGAGGTAGGGCTGACCCTCGGAGAATTTTGAGTGATGTATGGGTTCTTGATACAAAGAAAAATGCATGTAAGTTATTAGATTGCTCTGGCGATGCTTTTCCTCCGAGGTCAGTTTTTGCATCATGTTTGATTCAATCTACAAAATTTCACCTCTTTTATCATGTCTTTTCTTAGTTGCATTATTCATAGCCATTAGGTTTTATAAAAACCCATTCAAATCACATCATGTTTGATTCAATCTACAAAATTTCACCTCTTTTATCATATGTCTTTTCTTAGTTGCATTATTCATAGCCATTAGGTTTTATAAAAACCCATTCAAATCACAAGCAACATAGATAAAGATCAATATGAAAATAGAATAACAAATATAATTTTACAATTCTTGATTGCATGTACGTACCTCTTTTACTTATTCAAGTGATCACATTTTTTTTTTAAATGCCTATATTTGTTGCACAGACATCGTCATGCTGCTGCAGTAGTGGGCTCAAAGATATATGTATTTGGTGGACTGAACAATGATACAATTTCTTCATCTTTCCATGTCCTTAACATAGACAGTCTACAATGGAAAGAGTTATCTGTAACTGGGGATTTGCCATGTGCCCGACATTCTCATACTATGGTGGCTTGGGGATCTCAATTATTTCTGTTTGGAGGTTACAATGGTGAAAAAGCACTTGGAGACTTGTACAGTTTTGATATAAAAACCTGCCAATGGAAGAAGGATACAGTGTCAGGAAGGAGTCCACATGCTAGGTTCTCCCACTCAATGTTTGTTTACAAAGATAGTCTGGGTATCATTGGAGGCTGTCCAGTTAGGCAACATTTTGAAGAGCTGGCAATGCTAGATTTGCGATCCCGAAAATGGAGGAATTTCAAGCTTGACTCTGCTGGAAAAGGTTTGTTTGTACGCAGCACTGCTAATGTTGTTGGTGATGATCTTGTCATAGTTGGAGGTGGGGCAGCTTGTTATGCATTTGGAACAAAATTTAGTGAGCCAATGAAAATCAACTTGATACCCTTTATGTTGTGGGGTGATAATTATAAAACAGGACTGAAGATTGTTACTCACCAAACTGAAGCAAGAAAGAGAAAGAACAAGGGAGAGTTCCAAGATGTACAAACTAAAAGCATGGAAATCATAACTAAAGCTCCTGCACTAAACAATGAGACTGAGTTGCATGTTCCAAATGGTATACATCAGCAACGTCATTCACTACGTGTATTAAGACTTGAAAGAAAGTATGCCAAAATGGGAAAGGACATATTGAAGAAGTTTGGATGGTTAGACTTGGGAAGAAAAGTTTATTCCTCCGAAGATGGAATGCATATTTGTTTTCCTGTGAATCCAAAATTTTGTAATTTATTTCATGAAAAGAAGCATTCTGCAGTAGATGCATCTGAAGGACTAAATGATTTGTCCAAACAAATTAGTGACGAGAAATCTCTTTCTAATGAGGTCACCTGTTTTGAAGCAATGGACATTCTAAAGGAGTATGGGGCTACTAACATGGAAGATGATGTTGCTGAAGAACGAAAAACTGCTAAGTCTCCTTTGAAAGCTATGAATGAAGCCGTTACTTCTCTGATAAAGGATAAAGGTCTACCCTTTGAGCTTTTGGAGGAGCTACCCACAAGGTTTTTTTATTTTTTTATTTTCCCTTTTGAATCACCGTTCATAACTTCATTCTTGTATCAGAAGCTTGCTTAGATGGGTTATTTTATAATGCTTCAAGGGTCCATTGTGATGCTTTTAGTTAAATGAAAAATTCTTTTTTTAAGAAGTAAAATTTTTCTTTTTAAAAATTGTTTTACTCATATTACAACTCTTCTCTTTTTTCTCCTTAAAGATGGGAGCGACTTGGTGATATTGTTGTCCTTCCAGTATCATCTTTCAAGAATCCAGTATGGGACTCAACTGGGGAGGAGCTCTGGCCTGTTATTGCCAAATCACTGAATGCTCAACGCCTTGCTCGCCAGGTAAGTTATAAACATGACTTTCTCTTACATGCATTATATTTTATGTCTTAGAAACTAGCAGTTTGATAAACATAACTCCTCTATGACTACTAAATCGGCTGGTTGAGATTTAACTTTTTAAGCACCATATGCATAAAACAACAAGCTTTGTTTTGAGATGATTACTTTGGCTCCCTGGTTACAGTCTGCTTTACTTTGGAGTTATAAGTTTTGATTTTTCCATACTCACTTTTACTTTAATGGAAATGCAAGTTTATATGATTTATGACAAAAGTGACCCTCTTAATATAATTTATGTAGGAAAAAACTATTTCTTTGTTAAATGGTTGAATTCCGAAGATTGGCTTATGCAGCATAACCTAATTGTATTTTGATGTAATTCTTCAATTTTAAGCTAGAATACAATTGCCATCTCTGAATTCATAAATTGCAAGAATTTTTAATTATGTTTATTTTGGGAAATGCTTTTGTTACCTTTGTGATTGTTTGGTTAATCCTGAGGGGCTAGGGTTTTTATCTAGTGGTGGAGGAACCATGTGTAAGGTGCCTCATAAAACTTCTTACCTGGGTTCCGATCCTCATTTCAGCAACTCAGAGTCACCTTTTGCTGGCATGTATTTTTGACCCAGAAGCCCAGTATTCATGGTTAGTCAGGAAGTCATGGGTTAGGACTTAGGGCGTAGGAGTGGATTAGACTAATCAAAGGTTGGGATACCATTTCTATTGATTAAAAGAAAAAAAATGGTTTGACTCCTTGCTCATATTTCAAATGCTTATCTTTAATGCTTTTATAGGGCCGAGTTGCACCAACCGGAACAAGGGATAGTGCCTTGGAGATTCTTGTGGGAGATGGAGGCTGGGTTAATCATCGGGAAAATGGAGTTCACTATTCTTTTGATGCTACCAAGTGCATGTTCTCATGGGGAAACCTTTCTGAGAAACTTCGTATGGCCCGGTTAGACTGCAGAGATGAGGTGATTGTGGATTTGTTCGCTGGAATTGGATACTTTGTGCTGCCATTTCTAGTTGGGTAAAGTATCTACGCACTACTTATAAATTTGGAATCTATCTCTACTTTCTATCTGATTGCATATCTCTTGAAGTTATGGAGATCTAGGATCATTTGAAACTAGTACATTTGAAGAGTAACAAATATCTTTCGAATCTAAGGTATAAAAGATACTGGATCTCTTTGCCTTCTCTTTTTGGTGCATGAGATAAAAAATATTGCTGTGCTTTAGCCTCCCTCCCTCCCTCCTATTGCCCTTCAGATCGGATAAGTTGATGAAGTTCAAACTATGGGTTAATATATAAAATACCCCTACATTTTTGCATAAGCCCTCTGCTAAGTCTAATAGCGAACCTTTGTGGCTTTTTTGTAAATTTTTGAAATGTCGGACACAATTAGCAATCACTAAAGAAAAATAAATAGAATAAAAAAGAGTTAGAAATGAAAATTGTATTATTTCTAGATAACTACTGTCATATTATTTCAATTTTTTCATACTAATCAGGGGCATGCCTGTTTTGTTAATCTTGGAATGTCATATTTAAGCTTAAAAGCATTAAACTTTGTCTTCTTCGCCTGATGTGCCAAATCCAGCTGATAATAAAATTGAAGCCATAAATCTAAACTTGCCATAAACGACCTGATGGTTTGGGGCTTGTTTATGGAACAAGATGGACGGCCTCTTTGCTGACAGTTTGGTGCTTCTGTAGATCGTACTCCTCTAGGCTCATGCATGTTCTCTCTTTTGCCTTCATTAATATTATGATAACATCATATTCCACTGGTAATGATATTGAGTAGTGCTGTTGTTCATGGAGATTCCTAGATCTGATTTCTTCAAAGTTCAAAGAAGATGAGCTACTTGAATTTTCTACTCCTTGAAGACCCACTTGTTGAGCCCACCACCGGTTTGCCATGAGTAATTATTGAAACCAGTTAGTATATATCACAAGAAGCAAAAGATCAATACTTGAACAAAATCCAGATCAGAGAATATTACAATTTTTAAAAAATATATACATGGATTTTCAATTTTTGAAATGATGGAAATTTTTGAAACCAACTTGATTGCTACACATAGAGAGAAAAAATGTTTGGAATCAATAGTGCTGCATAAGTCCAGAGATTAAAATATAAGCAACAGATGATATGATATATTAGTAAGGGTGGGTTACACCACAAGTACTTTAGATATGTTTAGAATAACAATTTAGTTATTTTATTATTATTTGTAGAAGTTTGGTTATTTTGTTTTGAAAAAGTGACAATTCAAGAACAAATAATTAATTTTTTCATTTCTTTTTTATTTTTTCTCATATTATTTTAACATTTATTGAGATATCATTTTTGTAGATTGTCTTTAACAATAGACAACAATGATTACAAAATTGATAAAAGTAAAATAAAAATAAAAAGTTTTTAAATTTAATTATTTGTTTTCGTGCGGAAACTTTTTCATAAAAAAATAACTAAACTGCGACAAAAACAATAAAGAGATTAATCTATTTTAATTGATATAGTTAAGGGACTTGGGTGCATTTATCTCTATTAGTAATTAACTAGTTAGTTTGATCAAGAAAAAACATTTACATATTTATATAAAAGACTATGATGGATCACCTTATTCAAAAAAAAAGACAAGATAATAAATAAATGGGAAAATATAAGCCTATTTTATGGCAGAGAGCAACGATATTTGACTCAAATTTTATCAGCCCAGAGGTCGGTACATCGATGAAGAAGACGGAGTTTATAATATCCATTTTTTTCCTTCTTAATTTTATTTTGTGTTAAATTTGATATTCTAAGTTTACCCTCTAAATTATAGGCATATGCACGTGTGCAATTTTTTATTGACATTTTATGTTAATTATTGTAACTACACTACTTAACTTAAAAATTATTAGATTAAATTTTTTTATCATTATACGACTTGTAGAACACTTTACCACTCGACCTTTGTCAATAACCCAATATTTTAATTTATTTAAAAAAATCAGTTTCTTTAATCTTCTTCTATTTTTATTTAAAATTGTATGGGCATTATATTTGGGGTATTTATGATATAAGTTTGGCAATTGATTGTTACTTGTAAAACAATTTTTTATAGAGAAAAATGGTAGTTCAAGTCCGTTATTTTTAACGAAAATGCACTTTAGTTCCCTACTTATTAGGTGGGGCAGTATAAATCTGTTATCTTTACAAAAAGGGATTTAAAATCATTTTGTAAAGATAATAGATACTTTCTCATAAAAAAAGTGGAACTGTACAAGTCTATCATCTTTACAAAATGGACTTCTGTGACCTTTTTGTATAGGTAGAGGATTTGTACTACCCTTATCTAATAGATACAGATCTAAAATGTACTTTTGTTAAAAATAACATATTTGTGCATCTCTTTGTCCTTTTTGTTAAATCACTGTTGGAGTCAGTAAGGTGTCAGAGTTTACAGGATGTTTTAACTTCACTAACACTGCAAGGGTATTTTTGATAATATTACCAAACTTCGAGTATGTTATTGATAGTATTTTTACTCCCGAGGGTGTTTGTAACGTTATGTTGAAGTTCAGGGTGGGACCATATGTACCCTTTAAACTAGTTCTAATATTCTAGTCATGCCTAACAATTCAGTCTCGGAAACTAATTGTCACTTTGGTCAAGTAGAGCTGTGACCCAGAACTTTTACTCCTCCATCCCTCTCTACCTCCTTGCATTTCCATTCTCTCTGGATGTATGGGTGTGGAAAGTAGAAGATGACATGAAACCCATGTGCTGAAAGCACAGGCTTAGTTATTTTTATTCTTACTCTCTTTGTGGTTGCCAACCCTACTTTATCTATTTCTAGTTCCTCAACCATCTTTGTTAAAGAGATAAATTTGGTTGGTCAGGGCCAAGGCAAAATTCGTTTATGCATGTGAATGGAATCCCCATGCTGTTGATGCACTCAAGCATAATCTGCAATCCAACTTTGTGAGTGATCGTTGTGTTGTATTGGAGGGGGATAACAAGATTACAGCACCAAAGGTATGTTTCTTACCAGTTTTGTCTCTAATGCTAATTCTTATGATCAATATTCTTCAGTTTTTTCATATCATTCACCTTTCTAGTTGCTGATCCATATAATAATGGGAACGTCCATAAATTAGTTTTACATTTCCTTTTGAATCCCTGTATGAATGGATATTTTCTCTTAAGAAAGGAAAACCGATTCTACCATTTGGATACAATGAAATGATTGTCTATGCTTGATTTCCTATGAGTTGAGCTAGCGAAGTGATTAAATTATGGATAGGTGATAGTATAAGTCCTTTAGTGTCTTTGTTATCTTTTGTAACATTTTAGTCATTTTGTTTTTGAAAAAATAACAGTATAAGGATAAATGATTAATTTTTTTATTTGTTTCTCATAATTTTTCAATTGTTATTGAGATATTATTTTTATAGATTATCTTTAGTAATAGATAACAATGATTAGAAAATAAAAAAAGTTTTAAAATTTGGTTATTTGTCTGATTCATAACAAAATGATTAAAATATTACAAAAAAAATAACAAAGGGATTAAATTGCTCTAACATGTATAACTAAGTAACCTTAGTAACCTTGTCTCTTAAATTATATGCTTTGGTATTGAAATTATCATGTTGTGTTCTGCCCGAGAGAGAACGTAACTGTGATTCCTAAGTTTGACTAAATTTTTTTTTTCTTTCTCACAGGGAGTAGCTGACCGAGTTTGTCTTGGTCTTCTGCCATCAAGTGAGGGGAGCTGGACTACTGCTATTAGGGCATTAAGGTGACATGTCCTCATATTTATATGACCTGCTTTTGTTTCTGTGTCAGAATTATGTTATGTAATGATTTGAAATGTCACACATTCATTTTTAGAAGCAGTAAATTTTCTAATTTTGAGACCATGAATGAGAGCTACAAAAGGGAAAATTATCACCTCATATAATATTGACATAAAAATATGAAAAATTGACAATTTTTATCCCATAGATTGTAAATAGCTAAAAGTCATAAAAGTTAAACCCTAAAATTAAATTAAATTAACTTCAACTTAATTTGAGGGACAATTTTACCCTTTTGTAGTACTAACTACTAACTCACCATATCAAAGTCATGATCTCATTTCCAAAAGATGGCCCCTAAATTTCAAGCCCATGAGTAATTTAATTTTTCTTGGGTTGGGGTTAGCCATGCATTTGATTTGTATGAAGTATAGTTGTTCAAGTTATGGATTTTTCGTGTTTTATATCCTTCTTTTAAGCTTAATATTATTTTAGATGCAACTGCTACATGCTCCTTATAGGATTCATTGGTTCCCAAAGTCCAGGAATGTATCATCTTTTGCATTTCCCTTGCAAATATTTAGTAATGACTAATGATCCTCATGTTAATGCAGATATGAGGGCGGGATATTACATGTACATGGGAATGTCAAGGACTCGGAGGAGAGCTTTTGGACTGAACATGTGTCTAACTCAATACTTGAAATTGCTAAAGCTGAAGGTTTGTTATTTTTGATGCAATGCGAGAACCTTGACTATGCTTAAATCTGTGTAGGTGCAATACTGATAAATGATAGGTTTACTACATGCAGGTTATTCTTGGGAAGTTTGTGTCCAGCATATAGAGAGAGTGAAGTGGTATGCCCCACACATTCGTCATGTTGTAGCTGATGTAAGTTGTAGAGCTACTCAGAAATAAAAGAACAGTTCTAGCAATATTATTTCATACCCCCACATTTGTAACGGACTTGGCAACACAATTATGGTCCTGGCTAGGCGGAAATTAGGTTTCTAGGCTTCAAATCATCGAAGTGAGTCCCAAAATGGTAAATTTAGGGGGGTTTATTAGGGCCTTGTACTCTGCTATTTATTCATATATTTATCGATTATCGGTAGAACCCACCGTCAAAAGTAAGATAGTCAATTGCTTCCATTTATTATCTCAATTTAATGGTACTCCACTTATGGATTCTACATTTTAGTAATTTAATTACTATTTTAGTTTAAAGTGAACTATTGGTACCTCAATTGTAACTAAATCTACACATGTATTCTAAAAATTTTTTAGAATGTATTATTTGATTTTTAAATTTTTAAAACTTTATAATTAGTTTTTAAACTTTTAAATCTTGCGATTTAGTTCAAAAATTTTAAAACTATATATAGATTTAAAATTTTTGATTTATAAATATATATTTTAATAGTTAAGTTAGAACTTATGTTTGAAATTTTAAAATTTAAGGATTAAATTATAGTATTTAAAATTTAAAAGTTTGAGATCAGATCATCTATTTTAAAAATTTGAAAATTTAAGCGTGAATTTAATTAAAATTTAAGAATCAATCGTATAATTTAATCTTTCATGTATAAGTTTGCATTTATCTTTGGATGTATAGTGCCGGTGATTGTAGCATCTCCAACTCCCGCATCTTAATGATTGTTTTATTAGTTTGCATTTATCTTTGGATGTATAGTGTTGGTAATTGTAGCATCTCCAGCTCCCGCATTGTTGGCGTGTAAATTATGCAACCTTTGAATAGGAAACTATATTTAGAGATGCAAAGATACGTATTTTTTAATATTTTTAATGAATTCATTTTATAATATTATATCATTTTATTTAAATATAATTTCATTTTATCTTATTTAAAATTGTAGTCTTAATAGATATAAACTTAAATATATGTTGTATTATTTTTCTTATTGAATTTATATTATAAATTATCATTCATTATATTTTTGTATTATTATTTGTCTCATTTAGGTTCTTTAATAACAAATGAAATATCTCAATCAATATTATTTTATTACCATATAATCTCATTAAAAATTGAGTAAGATAAGATATATAGTATATTATTACATAAATTTCGTTAACATATTATTTTAATTTATACAATTTATACAGTTTATTTTGTTAGCAGGAGAAATACAAATGACAGAAACTTGTACAAACATCATTTATTATTGCTACGGACCAGATAAATGAATCACTAGTGTAGAGTGATGTCCTTAATTATAGAAGTTGTTATCTTAATTATGATTATGTCCACTTATTTCTAAAGTCATAGGTTCATGCCTCAGGGTGTTGGTGGGTTTGTGCTTTGTGCTTCAATGTAATGGGTAATGGGTCCTAATATTAAAGAGATTTTCATTAATAATTCATCAGAAACAGTATTTTTTTGTCCCATCATTTTCTTACGTAGAGAACTAAATAATCGTTCGTGTATATATTTTTTTTACAATTTTTGTTTTTATCTCTTGCACCAAAATATATATATATATATATATATATTTTTTCTTTGTTTGTTTGAATATTTTAGGAAACAAATAAATAGAATTCAAAATGAAACATGTACAAAATCAACACAACTAATTTTACGTGGAAAAAACTTTCTCGGTGTAAGAATGAAACAACTGTTGGGAAATAACGCAAATTCCCGATGCAAACTTATGAAAAGCAAAGAATATAAAATAACACACAAATTTGATAATCTGAGTTTCGCCAATCTTCTTCGTCTCCTCGACCTACAGATCTTTTCTTGAAAGAGTAGAAATTACATGCGTGTTTACAAATCTCACAACCCACAACCCAATTACACTCAAGAAAATTACTCTCGATTTTCTCTCTCACAAAAGCTTTGCTTCTGCAAGCTTTTCTCTCAATTGGAATGAAAACTTTGGATGGTTAATTCATTACAATTACACATCTATTTATAGGAAAATTCACTCCTTGAATTACTCCTTAAATTAACGGTTCCTTAAATTGCTCCTTGAATTAAGCTCCTTGTTTTGCTCATGAATTGCTCCATGTTTTTGCTCCTTGTTTTACTCCGTTTTGCTTTCCATGTTTGCTCCACGTTGCTTCCTTAAATTAAGGAGCTTTATAACAATCTTCCCACTTGAAGACCGATTTCAATCTGTCTCACACCTTGATCAATGCACGGCCTTTTCTAGTCTTTGTTACTTGTAGACCAATCAAGCCGAGCACAACTGACTTCGGTTTGTCAATAGTCACCACCTTTGTTAACATATCCGTTGGATTTTTGCTTCCTTGAATCTTCTCCAGGTATTAACACACATCATCTTCCAATAGAGATGCGATGAAGTGATAACGAAGTCAATATGCTTTGTTCTAGAATGAAATGTGAATTCTTCGCCAAGTGTATTGCACTGACTATCACTATCTTGCAGTAACATTCTTCTCTTGTTTGAATCCCACCACCAACAAACCTTGAAGCCATATCATCTCTTTACTAGCTTCCGCTATCGCTACATACTCGACCTTCCGTAAGTGGATAGAGTGACAATTTTCTCGTATTTGTGACATCCAACTAATGTACCGTAGTTCCAACAAGATATAATAACCTATAGGGTGGTGCTTCTTCTAGCGATCAACTTCACCTCCAAAGTCCGCGTCTACGTACCCTTGTACTTTTAACTCTCCTTTACTAAAGTACAAGCACTTTTACGTGGTGCTCCTCGCAGATACCTCAAAATCCACTTGATCGCTTCCCAATGAGTTTTTCCTGGATTTGACATAAATCTGCTAACAACTCCCAATGCACGTGGCCAATGTCCGGTCTCGTACGGGACCATTGCGTACATTAAACTTCCAATGGGAGGCATAAGGAACCTTAGCCATGAATTCTCTCTTCCGTTCAGGGATCGATCCTCGGATAGGCGAAAATGGTGACGGGTGTGCTAAGCCGGCTTGGCATCGCCCATGTGAATCTTTGCAAAACACGATTGATGTCTTTCTTTGGAGATAAGCATGAGGATCCTTTCTTCTTATTTCTTGTGATTTGCATTCCAAGAATCTTCTTTCTTTGGACCTAAGTCTTCATGTCAAATTCCTTTGACAATTGCTTCAACCTTTTAATATCATCCATATGTCCGAACCTCGCTACTAACATATCATCAACATAAAGTAGTAAAATGATATAACTCGACCTATATCTCTTGAAGTAGCAACAATGATCGCATTGCACTGAAACCTTCCTCAGTGCATTTTAGTCACAAATTTTTGTACCATTGTCTCGGGGCTTGTTTCTGTGCCATACAAACTCTTCTAAGTCCGCACTTGTTATTCTTCTTTTCTCTCGAGAAACCTTCGTGGTACATGTAAATCTCTTCATCTAAATCTCCATGAAGGAATGCGTCTTCACATCCAACTGCTCAAGATGAAGATCTTCAATGATGCTACAATACTCAATACGATCCGATAGTATTGAGCTTCACAATGAGCAAAAATGTCGGTGTAGTCAACTCCTTCCTTACATTTGAAACCCTTGACAACTAGGCGGGCTTTTGTATCTCTTGGAACCATCACGCTCTCTTTCACCCGGTACACCCATTTGTTATGAAGTGCCTTCTTTCCCATTAACTCAATTTAGTTCCCGTATGCGGTTGGAGATGAGAGATTTCATTTCTTTCTTTCATAAGAAGCTCCCACTTTGGAATCTCGAGTCGACAAGCTTCATCATAAAGCATTCGAGGCTCCTCCATCACCAAGCCAACATATAGTTCCCATGATCTCCCGTTAGGCACGTGAGGTCGAGAAGACCTTCTCAATACGGAGCCGAGTAAGAGGTTGTGGTGTGTCGAATGCCGTGTACGCTTTGTCCAACAAGTTCCTCTGGGCCGAGGACTTGTTACAATTGGTTCATTGCGGAAGTATCCTGGGACATCATCGCACGCATGCAAATCTTGACTCATTCTCGCTCACGAGTCATTGGCGTCTATTTTACGCATGTCCTTATACATCACCCTTTCGTTGAAAATCACATCTCTGCTACGGATAACTTTCTTCTTTTCGTCATCCCAAATACGGTAGCCAAACTCATCCTCACCATAGCCAACGAATCTGCATTTCTTGGATTTGGGATCAAGGTTATTCCTGCCTTGGTCACTGGTATGCACAAATGCTACACAACCGAAAAACTTTTAGATGTGATAGTTTCACCTCTTTTCCGCTCTCCATACCCTCTGCGGTATTCTATGCTCCAATGGAACAGATGGGCCTCGGTTGATCAAGTAGCTGCCGTGTTGGCTTCGCCTGCACACCCAGGTAGACCGGTAGACATTTGTATACGAATGCTTCTCGGCTCTTTCTGTCAACGTTCGGTTCATACGCCTCGCCTACACCATTGTGTCGAGGCGTGCCCGGCACAGCTTCTTTCCATTCTCGATCCCGTGCTCATAGCAGAAATTTTTGAATCTGGTGTCTTCATATTCACCACCATTATCTGCTCGAGCTTTTTGATCTTTAAACCCGTCTCATTTTCCACCATAGCTTTCCATCTTCCGAAAGCCTCAAATACTTCGGACTTATGCTTTAAAAAAGTAAACCCATACCTTCCGAGAGTGATCATCAATGAAAGTCAATCTTGTTTTCCACCAATAGATGAGGCCGTCGTTGGTCCCCAAACATCGAGTGAATAAGCTCTAGCCTTTCCTTCTTTGGGATTACGCAACTTGTACGAAACCGACTCTCTTTTACTTTCCAAGTATGCAATCTTCGCATGTCTATCTCCGTGTTGTCGCACTGGGAAGTTTTCCTTCGAGTGCATAATCTTCATCCCCTCACTCATATGGCCTAGTCTCTCGGTGCCATAGATTTGGTGTTTCATTGCTCGTCCATTGCAGAACCGAATTGAACAACGTGCCTCTGCGTCAGCTGTAAAGAGTGCCACTTTTCGCCTCGAGCAACCGTCATTGCACCCTTTGAAATCTTCCAATCATCACCATGAAGATCGTAGTGTAGCTCTCATCGGCCAAGCCCCACCGAGATTAAGTTCCTCGAGATCGGGAATATGCCCGACATCCTTCGGTTCCCAAACAGCATCCGTTCAACTTAATCTTCACTACACCTTGCCAATAATAGCACATGGTTGATCATCACCAAGATATACCTTTCCAAGGTTTGGGGACATATTTCTCGAAGAATTCTTTTTGTGAAGCATGGAACGATGCTCCGCAGTCTAACACCCAAGATTCTTCCTTGCTCTCCAAAGAGCATATCAATGCATCCTCTCTGAGGTGGAAGTAACATTTGCCTCCGCCTTCACTTGTTTGTCCTTGGTGCATTCTTGCACCGATTTTGTAGTGCGGTTCTTCCACAATTCCAACACTCGATAGTCTTCTAGCTATAGGGAATTATTAGGATTCTGGATTTGGACCTCTGTCTTTTGATCTACCTCGGTAGTCATTTCTACCACGTCCATTTCCTTTGGTTGAATTTCTTCCTCTCGACTCGTATGCAAACCGAAGAGGTTGACGATTCACTGTCTCTACGTCGATCTCTTCACCGAGAACCAAATCACGAACATCGTCAAATTTCAACTTATTGCTTCACAGATGAGCTACTCACAAATGATGACATAGGTAGCATTCCACTTTCGACAGTAGAAGACAAAAGTATCAATGCTCGTACTTCTTCATCGAATTCAATTTCCACCGAACTCAACCGGGTTGTAAGCTGTGTTGAGTCGTTGAGATGTTGAGCTACCGACGCACCTTCCGAGTCATCCGCAAATTGAACAAGCGCCTCATCGAGTGCACTTTGTTTCGAGGCCGATGGCTTCATACATATTGGAGAGAGGCTGCCATAAGACCCGCCGTGGTCTTTTCCTTTGCTATGTTGAAAGCAACATTACGGGATAACGTCAATCGAATAACTCCAGGGAGCTTGTCATGCAGAAGATTCCAATCTTCTTCCTTCATAGCCTCCGGCTTCTTCCCGAGAGAGGTTGATATAGATTTCTTTGATAGATAATCCTCTATCTGCATTTTCCAAAACCCGAAATCGTGCCATCAAATTTCTCGAGTTTCACCCTTCCTTCATCTCTGCGGCCATTGCTCCTACTAAAATCGACTTCCTCTGGATCGTTTTTGATTATTTCCTTGCGAGAAAATTGACGAAATCACTACCAATAGCTACGATACGAGTTGTTGGGAAATAACGCAAATTCCCGATAAGCCAAACTTATGAAAGCAAGAATATAAAATAACACACAAATTTGATAACGGAGTTCTACTTCAATCTTGCTTACGTCTCCTGGGACCTGCTTGAGATCTTTTCTTGAAAGAGTAGAAATTACACAAGGTGTTTACAAAGCTCACAACCCACAACCCAAATTACACTCAAGAAAATTACTCTCAATTTTCTCTCACAAAAGCTTTGCTCTCTAAGCTTTTCTCTCAATTGGAATGAAAACTTTGGATGGTTAATTCATTACAATTACACATCTATTTATAGGAAAATTCACTCCTTGAATTACTCCTTAAATTAATGGTTCCTTAAATTGCTCCTTGAATTAAGCTCCTTGTTTTGCTCCATGAATTGCTCCATGTTTTGCTCCTTGTTTTGCTCCATGTTTTGCTCCATGTTTTGCTCCATGTTTGCTCCTTAAATTAAGGAGCTTTATAACAACAACCACGATATTTCTTTCCAAAACTTTTACTATCAAGAAACAATTGTACAAAATTTTTCTCTAGATAAAACTAGAGACAAACAATTAATAACATCATCAAGAACACAATTTCTTAGAAACTAACAATTATTTAAAGAAAATGAAGAGATTTATCCAATTTCATAGTCACTGTTCACGGCCCATATTTTCCTAAACCGGTGAGCCAAATCTTACTGTTCAGATTGAAGATTCTTAAGTCATAAATCTTAGTGCAAAATTTAAGTTCAATCAGAACACAAACAACCTTTTATCGGAGCACTTATGAAAACTTACTGGAGAAAAAAGAAATAAAAAAATTGAGTTTTTTTTGCTGCTACTATCTAACTGTTGCAGCTTTTAATTTTCTTCCAAACAACCCTAAATGTGTTTATTAATGAAGCAATAAAATGGATAAAACTACCCCTTCTTTTTTTATAGACCATTAAGCTATGTGTGTCTTTTTGGTCTACTCCAAATAAAAGGGAAAATCCAACAATATATATTCAAATTGCTAAATATCACAAAAATATTGTGGTGGGTTATGAGAATTGAAAATCAGGTACCGGCCGGTTGGTTAAGAATTTGGAATTAACAAAGAGGTGAGGCCATTTTATGAAATCAACCCAATCACTTAGTATTCATATTGGTAATATTAATTAATCTGGTACGCTATCTATCGAAGAGTTGTAAGAGTAGTGAAATTAATTAACTCAGCAATAAAATTTTGAACCAAAGAACTAGCCTTTAAACAATATGTATGAGTTGCTAATTTTCTAATAACAGAATGTGAATGATCTAGGAAGGTTTACAGAAATGGAAGATAAAAAAGAGAAAAGATATCAGAGGAAAAAGATGAAGAATTAGGGTCGGAAGGAATACTCAGAGAACATGCGTTTTCAATTATTTAGGGACAAGCTAATACATTCATATCAAATATTCAAAGTCTGCAAACCTCAACTTGTTCAAAAACAGCAAAAGAGGCCTAAAACATCGATTAGGCATCACTACATCTCATTTAAAATGTGAATATAAAATCATATTAATAGAAAATATAAGTAATTTCGTATATATTCAGATGGGATAACAATGGTGCTTTTCAACCAAGCTTTGGGGTTTGGATATAAAGGACAAGAGTCCATGATAACGTTAAGGTAATGCTCAATGGTCTTTACTGAATCACTTTGGTTAGGAGGAGTTGGTTATTGCAATAAGTTCTCAAGAGTAATCACAAAGCCATAAGTATGAGGTGGTTTTGGTTCCAAAGAAACACGATGATGAATTTTAAGTGGAATAGATAGAAATGTTTTAAGTTTTTTTTGGTGGAGAACCAAGAATACTTGAAATTGGTGGAGGTAAGGTGATTGATTTATGGGAAAGCTCAGGATTACCCTTCTTAATTTTGGGTTGGTCCATTATGTTTGGAAGTGGAGGACCTCGAATATCCTTTAAAGGTGAAGGAATTTTTGAAAATTTAAGTTTATTAGGTATTGACTCCATTCTTGGCAATTGAACCTAAGGTTTTCTCTTAAACTTTTCAACATCTTGACAATCTTGATTAGGTTTAAGAGTAAGAATCTGTTATTGTGGTTCATGGAAAAGATTTTCAAGTTATCCTTCTTCAATGGAATGAGGTTTGGGTGAGGATACAAAACAATTGGTCAATCTATGAACCTTTTTTGGTGGTACACAGTTTGACTCATCATTAAAACACATTAAACGCATTCTTTTCATCACAAAATTCATTTTAGGCCAAACAACAATTTGTTTTTTTTTCATTGTATTTATACATTTTTCATTTGTACTTCAATAGTCACTAGCATGACCAACCAACTTTTGTTTAACATAATCCGCAAATTGAGAATCAGTTATAACATAGCAACTAAACATGTCTTCTAATTGTTCCCACCAATCCAATAAACTATCCTAGTTTCCTATCCCATCAAAGACAGGTACAACATATTTGAGGATATGTAACATTGGGGAAAAATTGGTATGGCAAGGCATGACTCCAAGGGATGGCAGTACAAATGAAATTTCAATAATATTTTCTACCACATAATATGATTAGCAAACAAAAATTCATGAGAAAGTTATAAGAGTGTGTTGGAAAAATCGGATATATTTTTACTATTCTAAGTAGTTACTATTCACTTATGATTTAAATGAATAGAACTCAAACTAACCCGACAAAATAATACTATTGTAAATATAATGCTAAAATATACTAAAGCAGATATTGAAAAAAAAATATTAAAGAAGAAAAATAATAACACCAGAAATTTAATGAGGTTCGATATAAATATTACCTAGGTTCCAAATGGATGAACTCCAAATTACAACTAATTGGGCAAAATTGAGCTAATCAATTACCCTTACAAAAAAGAGGAAGATTTACAAATTTTGGGATGTTTTGCAAATGGTGAAGGAGAGCTTTATTTATAGCCCCAAATCCAACACCCATCTTCATTCCTAACCAATGTGGGACTTTTCTAATTTGCTCACTAAGGATCTATATAACAAATCTCCACCTTAGCGACTTAGTGATTCTTAAATGATTTCTTCAATCACTAGATCAGTGACGCCAGTGCCAATTCAGATTTGCAAGATGTTAATCAAGTCCAGACAATGTTTGAACTTGATTGCTGTTACCACCTTGGTCATCATATCTATGAGATTCTCTGTAGTACTGATCTTCTAAACTAGTACTCCATCTTCTTCAATAGTCTCTTGCACGAAATGATAACGAACATCAATTTGCTTTGTACGTGCATGGTAGACTTGGTTCTTTGCTAAATGAATAGCACTTTGACTATCAAAAAACACCTTAATATGTTTTTGACCAACTCCCAAGTCTTCAAGCAAACCTCGTAACCAAATAGATTCCTTCATAGCCTCTGTAACTGCCATATACTCTATCTCTATAGTAGAAAAAGAAACTGTGGATTGCAAGGTAGGCTTCCAATTGACTGGTGCTCTAGCAAGAGTAAACACATAACTAATAGTTGACCGACGCTTATCTAAATCTCCTGCATAGTCGGAATCACAATATTCGACTGCACATTGACCAACTGTATTATCCTGCTGAAATACTAAACCAACATCTACAATATTTATAATATATCATAGAATCCATTTCACAGCCAATCAATGTCCTTTACCAGGATCATGCATATACCTACTTACATTTCCAACCGCATGTGAAATGTCAGGTCTTGTACACACCATTGCATACATCAAGCTACCAACCGCAATTGCATATGGTACCTTTGTCATATATTCTCGTTCTGCATCATTCTTAGGAGATAATTGAGTACTAAGCTTGATTTGAGGAACTAGCAGAGTACTTACAAGTTTTGTCTATTCATTCATACCAAAACGTTGTAGTATCCTCTTCAAATATTGACTCTGGGTCAAACTAAGCTTCCCCTTCTTCCTGTCTTTGCTTATCTCCATACCGAGAATCTTCTTAGTTTCTCCCAAATCTTTCATCTTGAACTCCTAACTTAGCTGAGCCTTAAACTTCTTAATTTCTGCTTGGCTCTTCGATGCAATCAACATATCATCGACGTACAATATGAGATAGGTGAAAAACTCATCTTATAGCTTGCAAAAATATACATAATGATCATGTGTCCTTCTGGTGTACTTCTGTTGCAACATAAACTGAGACATAGATTTCCCCTTCTAAGTCACAGTGTAGAAACACAGTTTTCACATCAAGTTGAACTAATTCCAAATCGAATTCTGCTACCAAGGCCAACAAAATTCTAATGGAAGAATGTTTTACAACTGGAGAAATACTTCATTATAATCGATTCCCTCCTTCTAAGCGTAGCCCTTAGCCACCGACCTTGCCTTGCAAATACCATCTTTGTTAGGAAATCCCTCTTTCTTTTCATACACCCATTTACAGCCAATTGCCTTCTTGCCCTTAGGTAGTTGTGTCAACTTCCATGTTTTATTCTTTTGAAGGGACAAAAGTTCTTCATCTATGGCTTCCTTCCATCTTTCAATTTCAAGGCTTTTGATTGTTTCTTTATATATGGAAGGAACATCATCATGCACAACTAAAAGTGCACAGGCTACCGTATTCTTAAACTGAGCAAGTAGGTCTTCCAAATCCTTGTATCGAGCAGGCATCTTGACATTTTGTCGTCATGGCCTATCAACTGCAGTTTATTCTTGTTGCTATGGAGGTTCTTGGGTTAAAACCTCTTCATATAATTCATCTTCTATCAATGGAGGATCAACTTCTGTCTTATCTTCACTAATTGGATTAATAATTCTACTTTCAAACTCCACATGCTTTGGAGTTTGCTTCACCTGCTCTAAAGTGCCATCAATCTTCTTAGTTACCTTTCTCAACAAGGAAGATTCATCAAAGGTAACATCTTTGCTAAAGATTATATTTTTTGTTTCAAGGCACCATAGTCGATATCGCTTAGAACTAGAAGGGATCCCCAAAAAAATGTCTTTCTTGGCTCTTGGGTCCAACTTTGATTATGTTACATGGTAGTATGGAGTTGAACCAAACACATGTAAGAAATCGTAATCTCTAGTAGGTTTTCCAGACCATACCTCCATAGACGTTTTGCCTTCAAGAGTAGACGATGGTAGACGATTGATGAGATGACATGCATATGTCACAACCTCAGCCCAATACTATTTGCCTAAACTAGCATTTGACAACATACACCGAACCTTCTCCAGTAAAGCCTGGTTCATACGTTCTACAACTCCATTTTGGTGTGGTGTTTTTCGAATAGTGAAGTGTTGCACTATCCCTTCCTCTTCATAAACTTTCATAAATGGATCGTTTATGTACTTAGTGCCATTATCAGACCTCAGACGTTTGATCTTATTACCAATTTGAGTCTCAATCATCTTCTTCCACTTGAGAAAAATTCTCAGCACTTTATCCTTCTTCTTCATGAGATACACCCAAACTCTTCTGGAAAAATCATCAATGAAAATGAAATAATAATGTTTGCCACTTATGGATGGAGTTCTTGTTGGCCCCCATACATCAGTATGGATGTAATCCAAAATACCCTTTGTATTATGGAGAGCAGTGTCAAAGCTTACTCTTTTCTGCTTCCTATAATACACAATGTTCACAGAATTCTAACATGTCGGTTCTCGCATCTTTTAACAGGCCTTGCTTTACTAGAATCTGTAAAGCTTTTTCACCAGTATGTCCCAAACGCATATGCCACAGCTTGGTAGTTTCTGAATCTCTTTCTTCCTTTGAAACTACTGTTGATGTTGTCCCAATAACCGTACTACCAAGGTAGTAGTACAAGTTATTCTTTCGAACACCTTTCATCGCCACAAGTGCTCCAAAAGTAACCTTCAATGCCCCATTTTGTATGGACACAATAAAGCCTTTTGATTCTAAGACTCCCACAGTAATGAGATTTTTCTTCATATTTGGAACATAATGAATATCCGTCAAGACCTTGGTTGAACTATCTTGATTCTTCAAACGAATTATATTGATCCCCAAAACTTTGCATGGATAATCATTACCCATGAAAAAAACTCCACCATCTAGTTCTTCAAAGTTAAAGAACCACTCCTTGTTAGGATACATATGGAAAGTACACGTTGAATCAAAATCCAATCACCAGGATGAGATGCTGTTGATGAACCAACCAATGCAAAATCTGAATTTGAATTGCTTTTAGCTACACATGCATTAGACTGCATAACTTTTCTTTTCTTTTGCAGCTTCAGACAACTTTTCCTCCAATGTCCTTTCTCATGACAAAAGGCACATTCATCTTTACCAAGCCTTCCTTTTGTCAGAGATCTACCTCTCCTTCCTTTTTGTTGTGTTTGCGGACGTCCTCTTACAGACAGTGTCTCTGTTGTTTCATTCCTGCTTTCTTTCTTATCTTTCTTTCTAATTTCATAACTATACAAAGTAGTGCAAACATCCTCAAAAGACATTTTACCCTTCCCAATGAGTAAGCTCGTAATAAGGTGATCAAACTCATTAGGAATGGAAGCTAACAACATCAAGGCTAAATCTTCATCTATTACTAGTCGATTGAAAGCAGTAATGTGATCATTTATTGTAGTACCTGGAAGGTATTCAAAACAGAACAACTTCTTCTTCAAATAGAGCTGATTCTGTCCACTCTTCTTCATAAAATTTTTCTTCAATGCCTTCCACAACTTACTTACGAATGTCTCCTTCATGAACGTATACTTTTGTTCTCTTGAGAGACACGAACAGATTGTACCACATGCCAATCGGTTGATATTTTTTCACTCTACTTCATCTGTTCCATCTGGTTTCTCTTCTTTAGTGGCGATATCTAGACCTTGTTGAAATAGAGCATCTAGAACTTCGCCTTGCCACATGCCAAAATGACCGATTTCATCAAACTTTTCCATCTCGAACCTTGCATTCATCACCATAGTTCTGCCTGACGTGGATGATTGGCCTTTAGTTGAAAGAAAATTTTCTTCCACCATTTTTTCAAATTACAACAACTAGCAACTATATTCCAATAGCAAACAAATATAATACAAACAAGTGCCTAGGTAGAAACCTTCACCTTTGATACCAATTGTTGAAAAAATCGGGTATATTTTTCCTATTCTAAATAGTTACTATTTACTTATGATTTAAATTAATAGAACTCAAACTAACTCGAAAAAATAATGATATTGGAAATATAATGATAAAATATACTAAAGTAGATATTAAAGCAGAAAAATAATAACACCAGAAATTTAACGAGGTTCGGTATAAATGTTACCTAGGTCATTGGGCGTCGTTGACCAATTCTAGTATCTCCAAATGAATGAACTCTAAATTACAACTAATTGGACAAAATTGAGCTAATCAATTACACTTACAAAAGAGAGAAAGATTTACAAATTTTATAATATTTTACAAATGGTGAAGGAGAGCTTTATTTATAGCCCCAAGTTCAACACCCATCTTCATTCCTAACCAATGTGTAACTTTTCTAATTTGTTCACTAAGGAGCTATATGACAAAGTGATACCAAACCAAAACTCAATTGAATCGAGTCTTCAATATGCTTCAAACAAGTTTTCGAATTTTGAATCAGAAATTGTTCAACATGTAAAGCTCCAATACAAACCAAAGTAAATGTGTAAGGAGGTGGGTTCAGATTGTGAGTTTGAAACAATCTTTTCCATTCTTTGGAATCACACCATAGATCAAACCAAAGTAAAGAAATAATGCTTCTTCTAAATCATCGTTAGATTCGATGATGAAAAATATACGAGAGGGAATAGGGTTGTAAATATGGTTTTTTGGGTATCTGGGTTTTTGGGTTGCAATAGTGATTGCTACTGATCGTTGGGAAGATTAAAATGGGTATTGGCCTATTGGGTTGTGGCAAAGTGTGGTGACAGAGTGTTTGGATGGTGGGTTTGACGGAGTAAGCTGGTGGAGCATATAAAGCTACTCCATCTTCAATAGTAATAAAGCTACCCAAGACATCAGCTACTACAAATGTCTAGCAACCAGACTAGTTTGCAGAGTTCAAGAGAAGTTCTAACGACAAACTGGTGTTATCCAACATAATATCAAGCAATTAGAACCTTCATTAAGAACAAAGACTCATTCCAGCCCCAATATAAAAGGAAAGCACATACACTATAACAACAAAACAATTGAAATAAGAAAACACATATCCAATTTTGCTATAACAAGAAAATAAAGCAAAATTAAAACAGAGTAGAGCATTAAAAGTCAAGAAGTAACCGCAACTTGGTCAAGTATATATATTAGAATAACTCACCAGCACACTGAGTAGTAACTCTTCGGCAGCTAACTATGAAATTGTCGCATCCAAATCCATTGCAAAATCTTCACCACAGACATTAGGTCTTTGACTAGATATTTAAAAAAAGCTAACATTCTCTAAAACTTTTAGTGGCCTCTTACCAATTTGTGTTCCTTGAATATCAGCATCTTTGCCTCTCCTATTACCAGCAGCCACATTCTCTTTACCGCTACCCATAAATCGTATATCATCATTATTCTTCTCACTGGAGTTACCTGCATCCAAAGAAAATCCCACAATCCCTTTCTTTCTCAGTTCACCATCACAAACATGTACAAAAACCTTCACATTTCTATTAGAGTGAAGCCACTCACCATAGCTTGCATACTTTCCCCATCTATGCACTGATTACTAACATTGTCACATAAATTTGATTTATGTAATTCATGTAGGTATCGCTCACATGGAAAAGAAATAAAAAATTTAAATATAACCGCATTTAATAAATTCATAAATAAAAAAATTATATATATATATTTGGTTAAAATTTGATCAGTTACGTGACCAATATTTGGTCACCTAAGGGATAAACAATGTTTTTGTCTTAGGGACACACTAAAAAGAGAAATAAAGCATAACCAAATAAATAATTTCTTTTGATGAAAAATAGTTTTGCGTGTGTGAGGAAGTGAAAGATAATATTTTAGAAAAATATTTGGGATAATTTTCTAAGAGGGGGTAACAAAATAGTGAGTTTGGGAAACACTTGTGTGTCACTATTTTGAATTTATCTCAATTTGTTGTATTGTCTCTCACTTTGTATCTATTAATTTTTTTACATGAAGAAATATTTTTCGAAGTTTTTCTCATGGATGTAGCCCAAATTAAAGGGTGAACCACGTTAAATTACCTGTGTAATTATTTTATTCTGTTGAATTTATTTTATTTTTACACATTGTGCCCCAACAATTGGTATGAGAGCTGATATAGTAAAATTCTTAATATGCTTATGGTTGCAACATAGATTGATTTACCACATCATAAAATATTTTATTAAGTCCAGAGCGTATTTATTTATAGAAAAAGAAACACAACAAAAATGTCAAGTCAAAAGGTAGATATTGAGAAATTTGATGGCAATAATAATTTCTCTTTATGGTAAATGAGGATGAAGGATATTCACATTTAACAAAAGGTCCATAAGGTGTTACTGGAGAAAGAAAAGAAGGAAGTAACTGTCATCGAGGAGCAATGGGAGGAGATAGATGAGATTGCATCCAGTACAATCCATCAAAATCTCTCAGAAAATGTCTTGCAAAATATTGAATCCAAAAATTACAAGATTGCAAAAGAAACATGGAAGACTCTAGAAAAAGTGTACATGTCAAAGAACCTTGTCAATAAATTTTATTTGTGAAAGGAGCTATATCAGATGAGAAAGGACGATAATGTGAGCATGATGCAGTGCATTAGCAATTTCAATAACAAACATTCTCACTTAGTAAGATTCAATGTTAGTTTCAGCGATGAAGAGAAAGCTGTGATATTGCTGGCATCACTACCTTTATCATATAATCATCTCACAACAACTCTGACTTAAGCGAAAGACAAGATGGAGTTTTAAGTTGTTGTAGAAGCCCTGTTGTCATATGAAAAATAGTACATGGAGAGATATTTAGAAGCACAAGCCCTTATCATAGAGTCCATAGGAAGGAGACAATACAGATAACAAAAACCCAGAGGCAAATCAAACAAATATGCCAATGTTGAATGCCATCACTTAAGAGGAAAGGTCACATCAAGAAATTTTTCTGGGTGTTCAAGAAGGAACAGGAAATGAACAAAGGCAAAGTAGTGAAGAAATATGACAATAGTGATGATGAGCAAACAAATACCATAAACGAGTTCAACATAGTTTATGATGAAGATTTTTTCAATCTTGCATCACACGAGACTAGTTGGGTGATTGATAGTGGTGCTATAATTCATCCCATATCGTGTAGAGAATTTTTCTCATCATACTCACCTAGAATTTTTGGTGTTGTTAGAATGGGAAATGAAGGCTTGTTAAAGGTTGTTGGCAAAAGACATGTTTGCTTGGAAACAAATAATGGAACGAGGCTATTTCTAAAGGATGTCAAGCTTATTCCAGATATGTGCCTGAATTTGATCTCTTTATGCAAACTTGCAAATGAAGGATATTATAGCTCCTTCATTTATGACAAATGGAAACTTACAAAAGACTCCTTAGTAGTGGCTAGAGGTGAGAAACATACAGCTCTGTATATAATGTAAGCGAAGCTTTCCATCAACATAGTAAATTTCATGGAGAAAGACAATGCAGTTGAATTATGGCATAGGAATCTCAATCTCATGGGTAAAAAATGTATGACAAATCTAGCCAAAAAGAAGATACTACCCGAAATGGATAAAGTACATTTGAAGAAATATGTTGATTGTCTAGTAGGGAAGCAAAACAAAGTTGTTTCAAGAGTTCCCCTCCTTCCAGAATGAATAATATTTTTGATCTAATTCATTCATATTTATGTGGATCAATGTCAAAGTCACTTGGTGGTGCTCAATACTTTGTGATTTTCATTTATGATTATTCAAGGAAGACATGGGTATATCTTCTGAAGATAAAAGATTAGGTGCTAGATGTCTTCAAAGAATTTCATGTCTCAGTTGAGAGACAAATTGGGAAGAAGGTTAAGTGCATTCAAATAGCAAATGGTGGAGAATACATAGGAACTTTTCATGCTTATTGCAAAAATCATGGTATTCGACATCAGATGACACCTCTAAATACACCATAGTTGAATGGCTTAGCTGAGAGGATAAACAAAACTTTGATGGAGAGAGTCAGATGTCTACTCTTACATGTAAAGTTGCCTAAAAATTTCTCGTGTGAAGCTATACTCATAGTTGCACATGTGTTGAATCTTTCACCCTATACGCCTCTCAAGATGGATGTTCCAGATAAAGTGTGGTGAAGAAAGGATGTTTATTATGATCATTTGCAGGTGTTTGACTGCAAAACATGTGTTCATATCCCTAAGGATGATAGATCCAAAGTTGATGCCAAGATAAGATAGTGTATTTTTATTGGCTATAGATTTTATGATTTGGTTACAAAGAGACTTGTTAGGAGTTGTGATGCTGTATTTGTTGAAGATGAGACCGTTGAAGATATTTTAAAATGAAGAAGGATGTTCCTAATTCCAATGGTGACTCATCAAATTTGGAATTAATTCCTCCAATATCAGTACTAAGATAAGTTGGAAATAAAGACTAAGTTTATCCACCTGATGGAGATGATGCTCTTATAGAAGTTGGTTTTGAAGATGAGGGAGATAATAATGTTTATTATCTAGTACCGACACCTATGGATTCTCCCGTTCCATTTAGAAGAAGTGATAGAGTGAGACAAACCTCTACAACATATCCTCTAGATGAGTATGTAAATTTCACTAATGGGTGAGAACTTGAGAGTTATAAAGAAGTCATGGATGAAGAATCCAAACAAAAATGGATGGAAGCCATGCAAGATGATATGAATTCCTTGCATGAGAAAAAAACTTTTGAGTTGATGAAGCTGCCCAAAGAGAAGACGAAATTGAAAAATAAAAGGGTGTTTAGGGTTAAGCATGAAGAACACAGTTTTAGTTAGCGTTACAAAGCCAGATTGGTTGTCAAGGAATTCAACCAAAGAAAAAGAGTTGACTTTGATGAGATTTTCTCACCAATTATGAAAATGACATCCTTCCGTACTGTGCTGGGGTTAGCAATAAGTCTTGACTTGGAGGTTAAGCAAATAGATGTCAAAACTGCCTTCTTACATGGTGACTTGGAAGAAGAGATATACATGGAGCATCCAAAGGGTTTCAAGCAAAAAGGAAAAGAGGATTATGTTTGCAAATTGAAGAAAAGCATTTATGGCTTAAAATAGGCACCGAGGCAATGGTACAAGAAGTTTGAATCTGTTATGAGGGAGCAAGGCTACAAAAAGACTACTTTAGACCATTGTGTTTTTGTGTAGAAATTCTTTGATGATGATTTCATTATTATTTTGCTCTATGTGGATGATATGATATTGTTAGCCAGAATATTTCTAGAATCAATAACTTGAAAAAGTAGTTGAGTAAGTCTTTTGCTATGAAAAAATTAGGGCCAACAAAGCAGATTCTTGGCATGAGTATTATTAGAGACATAGTCGCTAAGAAATTATGCTTGTCACAGGATAAGTACATTGAGAAAGTACTTTAGAGATTTCATATGGACAAGGCTAAAGAGATTAGTTGTCCTCTTGCTAATCACTTTAAGCTAAGTTCTAAGCAGAGCCCTTCTACAGAAAAAGAGAAGGAAGAGATGAAAAATGTTCCATATGCTTCAATAGTTGAAAGTCTGGTATATGCCATAGTTTGTATAAGGCCAAATATTGCTCACGTAGTTTGAGTTTTGAGTAGATTGCTTTCAAATCCTGGAAAAGAACATTGGGCTATAGTGAAATGGATTTTCAAGTATCTTCAAGGTTATTCTAAAATATGCCTATGTTTTGGAAATGACAAACCTGTGTTAGTTGGATACACAGATGCAGATATGGCTAGCAATATGAATTCTAAAAAATCCACTTCAGGTTACCTGATTACATTTGCAAGGAGAATTGTGTCATGACAGTCAAAGTTACAAAAATGTGTTGCACTATCCACTACAGAAATAGAGTTTATAGCAACAATAGAAGCATGTAAAGTGTTGCTATGGATGAAAAAGTTCTTGAAAGAACTTGGGTTGCAGCAAGACAATTACCAGTTATTTTGTGATAGTCAGAGTGTTATCCACCTTGGAAAGAATGCCTCATTTCATTCGAGATCAAATCATATTGATGTGAGATATCACTGAATTGGGGATGTAATGGAGAGGAAGCTACTATAGCTTGAGAAGATCCATACAAAGGAAAATAGATCAGATATGTTGACCAAAAATTTTTCAAGACAGAATTTTGAATACTATCGTTTTACTGTTGGATTGGTGGAACTCTTCATGTAGTCGAAAGGGGAAGATTTGTAGGTCCCACCCATATAAAAGGGGAAGAAAATAAAATTTTTAAGTGGAATCACATTTGACAAATTAATCAAATAAAAAAAATTATATATATTTGTGTCTAAAATTTGGCTAGCTAGGTGGCCAATTTCTAGCCATATAAGGGATAAACAATTTTACCTATAAACAGACAATATTTTTGCCTTAGAGAGACACAACAAAAAGAAGATAAGCAAATCAAAGTCAAATGAATAATTTCTTTTGATGAAAAATACTGTTGTGTGGAAGAGAGTGGGAGATAATAATTTAGAAAAAGTATTTGAGATATTTTTTTTTTAAAAATGAGTGACAAAATAGTAAGTTTGGAAAACACTTGTATGTTAATATTTTGGATTTATCTTAATTTGTTTTATTATTTCTCACTTTATACCCATTAATTTTATTAGTATAAGAAATATTTTTCAAAGTTTGTCTCATGAACGTAACCGAGATCAAAGGATAAATTACGTTAAATTGTCAATATTATTATTTTATTCTATTAAATTTATTTTATTTTTAACAATTTTTTGCTAACAATTCTAATGGTAGTAGAAACTAGGAAGTCACTCATATTTAAACTATAACAATACATGGGTAACACCAATACGTATCCAAGCACTAGGAACTAACGAGCAAGAAAGATCGAAGCAAATTTGAAATCTAACATACCTTATTGTCCACTGGACAACAAAAACCTATCAACTTCAAGAACAACACCGAAAACACTAGCAATTATCCTCACAATGATATATGCCCTCCAATCCATAGGCAAGTTATGAATTTGAAATCAAATTGGAGAAGTGTCAAAAACAATGCTAGGAGGAGACAAACCTGAAATCAGCTTCCGCATCACAAACAAGGAATTATCAAAGCTCCATGGAGCTTTCTTCAAAATCATTTCTTTAAAGTAGAAAACAAAGGTACAACGATCCACCATCTTAATATCCAGACCACCATTTCAGTCCAGTTCTTTCGATGAAATCTCGAAAGAGCCTCCAAGTTAACCGACCATCGACATAATTTGAGCAGCAATCGCAAGATTAGAAATCTTTTATTTTTTAAGAGCTTCTTGCGGGAAATATTTTTTTCTAGTAGGTGCTTTTGGCAATACAATAGATATTTGTCCATAGAAATGAAGTATGCAAGAACAAGATAGATCAAGTTTTATAAACGATCATACAATTTGTTCATGCTGTTTGATTAAGAATGAATCAATAATGCCTCTTATTTTATTTTTTTTTCAATTTTGGTAATATGTCCTGTTAGTATATGGTGATGCATACCTTTAATGCTTCCGAAGCAAGTATAAGTTTCGATATTTGGTTTCCATTTGAACCAGATCATTAAGAAAACGAACCAAGAAGAGAAGTGTAATGCCTAAGGCTTTGAAGAAGAAGCTGCACTGTGAATATGGACTAGCATAGCCATTCTATACCTAAGTGGCTACTAATATTGCAAAAAAGTCTCAATTAATTAAAAAATCATATTTCAATTTAACTAAAATGAGAATTAGTGAATTAAGTTTAGATATTTGAAAAATTGGTAGCTCAAATGAACCCGAATCCTAGATATTCTATTGTTTGTATGGTATTCATGAATGTCTAGCATATTGTACCACCGACTGTTCTTTTATGGGAACTATGTTATTAAGATTCTTTTGGGATACAAAAGTTTCAATTTTTAGATACATGTTTAGTTGTTAGGTACAATGATTTTTCTAATTTTTTTTTTATAAATTTACGTTAAATTAGAGTAATCGAATTTACACATCCATATTTATATAATGTTATTTGGATACAAGTCGGAAGAATCATGAATTTTGTATATTGCTCTGTTATTCTCGTTTAATGAAATAAAATGGTTGAAATATCTTTTCAAATCATTTATTGAATACCAAGTTGATCTCTTTTACATGACAGGAGAGAATGAGAATCCCAATTGTATGTGCGCATATACCATTTGAGTCGTGCATTTAAAACCTCTAAAAATCCCGGAAATCAGGTTCCAACCACTTGATGCCACGTCCAATACTAATAGGACACATGATGATTAAATTCTCAAGAAAAAATGAAAAATGATATATAACAATATTAAATAGTATAATCATTCTACCATGATTTACACGATAGAAATTGATTGAATATGTTGAAACAAGTTTGTTAAAACAGTGTAGGAATAATATTATCGATAATTTGAAATGAACTGCTTGGGTTGAGTAGCAGATTATGTCGCTCTCTTTAAGGCGTTTTGCGGCTATGCCCAAATTTGTGCAAGCAAACACAGTCCCGTCGTCCTCAGGATAAAACAGCCTAGAATCTTTTTTCTCTGTCTCAAAACTTCACTGCACTAATGGAGACCGGAATGCTACACCTGAAAAATTTGTTGCTCAGAAAACTGAAAAGTAACTTAGAATTGCAGAGAGAATTTTTTTTCTTAGTAATATGAGTTTGCATATTGCTGTGTTAAAACTGAGAGCTGATGCCCTCTATTTATAGGTTTCAGAAACCGTGTGACCATTATGATAATAACGATAATGTTTGGGAATTGAGAGCGTAACATCCATTTTGAGTAATGAAGATTAATGGCCATTTTCTGAGTAAAAACGAGTAACAGACATTTTTGTGAGTAAATACGAGCAACAACCATTTTTCTGAATAAAGAAGAGTAACGGCCATTTAACGGTCATATTCTGATAAAAGTAAACAATGGCCACATTCTGAGTAAAAGAAAATCACAGTTGTTTTTCTGAGAATATATATATATATATATAACAACCATTTTTTGAGTGGAAATTTTTTTTTGTAAAAAAAAAATATTTTTCCAAAAAAATAAAATATCACCTCACCTCATACACACGCACACGCACTTGGACTCAACTCGACACGGCATGGCACAGCCGGTCGGTCGGACGGACGGCTATGGCGGAGACGCGTGCATGTGTGGTATCACATTTTCCTAGGTCCTTTTCCCTTCCACAAAAGTGGGTACCCCTTGGGCCCAATCCCAATAGGCAACTATTCACTATTTATACCTCTTTTAAATAATGTAAAAAAACAATGTGGGACAAGGCTTTACATAATTTTTTTTATAAACTTCATCTTTTCCAACAATCCCCCACTTGAATTTTATATAAAAATAATTTTCATCGAGCAACCGAACAATTAAAATTACAAGATTGTGCATAAGCAAAAAAAGGTGTCTATCGACTTGAACCTTTGCATACTGTAGATGTTTTAGCATATACTAGAGTAACTGGTAGTTTTGAACTCTATCTCTAACAATCATCACACACATAACCTTTCCAAGGTGTAGTTCGAAAATCCCTTGCTTTATGGTCATGCACGTGTATCCTAGTATAGTGAATGCTCTAGTAAATTTTGCCCAAAATTTTCATAGGAAGCAGCCACATTTCCACATTCCCACATTCACATAGATGAGTCAATCAAGAGTACTCCTGTAGTTACGTACTCCACTCCACATAGAGTATAGAACTCATTAAGAGTTTAATAATTAACTCATCCTTTTTATCGCTTTAGGACTTCATGCTTCTAACAATATAGAATGGGATTTGAAAACAACATGATACATCTCATATCACTTCATGACTTGTTATTACCCTTTGAACTTATTTCTTGGGATCTCCAGTCTATAAGTTGGGTTACCATCACAAGTGACTCTTCATTCTAAGGGCATTAATCCCATTCCTTTTGAGGTTTTGAAAACCTTTTCTCTCGATAATCCTTTCGTTAAAGGATCTGCCAGATTTTCATCAGAACGTACATGATCTACTCTTACAGCTCTCGTAGAGAGAAATTCTCTAACAATACTATGCTTACGATGTATCTATCATCTCTTTCCGTTGTAGTAATGGTTCTGAATCTTTGCAATAACCGCAGTACTATAGCTGTGGATCAAGACAGCTGGTATCAGTCTTTCCCATAAAAGGGATCTCAGCTAACAGACTTCTTAGCCAGCCTACTTCTTCACTAGCAGTGGCTAGTGCTATCATTTCAGACTCTATTGTAGATTGAGCCAATATTGTTTGTTTCTTAGACTTCTAGGAAACAGCTCCACCAGCTATGTTAAAAATATAGCCACTAGTTGCTTTGGAGTCTTCTGATAAAGTGTTCCAATCTGCATCGATGTATCCTTTTAGAACAGCGGGAAACTTATTATAATGTAATCCAAGGTATATAGTTCTCTTAAGATATCTCATAACCCTTTCAATAGCATTCCAATGCTCTACACTAGGTCTACTGGTAAACCTACATAGTAGTCCCACAACATAAGATATATCTGGTCTAGTACAATCAGTAGCATAACGTAAGCTACCAATGATGCTCGCATACTCAGTTTGTCTAACACCATCTCCGGTGTTCTTGAACAAATTTACACTAGGATCATAAGGGGTACATATAGGTTTGCAGTTAAAGTAATTATATTTCTTTAAGATCTTCTCAATGTAGTGAGATTGATCTAGAGAAATTCCCTTTTCAAACCTAGTTATCTTTATACCAAGGATTACACTCGCTTCTCTAAGATCTTTCATATCAAAATTAGCACTTAACAAAGTTTTCACATTGTTCACAACATGAATATTTGACCCAAAAATAAGCATGTCATCCACATATAAACATATAATAGTGCAAATGTTATCTTCTAATTTATAATAAATGGATTTGTCACTTTCATTTATTTTGAATCCATGTGAGATAACTAGATTATCAAAATTTTCATGACATTGCTTAGGTGCTTATTTTAGACCATAAAGGGATTTATCTAGTTTACAAACTTTATTTTCTTGACCTGGGATAACAAAACCTTCAGGTTGATCAATATAAATTTCTTCTTCTAAATCACCATTTAAGAAAGCAATTTTAACATCCATTTGGTGTACTACTAAATCATGGATATCAACAAGAGAAAAAAGTACATGTATGGAAGTTATTCGTGTGACTGGTGAAAAGGTATCAAAGAAATCTATATTTTCCCTTTGCATATACCCTTTAACTACAAGACGAGCTTTGTACTTTTCAATAGTACCATCGGGTTTTAATTTCTTCTTTAGTATCCATTTACAACCAATGGTTTTGCAACCAGGAGGTAAGTCAAATAAATGCCAAGTCTTATTATACTCAAAAGTGTCCATTCATCATTTATGGCTTCTTCCCATAAGTTGGCATCTAAAGAAGATAATGCTACTTTAATCGTTTGGGGATCTTCATCTAAGGTATAAGCATAAAAATCAGACCCAAAATCCTTAAGGGTTCGAGCTTGTTTACTTCTTCTAATTTCAGTGTTTAATTCTTCATTTTGTTCACTAGTTCTAATTATGGGTAAACTACTAAAAGACAAGCCCCCACTATTTTTAAATTTAAAGGGAAACCTATGTTCATAGAAGTCAGCATCATTTGATTCTATAGCTACATGATCATTTAAGTCATAGAATTTATAAGCTTTACTATTCACAGTTTATCCTATGAATACACACTCATATGCTCTCCTAGAAAGTTTATTTCTTTTAGGATCAGGGATCCTAACATAGGCTAAACAACCCCAAGTTTTAAAATAAGTTAAATTAGGTTTCTTATTTTTCAAAATTTCATATGGTGAAATTTTATTTGTAGATTTAGGCACTTTATTTAGCACATAGCAAACAGTTAATAAAATTTCTCCCCACTAATGGAAAACAGCACCAGAGTTTAATAAAATTGCAACAACTGATTCAGTAAAAGTTCTATTTTTTATTTTAGTTGTGCCATTCATTTTAGAAGAATAAGGTGCAGTTTTTTCATGAATGATTCCATGAGTTTTATAAAAATTATTGAAGATATTGGAATCATATTCAGTGCCTCTATCACTTCGAAATCTTTTTATTTTTTTGTTAAGTTGATTCTCAATCTCAGTCATAAATATTTTAAACATGTCAAACACTTCACTTTTATTTTTCATTAGATATACATAAGTGTAATTTGAACAATCATCTATAAAAGTTATAAAATAGCATTTTTCATTTCTTGTTAAATTTCCATCAAGTTCACATATATCAGAATTAATTAATTCTAAAGGTTTAGATTCTCTAACTACTGATTTATGTGAAGTTTTGGTTATTTTAGCTTTGACTACAAAAATCACATTTTTCAAAATCATTCAAAGATAGTTTAGGAATTAGTTTTAAAGTACTCATGTTCTTGCTTATACGTTTATTAACATGACAAAGTCTAGCATGCCAAATATTAAAAGAACTCAACATATAAGCATAAGAAGAAGTTTTATTGATTTCAACATTTAATTTAAATATGCCATCAGTGGTGTACCCTTTCCCAACAAATATATTATTTTTAGTTATAATATATAAATCAACCCCTATAGTTTGAGTAAATCCAAACCCAACTTTGTTAAAAAGATAGCCTGAAACTAAGTTCTTTCTCATCTCTGGAGTATGCAAGACATCCTTCAAGATGACAGCCTTTCCAGAGGTAAGCTTCAATACCACCTCACCAGTCCCAGCAACTTTCATGGAGTGGGAGTTGCCCAACAACACTTTCTTATCCTCAGAATCAGAATAGGACTTGAACATGTCTCGATCATAGCAAACATGGCGAGAAGCACTAGTGTCCATCCACCAACAAAATTGGCTTTAGATATCATAGCAATAAGTTGATCTTCGGTAAGGTTTGCCTGTGGGGCAGGACGATTCCTGTTCCGGCAGTTCCTAGCTAAGTGGCCAAGTCTATTACAACTATAACACATGAATGTGTTAAGGGGGTTGAGGTCCATTCTGGGGAGGATAGTTTCTATTTCTATTTTGGTGATTGAGGTTTTGGTTATTATTACGATTCTTAGTTTTCATATTTCTACCTTTAGGTTTCAGAATTACAGAGGAGGATTTTTTATTGGTAATGTTATTTGAGACTACAAGTAATTCATCTATTTGGTCTTGTTTTCGGGCTTCTTCTTCTATTCTTAAACGGGTTATAAGATTTTCTAAAGAAAATTCCTTAGTTTTATATCTAAGTGTATTCTTAAAATCTTTCCAAGCAGGGGGTAATTTATCTATAATGATAGCTACTTGAAATTGTTCATCTAAAGTCATACCTTCAGAAGTTATTTTGTGTGCTATCTTCTGCAATTCGTGTGATTGAGTTTCCACTGATTTTCCATCAATCATTTGAAACTTCATGTATCTACTGACAGCATACTTCTTAGTTCCAACTTCTTCAGTGTCGTACTTCTTTTGAAGTGCTTCCCAAATTTCCTTAACAGACTTATCAGAGTTATAATAATCATACAAGTCATCAGCTAAACAATTAAGAATATAATTTATGCATCTAGGTGTCTAAATCCTTAGTTGCATCTTCAGTAGGAAGAGTAGATTGTATTGGTTTTTCAGTAGTAAGAGTAGAAACGACTTTTTTCATGGTTAAGAAAAATAACATTTTTTTGTCTCGGCTCGGACGGTCGGATGATGGCAATGGCGTGCACGTGAGTGTGGTATCATATTTCCCTAGGTCCTCTCCCCTTCAACAAAAGTGGGTACCCCTTGGAGCCCAATCCCAATAACCAACTATTCACTATTTATACCTCTTTTAAATAATGTAAAAAAGCAATGTGGGATAAGACTTTACTTGAATTTTTTTTTATAAACTTCATCTTTTCCAATAGAATATATGCAATGTATATTTTAACCAATTACAACTTTACACGTAAATGATGGTGAATGTCACTACTCATTTGAGAAAGATGTTGTGAGAACATAAGCAATAGATTTCTCACCCATATTGCAATTTGAGCAAGACCCAATTGAGACATTTGACACTTTATTGCCTCTGTATTTGAACAATCAGATTTTGAGGTCTTTACAAGAGTCATTACCTAATGAGCTTGCTGCTAGGATGAATGCTATGAGTACTGCAACTGATAATGCTGTTGAGTTGAAGAAAAATCTTTCCATGTTCTATAACAGAGAACGCTAGGCCAAAATTACTTGAGAGATTTTGGAGATAGTAGCTCGTGCTAATACTTTAACTTTAGATCTACTTCTTCTTTCCTGATTAGTGATCACCATACTTGTTCTTATTTATTTGTAGGTATTTTAATTGGTGCTTCACAATGCATTATTTAATGTGCATGTTTCAGAACGATTAAGTAAAAAGTTTACATATTTTTTGTATTATAATTCTCAACTTTGAGTCCATTCTTATCGGTAATTATGTAGAGGTTAGGAGGGTAATTGATTCTCTCTCAGCTTTTATTAACATTTTTTTAGATATAATATTTATAAAATTATAGTTAAAATATATATATACAAAATAAGTTTGTTTCGTCTCTATAATTTAATTTTTATATTTAAATAAGATATATTTATAACATTTTCATAAAAAATAAAATAATAATTTAAAAAATAATATTATTTTTTAATGATCATGTGGTAAACTAAACTTCTAAATCTAGTACATTGAGTAGTGCAATGTATTTGGATCGAGAAAACACTCCATTTTTGTATTTCAATTTTTTGTTAACTATATATAATACTAATAATCTTGAGCATTAAGTGTTTCAACTTAAAGCAGTTAACTTATTCTATTTTTGGGTTTTTCTCCTTATTTGGAGTATCCTAAAAATGGCCTATATGATCTTATGACCTATGGAGAAAGTAGAAATTTTATCCATTTGATTTCTTTATTAATCAATCCATTTAAGGTTTGTTAAAGAGTGAATTCAAGAAGCAGCAACTGGTAGCAAAAAAAGCAAGCAGAAAAACTAAGCAGTTTTTTAGTTTCTTCTTTCTCCAGCAAGTCTTCGTCAAATGCTCTGATAAAAGGTTATTTTAGGTCCGATTGAGCTGAAATTTTGCAAGAAGATTCGCGATTCAAGATTCTTCAATCAAATTGGTGAGATTTGGATTTAGTTCATCGGTTTGGGAAAATCTAGATCGTAAATAGTGACTACAAAATTGAGTTAGATTTCTCAATTTTCTTGAAATAATTATTAGTTTTTAAGAAGTTATATTCTTGATGATGTTGTTGATTGTTTGCCTCTAGTTTTATCTAGAGAGAAATTTTATATATTTTTTTCTTGATAGTGGAAGTTTTAGAGATGAAGTATCGTGGTTATTTCCTTCCTACACCATGAAGGTTTTTTTACGTAAATTGGTTGTGTTGATTTTGTACATGTTTCATTTGGAGCTCTATTTATTTGTTTCCTAAAATGTTCACACAAAGAAGAATAATATGTTTCATTCTACTGTTTAGAGCTTGATTAAGTTTGAATTAATATTTTGATTCTCCTAACAAAGTAGTATGAGAGTTGTAGTTATTATTGTTGAATTTTTTGTGTTAAATAATGGAAATTTTTTTTTGTAGAATGATTACTTTGAATGGTTCTAATTGTCACACTTAGAAAGGAAAAATGGAAGATCTCTTTTATGTCAAATAGTTTTATTTACCGGTGTTTGCCTCTAAGAAGCCAGAAAAGTTGTCTAAAGAAGAATGAACTTTGTTACATCGACAAGTTTATGGGTATATAAGACAGTGGGTAGATGATAATGTTTTGAATCATATTAGTAGAGAAATACATGCACGATCACTCTAGAATAAACTTGAAGAGTTGTATGCTTAGAAAACAGGAAATAATAAAATGTTTCTCATAAAGCATTTGATGACTTTAAGGTAGCAATATGGAACTTCGTTAATAGATCACTTGAATATGTTCCAAGGAATAATCAATTAGTTAGTTGGAATGGGTATCAAGTTTGATTATGAGATTCAGGGGTTGTGTTTATTGGGTACATTGTCGGACTCTTGGGAAACATTTAGAATGTCATTAAGTAACTCAGCTCCAAATGGTGTAATCAATATGGATCTGGCTAAGAGTAGTGTTTTGAAAGAAGAAATGAGAAGAAAATCACATGAGTCTTCTCAACAGTTAGAGATTTTGGTTACAGAAAGAAGAGAGAGAAGTAAAATCAAAGGTTTCAAGAGCAAAGAAAAAGGAAGAAGTAAGTACGACAAGTTTTCTAATGTTGAGTGTCATCATTGTGGCATGAAATGGCACATCAAGAAATATTGTAGATAGTTGAAGCAAGATAACAAGAAGAAAGACAAAGAACAAGAGGGTGATGTTGGCAAGGAAAATGATCGAGTTGTCACCACTAGTTCAGAAGACTTTCTCGTTGTTTATGATGAATATGTTGTCAATATTGCATGTCATGAGATCAATTGGGTTATTGATAGTAGAGCCTCAATTTATGCTGCATCTTGAGAGGACTTCTTTACATCCTATACAACAGGTGACTTTGGGATAGTAAAGTTGGGTAATAATGGCTTAGTTAAAGTTATTGGTATTGGAGATGTGTGTTTATAGATGAATAATGGCACGAGGCTACTTCTTAGAGGGGTAAAGCATATTCCTGAAATTCATTTGAACTTTATCTCTACAGGTAAACTTGATAATGAAGGATATTGTAATACCTTTAGTAATGGTCAATGGAAACTTACTAAAGGTGCTATATTTGTTCTCGTGGGAACAAACATTCCAGTTTGTACATACTACAGGCAAGACTTTTCAAAGACATTATTAATGCTGTGATAGATGAGCTCACAGTAGAATTGTGGCATAAGAGACTTGCTCACATGAGTGAGAAAGGCTTGGCAGTATTGACTAAAAAGAATCTTCTTTCTCGAATGAATGATGTTCGTTTAAGAAGATGTACTCATTGTTTGGCAGGGAAGCAAAATAGAGTTTCTTTCAAGAGTTCCCTTTATTCAAGAAAATAATACATACTTGATTTGGTACATTCAGATGTATGTGGTCTTATGAAGACAAGAACTTTGGGTGGTGCCAGTTATTTTGTGACCTTCATAGATGATTGTTCAAGAAAGTTATGGGTGTACACTTTGAATAGAAAAGATCAAGTATTAGATGTGTTTAAACAGTTCCAAGTCTTACTTGAGAGACAGACTAGGAAGAAATTACGGTGCATCAAAAAAGATAATAGGAAGAGTATTCAGGTCCTTTTGATGAGTATTGTAGGCGTCAGGGAATTCGACATCAAAAGACACCTCTCAAGACTCATTAGTTAAATGGGTTGGCTGGGAGAATGAACAAGACATTGGTTAAAAGAGTAAGATGTCTTCTTTCGCAAGCTCAGTTGCCAAGATCTTTCTAGGGTGAGGCTTTAAATATAGTTGTACATGTTTTTAATCTCACACCATGTGCTTCTCCTCAATTTGAGGTACCAAACAGAGTTTGGACTGAAAAAGATGTTTATTATGATCATCTTCACATTTTTGGTTGCAAGGAATTTGTGCATATACCAAAAGATGAGAGATCCAAGCTCGATGTGAAGGCACGAAAATGTATCTTTGTTGGTTATTCTCTGGATGAATTTGGCTACAGATTTTATGATATAGTTGAGAAGAAACTGGTAAGGAGTCATGATGTTGTGTTTATAGAAGATCAAACTATACAAGATGTTGAGAAGATAGAAAAAGAAGTCCATCTATATAGAAATGATTTGATTGACTTAGATCTGGTTCATTTATCAATACAGATGGAACAAAATGTTCAAGATGACCAACATGGTTCAGATGATATAGATGCTCATATGCAAGCTCAAATAGATCACCAGATTACTGATTAGTTTCCAGAACTAGAAATTCCATTCAAGTGGTCTATCAGAGACCGACGTCCTTGCACACGATATGATATAGATGAGTATATGTTATTGACAAATGAGGGAAAACCTCAATGTTATGCAGAAGTGATGGAAGATGGAAACAGGGCACACTAGGTTAGTGCTATGGAAGATGAGATGCAGTCATTGTATGACAATTTCACGTTTGAGCTGGTAAAGTTACCTAAGGGTAAGAGAGCTCTGAAGAACAAGTGTGTCTACAGGGTGAAACAAGAAGAACATAGTTCACAACCACGATACAAAGCTAGACTGGTCGTCAAGGGATTCAGTTAAAGAAAAGGTATTGATTTTGATGATATTTTCTCTCATATTGTGAAGATGTCTTCCATAAGTGTTGTTCTAGGTCTAGCAGGAAGATTGGATATAGAAATTAAGCAAATGGATGTGAAAATTTCCTTTCTTCATGGTGAGTTGGAGGAAGAGATTTATATGGAGCAACTAGAGGGTTTTGAGGTAAAAGGAAAAGAGGATTATGTATATTGGTTAAAGAAAAGCCTTTACAGGTTGAAGCAAGCACCTACACAATGGTATAAGAAGTTTGAGTTAATTCTAGTGGAGCATGGTTACAAGAAGACTACTTCTGATCATTTTTTTTTTGTGCAGAAATTCTCTGATGATGATTTTATCATTTTATTGCTCTATGTTGATTGTTGGCAAAAATTATTCAAGGATTGATAATTTGAAGAAGCAATTGAGTAAGTCCTTTGCCATGAAGGACTTGAGGCCAGCAAAACAAATTCTTGGTATTCAAATTTGTCTAGACAAGAAAGGAATAAAGTTGTACATGTCACAGGAACGATACATTAACAAGGTACTTGAAAGGTTTCATATGAATAAAGCTAAAGTGGTTTCTTCTATTTTATTTAACCACTTTAAGTTGAGACCAAGCCAAAGACCTTCAATATATAAAGAGAAGGAAGATATGGAAAAGGTTCCATATGCCTCAACATTAGTAAGCTTAATGTATGCAATAGTGTGTATGAGGCCAGACATAGCTCACGCAGTTGGAGTTGTTAGTCGTTTTCTTTTGAATCTAGAAAGAGAGCATTGGGATACAGTAAAGTGGATTATGAGATATCTTTGAGGTACTTCCAAGTTAACACTTAGCTTTGGAAGTAGAAAAATAATGTTAGCTGGATACACAGATTCATATTTGGTAAGAGATGGAGATTCTCACAAGTCTACTTCAGGTTATCTAATTACTTTCTCTAGTGGAGTAGTTTCTTGGCAGTCAAGATTGCAAAAGTGTGTTACACTTTCTACAGCAGAGACATATTTTATTGCCACAATGGAAGCTTGCAAGGATTTATTGTGGATGAAATTGTTCTTGAGAGAACTTGGTTTCAAGCAGCAAAAGTATGTGTTGTTCTACGATAATCAGACTTCTATTCACCTAGTGAAGAACTTGGTGTTTCACTCAAGATCAAAGTATATTGATGTGAGGTATCATTGGATAAGTGATAATCTTAACAATAAGTTACTTGAACTTGAGAAAATCCATACTGATGAGAATGGATCTGACATGCTAGCAAAAGCAATGTCAAGGGAAAAACTTAAAGTTTGTTGTTCAATTGTCGGGATGGCAGATAACTCCATCTAATTGGGAAATTGGGAGATTTGTTGGGTTTTTTCCTCTTATTTGGAGGAACCTAAAAAATGAAAAAAAGGCCCATGTGGTTTCATGGCCCATGGAGAAAGAAGGGGAAATTTTCTCCATTTGATTGCTTCATTAATAAATCCATTTAGGGTTGGTTAAGAAAGAAGAGATTTGCAGCAGCAAGAGAGCAGTTTTTTTTTCAGTTTTTTCTTCTCCAGCAAGGCTTCATCAAGTGCTTAGATGTAAGGTTATTTGTGGTCCGATTGAGCGGAAATTTTTCAGGAAGGTTCACAACTCAATAATTTTCAATCTGAACGGTGGGATTTAGATTTTCTCACCGGTTTGGGAAATATAGGCCATAAATAGTGACTACAAAATTGGGTTAGATTTCTCCATTTTCTTGAAATAATTGTTAGTTTTCAAGAAGTTGTATTCTTTATGATGTTGTTGATTGTTTTCCTCTAGTTTTATCTAGAGAAATTTTATGTACCATTGTTTCTTGATAGTGGAAGTTTTGGAGATGGAGTATCATGGTTCTTTCCTTCCTACACCGGGAAGGTTTTTCCAAATAAATTGATTGTGTTGATTTTGTGCATGTTTCATTTTTGAGCTCTATTTATTTGTTTCCTAAAAGATTCACATAAAGAAGGAGAATATGTTTCATTCCGCTGTTTAGAGCTTGATTAAGGTCGTATTGATATTGTGATTCTCCTAACAGAAGTGACCCTTTTCAAGCTTCCAATTAAGAAATGAAGATCCTTACTTGGAATTATCTTGGTTTAGTAAATACCACTTAGATTAGTCTTTTTACATAATTTGATATTATTTTCCTATCTGAAATGTCGTGTTGTAGTGAATTTAGTATTTTTGTCCAACAAAGACTTAGCCACACTAATAGCTTTTGTATCCCTTCCTTTAACTATACTATTGGTCTCTATGTTATGTGGAAATATGGTATCTATTGAAAATTAACACCAACTCAATAAATGGAATGGTTGAAGGATGTAGGAAAAAATGGAGTGGTTGAAAGATGTAGGAAACAATGGAGTGGTTGAAGGATGTAGAAAAATAAATGAAGTGGTTAAATGATGTAGAAAAATAAATGTAGTTGTTGAAGGATGAAGAAACATAGAAAGTTGTAGAAAATAAATGGAGTGGTTGAAGGATATAGAAAAGAGAAGTGTGTAGAATGTGATAATGTTTGTGTGGCTATAATTATTTCTTAGTTTTATATTTGTGTGATGTAGATTGCATGGTAAGGATTATAAATAGTCTACCTTTCATTTCGTTTAACCATCCCATCAAAAACAAATAAGTCTTTGTATTCTTAGTTTGAGTGTGAGTTAAGAGCTTTATCTTTGAGTGTTTGTATTTCTCTTCAATTTATGAGTTGCCTTTGAAATGTGTTATAGTATCTTTTATAGTGGGTATAATACAAGTAGTTGTTTATTTTTTGGATCAAATATTAGTAAATTTAGAGTTTTATATTCTAAATTTTACTCACCAATTGGTATTAGAGCGGGATGGTCAAGGATCATTCCTTGTAGAGTTATCTTAAGCTGTAAGGAATTTGGTACTCTACATGAGTTTCTTAGTTAAGCTTGTTCAGTATAGTTTAAGTCTTGCTGATACGATGGGTGACCTTCAAGTAGTTAGAAGAATCAAAAAGCTCAACAACAGAAACTATAACACTTGAGCAATATGTATGGAGTCTTGTCTACAAGGTCAAAACCTATGAAAGGTTATTGGTGGTGACGAAGTTACATAATTCGAAAGTGGAAAATTAAAGCAAGCAGAGCTATGTTTGCTTTAAAGACCATAGTTGAAGAAGAAATGTTAGAGCATATTTGGGATGCCAAAATATTGAAGCATGAGACACTCTTGTTACACACTTTTCAAAGAAAAATGATACAAGACTACAAATTCTCGAGAACGAGTTACTATTAGTAGCGTAACATTACATGACAATTTCCTAATACTTTCACAAGGTAAAATCGTTATGCCGTAAAATTTCAAAGTTAGATCCAAAAGCTTCTATTGGGGAAACTAGGGTAAAGAGAATAATTATCCATAGTTTAAGACCTGAATATTGAGGGTTTGCTACGGCTATACAAGGATGGTTGAAAAAGCCATCTCTTGTTGAGTTTGAGAATTTGCTGGCCAATCAAGAAGCTATGGCCAAGCAAATGAGAAGAGTCTCGATGAAGGGTGAAGAAGAAACGCTCTACACTGGCAAAAGTAGAGGCACTTTCAAGCGGTGCAATGGTAGTGGATATAATAGGGATGGTAACAATGGAACAATTTCTCAAGGAAAGGGAAGCTTTTGTCTAAGGAGAGCTTGGAAGAATTTAAGTAACAACAGAAAATTTGATAGTAAGTGTTACAATTGTGGGAAGATAGGTCACATGGAAAAACATTTTGGAGTAAAAAAAGTATGTTAAAAGTAATATAACTACTTTCAATTCTAAGGAGAACAACAAAGATGATTGGGATGCTCATTATATAGGAAGAAGAATTAGCTTTCATGGTTACAACTGTGAAAAATGCTGGAACACAACTCTTGAGAAAAGTGTAGATTATGATCTGTATATTGCATGGGATAAAAATACAATTGTTAGTGGTTCAACCAACAATCAGTGGGAAGAAACAGATACCTTTGCTTGGGGAAGAAAGGCCAATGATGCTCCGAGATTTGACAATCCTATTCCACTTTCATCATAGTGGCTTCTGCCAAAAATAAGAGATATTAAGCCGGTAAAGATAAATGTGGGAAACCCTCCCAACTCAAATCCTTCATTTGAAAATTGCTCAGACATCACAAAGTTATCAAGAAATAGTGATGAGGTTTATAATATCCAAAAGAAAAAGGATATGTTCAGGTCATTCTTACTAGATATAGAAACTTGAAGTCTTAATCGATAGCGTGATAAGGAAAGAGACACTAATTCCTCTTTGTGCAAAGATCGCTAGAGATATTGAGATAAAAAGCTTAGTGATAACCGTTGGATAGAAAATAACAAAAAACTTTAGAGAAGTGCTTCGTGTTCCATATGATCGGTGGACAGACCTGGGTAATAGGGATTCCAACTATGAACAAGGCACCTATTTTGCAAAGTCTAATGGTGACGAAAAATCAGATAGATTGACAGGGTGATCAAGTTATGAAAGCATAAGATCTGATGTTGCAATGAATGATGTTACTGATTATGATATTCTATGGGAGGAAGATGATGAGATCCAGTCACATCCTTCGTTGGAGATTAGATCTTCGGAGTCATCTTTGAGGTCGAATGGTCTGATAATGGTAATGGTGGCATCAACGGCACCTTCAAAACAAAAAATAAGTCAGAACAACCTAACACTAGCTTTGCCAATCCCACAACAGCAACAAATGAGGAATGACAGACGGCGGTGTTAATCGATGCTTGGGGTGAAAGGTATTGGAACTGAGTAGAAGGAATCTCAAGAAAAAGCATTGGAAAGAGGTTGCTGATATTGTGAATAGTAAAGAGGACTATTCAAGGAATCCTAAGACTGATATTCACTGTAAGAATTGAATTTGATAATGTGAAGAATAAGTGTAACAGTGAGGAGGCTAAAATTGCTACAGGTGGAGGACCTAGCAAGTAGCGTTTCTCTGAATTACTTGATGAGTTGATTGGTCGTTTAGATCCAAACGTTAGTGATGACGTGATAAAACAACTATTTAGCCAATTTGGTGAGTTAATTCATAATAAAATACCAATTGAGAAAGCATATGGTTTTGTAAAGTTTGTCGATAGGAAAAATCCTGAGCATGTAATTGAGAGTTTGAATGGAACGGTAATTGGTAAGAAAATCATTAGTCTTTCATGGGGTTGCATCTCAAGAAACAAGCAGTGGAGAGTGGGTTAAAATAACTTGTGGAATTAGAAGGCACACCTAACAATTGGAGAGAATCAGATGCAAAGTGATAGATGAATGTGAAGAATGCTTTTCTTCAGGGAGAGTTGATGTTGAGGGAGAATTTTGAAAATCAACGCCAACTCAATAAATGGAGTGGTTGAAGAATGTAGAAAAATAAATGGAATGTTTGAAGGATGTAGAAAAATAAATGGAGTGGTTGAAGGATATAGAAAAGAGAAGTGTGTAGAATGTGATAATATTTGTGTGGTTAGTTCATTTCTTAGTTTTATATTTGTGTGGTGTAGATTGCATGGTGAATACTATAAATAGCCTACCTTGCATTTGGTTTAACCATCCTATCAAAAACAAATAAGTCTTTGTATTCTTAGTTTGAGTGTTAGTTGAGAGCTTTCTTTTTGAGTATTTATATTTCTCTTCAATTTGTGAGTTGCCTTTGAAAGGTGTTATAGTGTCTTTTATTGTGGATACAATATAAGTAGTTTATTTACTTATTTAGATCCAATATTAATAAATTTAGAGTTGTGTATTCTAAATTTTACTCAACAATATCCATATCTTTGTCGATGCTTTTGATCATCGTATCATCTAGTTGTTATATGTATCTATTCTTCTAATGAAATCAATTTGAATCTTTTTTATTGTTACTTTCCATCTTATGAAGTTCATAAAGATGAATTTTAATCCAATTTATTTTCTCTTTCTTTTGCTTCTAATCGTCATTGGATTTGTATTAGAGGCTTTAACGAAGTTTTGAACCAAAATGAGAAAAAAAGGTAGGCTTCTTTTTATCCTTGGAACAACAGACTCAAAGATTTTATGGATTTAGCTCATGCAATTGATTTAGGTTCAACTAAATTTCCATTACTTAGAATAAAAAAATAAAAATAAAGCATAATATCTAGCAAATATGTGCTTTGTTAGAGCTCTTTCCTCTTCTTGTTTTCACTTTTTTCCCAATGCTTTCGATAGAAATCTTTAAATTTGTGCCTCTGACCATGCCTCTATCCTTATTAATTTCTATCAACCCATTTCTCCCCAAATCAAACCTTTTTGTTTTATTTCCATTTGGTGTAAATATCCCTTCATTCATTTGGTTATTGATGAAGCTTTGAAATTGTACGACTCTTCTCATATCCAAATTGATTTTCATTCTAATTCTATCCAATTAACTTTTTATTTTAAATGGTGAAATAAGAATCAATTTGGTTATTGTGAAGATAGATTGAAATGAACATATTTTTTCTCAAGTTCAAAGTGGTATTATTTCTAATGTTGATGGCAATCTTGAAAGACAACTTCTTTAAGACATTGATGAATACCATAGTAGAGGAAACAAAATTCCAAAGAGACTTAGCTCTTTTATGGTGATAGAATACTAGATACTTTCACATGTCTATTATGATTAAAACAAAACAAAACCCTACCTATGGTATTAATGATGTTAACAATAGATGGTTTTCTAATAGAGATGATATTGGGAAATTATTTCAACTATCATTTTAACAAGGTCTTCAAATCTAGCCTTTTGTCTTCTACCTTCCCTTTTCCAATCAAGAACTTTCCCAATTATTCACTATTTGTATTTCTCTTGAAAAAATAATTATCTCTACAATATTCACGATTCTACTAAAATTAAAAATGTTATCTTCAATATGGACTCCTTTAAATCTCCTAGTCTAGATGGTCTTCATACTTATTTCTATAAAACTTATTGGGATATTGTTGAATCTAGTACTATTCTTTTTGCCCAAGATTTTTTCAAAACAGGTTACTTCATTGCTTCTCTCAACATGACTTTTATCACTCTCATTCAAAAGGTTAGCATTATTTATCTTGTTAATTAGTTTCATCTTGTTAGCCTTTGTAATGTTATCTATAGGCCTATCTAAAAAATTATCTCCAATAGGTTAAAATTTAAACTTCATAAATTCATCTCTCCTTTTCAATATGTTTTTATCCCAATAGATGGATTTTTGAAAATATTTTAATTATCTAAGAAATTGTCCACACTATAAAAAGAAAAAAGGTAAGGGTGGTCTTTTTGGTATCAAATTAGATATGTAGAAAGCTTTTGATTTTATGGTATAAAATTGTATTTTTCAAATCATGAAACTTCTTGGCTTTTCTACTCATTTATGCATCTCATTCCCACTTGCTTAAGTTCAATTTCTGACTCTATTATCTTAAATGGTTCCTCTTTTCACAATATTTTCTCTAAAAGAGGTTTAAGGCAAGGCAACCTATTTCCCTTTTTTTGTTTCTCATTGGAGCTAAGGCTCTTTCTCCTTATTGAAAACAACAAGCTTTTCAATAGCATTAAAATTGCATGTTCTGCTCCCCCAATTAGTCATCTCCTTTATGCCGAAGATTTTATTATTTTTATCTCGTGCAAATTTAACTGAAGTAACAAATCTTACAAAAATACTTTTCATGGTTTGACCAAAATTCAAACCTCTCAAAATCTTGTATCTTCTACTCTACTAATGTTTCTCATCATCTTAGATCTCATATTCAATCTATTACGGGAATTCATGCCAATATGGGTGGGGTTAAGTACTTTGGGCATAACTTATTTATTCACAAATAAAGAAGTAAAAAGAGTTTAAAAAAAATATTGATTCTGTCACCTTAAAAATGGAAAGTTAGAGATTCAATCTTTTTTTTAAAGCTGTTAAAGTTATTTATATCAAATATGTTATTTTTTCCTTACCTTCCTACTCTATGAATACTTTTAGATTCCTTAAATGATTTGTGAAAAATGTGATGTTTTAATTAAAAAATTCGGGTGAAATTCTAGATATCCTCTAGGAAAAACAGATACTTAATCTTGAAAAGTTTCGATAAACTTTGTCTCCCTAAGGATGTCATTGGTTTTGATTTTTGTAAATTTAAAGGTATCAACACTAGTCTTCTTTGTAAAATTGATTGAAAATTCTTAAAAAATGCTAACAAATTCTAAGTTCAACTATTCCAACATAAACATGATCCTTCTAAAAATTTCTTTGATTATGAAACCAAATCCTCTTATTCTTAAACTTGGAAAGGTATTTGTTTCTAAAAAAATATTCTTAAAAGTTGTGCTTGTATCAAAATTAGGGATGAAAAAATTGTTGATATTTAGAAAGATCCTTGGATTGTCTAATCTAATGATTTTAAATGTCTTCCTCCTATCTTTTCTCTTGAACAACTCCATTGGTGTCCCTCTAAAATTCATGATCTTCTCAATAACCTTGGTAATGATTGAAACTATGATTTTATTAATCTTATCTAGGGTAATATCATGTGTTCTCACCTTTCTAGACTTCCCCCTCCTATTCTTGATACATATGATATGTGATTTTGAACTCAAAATACCAATGATTTTTTTAACGCTAAATCTGCTTACAAATCTCCTCTAGGATCCCTACTTACTATTCTCCCATTTGGAAAGGTTACTGGAAACTTAAAATTTATGAAAGAATCAAAGTTTTTACTTTATGATTTCTCTCAAATTCTCTTCCTAATAGAGACAATCTCTATTCTAGAATCAATCTCTCTGATAATTCTTGTCGTTTTTATCTCAACTCCATTGAAACTAATCATCATATTTTTTTATCTCCCACAACTTTATTCATTCTATATTTGATTAATTGATCTTACTCACCTTTTTAACTCCCGAATTTCACTCCTTTCTATTCACTATTTTCAAATTTAACAACCCTTTTGTTCCTTGTGAGCTTACTCATTTTGATTCTCTTATTCATTTTTTTTAATCTTTTAATTAAAGTTGGAAAATAAGAAACAATTTAATTTTTAATTCTTACTTCTAATGTATAAATTAAAAGAAAAATTCATAGAATTTAACAATTCTTATTCTTACAACCTCAATTTTGTTTCTATCCATGAAGAAATTGTAATCACTGATCCACCCCTTTTTTTCTTAGTTTAAACCTTCTAAAAGATCTATTAAGATAAATTTTAATATTACTTATTACCATACAAAATTCACTGTGATATTATTATCATATGATTAGAAAGGATATCTTAAAGATTTAAAATTAGTGAAGGCTCTTTTCAATTCAAGAAGTATGAAAAACAATTATGGTGAATGTAATAACAAGAATATCATTAAATAAAAGTGAGTTGAAAGCAATGTTTCACAAGCTAGATCTCTTTTAAGTAATTTCTACATGATTATTGTCTTCTAGTTACCTAGACTATTAAATATTATTACTCATTTTTTAATTAATTAGTCTTGTGTACAGTTTCATTCCGTATTTTTATATATTTTTTGATATTTTATATAATGATTCAAAATCTTAATATTTAATATATATTCATTTTCAAGGAGAAAAAAAATATAGCAAATAACTTATCCTTATCTTTGAATTAAATGTCTCAATAATACTGATGATGAGGTGGTGAGGTGGTGATACTAGTAACTGTAAATAGATATTGATTAGTACTCTGATACACGATTACAAGGATAATCTTCGGCTGGGGCAGGGGCAGGGGCAGGGGCAGGGGCAGGGGTGATGTGTAAGTTGTTTGGATGTGTACGAGGTGGTGATACCAGTGAATATTAATATTTTTATTATTTTTTCCTTTTTTAGAAAAATAAAAATAAAATTGTTATAGTAATTAATGGGTGGCTTTTGGAGAAGGACGGGTTTACATCACAACATAAGCTTGATGCCACGTGGCATGTTACTATTTGTTTTAATTAAATTTTAGTTGATTAAACAGTGCGTCCATCACTTATTAGCTATCACCCTCCCCTCTGTCATATAAAACTATTTTCCATTTTCAAAAAATATTTTGTACATCCACGATAACAACACATTTAAATCCATCTTCACCGTCAAGCTTTATAATTCTCTACTAGTCAAGAATATTCGTACAATCCAACGGTGGATATATAATCTGAAATATAATTAGTGTACCCGAATGTTCCAAAAAAAAAAAAAAAAAAGTCCGAGATTCTATGACTTTGGGGATTGTGACTATTTTAGCAACATTTTTCATTTTAGAATCGCTCTCTTAGGATTTTGTATATATATTAGTTGCTTGGTTTTAGGGGGAATTCGATTTTTGGATCAAACGGAGAATGTTTGGTTGATAAGATTTTGTTGGGAAGAGTAAGAAGAATCATCATGGAGGTTTTTTTGTCAGCACAGAAGCCGCTTAGCTGCAGAATAGTTTTTCAAGAAAGAGCCAATTTGAAACACAACTCATTTATTGGGTCCTTCCCCAATTGGAAAATCAATCATTTATCACAAGTAATTTTGTATGCTTACTTGTTACTGTATCTAGTTTGCATCACTCTTCTTAGTAAACTGCTTTTTTTCTGTTTCATTTGTGCTATTTGATGGTGATTCAGAATGCGTTTATATATTTTCAAGTATTTGTTTAGGTATATAGCATGTGATGAACAATTTGGGAAGTCCGTTTGCAAATTTTGTTTTGGGTCTGTTCGTGGTTTTATTTCATTTGAGATTTTCTGGAAAGTATACGATTTCTGAAATAAGATTCTATATGTTTATTAGTTTGAATACGAGTACGAGGTTTGATTCGTTTAGTATTCACCTGGACTCAGGTTTGGTTGAGTTGTAGTATTTCTTTTGTTTTGCTATGAGTCGGCTCTTGAACTATGCTTTTTATTGACTGCTTCCTATCCCTCCAAATCTTTGTTAACCACACATCTGATTTCAGTCTTCTTCATGGCATAAAGTACACCTGGCAAGTGGAGTTCCATATCGGATCAAAGCTAGTGCTGCTGGTGAGTTAGCTATTACCGTTTGAAGTTATTCACGTTAATCAAATTTTTGTTCTTTTCATGTTTTTTGTAACTTTTGCGATGATATAATTGTATAGAATTTTCGAGGAGGAATTGGAAGCAGAAAAGAAAGCTGGGTGGCAGGCCTAGTGGTTCTTCTCCTAGAGGATTTGTGCCACGAGCACCTACGGGAACCAGCACTCAGAATAGGGAACAAAGAGATAATAGGAAGAACAAGGGTTCAATATCTCCAACATCCAATGAACTCGTTGGACCCAGCATGGAAATGCATGAAAGGGATACTGACACTGAAGAGCAATTGGCACTTGACGTTTCAGTGGATAAGCAAGTTGAGAAAGAAAGAAGTGATGAAATTGTTGGTGAAGTCAAGAAATCATCAGTACCGAGCAAAGTATTGGCAGTTTCCGAGAGCAGTCAAGGGGTGGAAAGTGATGTCAATAAATTGTCTTCAACAAGCAAAGGCTTAGCAGTTGCTGAAAATGGAAGCAGTGGTAGGGTCAGAGAAGATGATGCAGGATTGGAGCAGGGAGAAGCAGCATCTTCAAATGATATCAAGAATGTGACTGGTGGAGTAGTTTATGGAGAAAAGAGTGTGAACAGTATGAAGAGTGTTGTTGAGATGCCACATAAAAGCATCGAAGCAGACATAGTTTTGGCTGAAGAAGCTTCTGCAAAATTGAAGCTGGCTATGCAAGCAGATTTACGAAACAAGGAAATTGCAAGGCTGTCGGAGGAGAACTTCTCAAGAGGGAACAAGCTGTTTGTATATCCTGAAGTAGTAAAACCAGATCAAGATATAGAAGTGTTCCTCAACCGGAGTCTTTCTACACTGAACAATGAGCCAGATGTTTTGATTATAGGAGCCTTTAATGATTGGAAATGGAAATCTTTTACCCATAGATTGAATAAAACAAATCTCAATGACGATTGGTGGTCTCTCCATATTTATGTTCCTAAGCAAGCTTACAAAATTGACTTTGTTTTCTTTAATGGGAAAAGTGTTTATGATAATAATGATGAGAAAGATTTCTCCATATCTGTGGAAGGTGGAATGGATGTGTCTTCCTTTGAAGATTTCTTGCTTGAAGAGAAAAGAAAGGAACTTGAAAGGCTTGCTAAGGAGCAAGCCAAGAGGGAAAGACAAGCAGAAGAGCTGAGACGGATTGAAGCTGAGAAAGTAGCTATTGAAGCCGATAGAGAACATGCAAGGACAGAGATTGAAAAGCGGCGAGAAATGTTTAAAAAACTGATGATGAAGGCTTCAAGATCTTTAGAAAATGTCTGGTACATAGAACCTAGCAAACTTAAGGGTAAGGATGTATTAAGGTTGTACTATAATAAAAGCTCTGGTCCTCTTGCTCAAGCAACGGAAATTTGGATACATGGAGGGCATAATAACTGGATTGATGGACTGTCCATCACTAAAAGGCTTATTAGCTCTGAGAAAAAGGATGATGATTGGTGGTATGTTGATGGTACGTAAAAATATACCTTTCCCCATCTATTTTGTGGCACTGTTTTAATTATTAAGCTTTAATTTGCAATCAATGTTTAATGGATGGAGAAGATAATTCTGCAATTGTATTTCAAGGGGCATGGCTTTATGTTATTGGTTTCTGGAAACCAGCTGAAATCCATATTTCTCCATGGATCTTATAGACCTGAACTTATAATATTCAGTTGAGTTTTTTGTAATCAAATACTAATTTGTTTAAACCTCTCTATATTAAATGTGAACAAACATAGCTAAGGAAGGTTCCACGTTGAAACAATTGTACTCTGCTACATAAAGTGTTCTTGGCACCAACTAAAACTGAATTGTGTTATCCAGTTTTATCTTGATGAGGTTAGAAGATTGCATCGTCAAATTTTTGTGCTCTTAAGAAAGAAAATAGCACATACCTCTATGGGGATTGTGGGCCCAAAATGGGCCTATTTGCGCCATATGGTGAGATTTATCAATAGAGATCATAAATCGACAGGCTGACATAAAGGAACAGCTTTCACGTTTAGGTGATATCATTTACAATCAAATTGTCTGCTTATCTTTCCCCAACTTGTGTCTGGTCTTCAGCATCTTGGTTCCATCATCCATGCGCAAGATTATTATGATCTGTTCAAGTCTCCGTCATTTAATATTTCTTTACGAAACACCAATAAGGGCACAAGTCTTGGAAAAAAATTAGGGTTATTTTTCCCCTATGTTGAGGAATATCATGTCACCTTAGAGTCCTTTAGCAAATTGAATTGAGAAATCAGAGAAACTCAGAAAAACTATTTAAGGATGACGTAATTGTTATTAGGATGTCTGTTTGAGTGACAAATATGATTTTTGTTAGAAACAGCATCAAATTTTTATTCAATATTTTAATAGTGAAATCCTTTTTTTATGCAGTTAATATACCCGATCAAGCACTTGTGTTGGATTGGGTCTTTGCTGATGGACCACCTTCCGCAGCTACTACATATGATAACAACCAGTATCAGGATTTCCATGCTATAGTTCCAAATGTCATTTCCGAAGAGCAGTATTGGGTTAAGGAAGAGCATGAGCTATATAAGAAACTCCAGAAGGAGAGGAGATCAAGAGAAGAAGCAATACGTGCCAAGGTATGCACAAAACAATGTTAATAGATTGGGATCCTGCAAAATGTGAAGTAATTTTCCATATTTATGAGAATAATGTGATGTATTGAAAATGGAATTTCTTTTGCAATTTTATTCCAACAAAAGTTAATCGTCCTTTCTCTCAATGTTGCATTAAACTGTTTTGGTGTCCTTATGGGTTAAATCCCACAGAAAAAAATGGTTTCATGTAATTTTTATGTGTATGAATCAACAAAATTTCAAGTAAAGCAGAGAGAAAACAAGTATTAAATAAAGGACGTAGACATACTTTGTGCAGGGATTTTACTTGGGTCTGAATTGTATGGACTTGTGAAGGAGAGGAATTACCTGCTTTGGTTGTGGATAATTGTTTCTTTTTAGTTTTTGTACTTTTACATGAGCTTTTATTTTGGAACCCTCACAATATATCAGACGGGGTATTTTAGATTATTATTTCTTTATTTATGTTTAGGCGGTCAGTCAGCTTTTCATGAGTGTAAGTACTGCATCTGTCTATGCATATCTTTGATCAATACTAATTCCCAACCTTTGCCCTTTTCTGGTCGCAGGCAGAGAAGACAGTACGCATGAAAGCGGAAACAAAAGAAAGAACTTTGAAAACTTTTTTGCTGTCTCAAAAGGATGTAGTCTATACAGAACCTCTTGATGTTCAAGCTGGAAGTGAAGTGACTGTTTTCTATAATCCATCCAACACAGTTCTGAATGGAAAGCCAGAAGTTTGGTTCAGATGTTCTTTTAACCGTTGGACCCATCGAAAGGGTCCTTTGCCACCAAAAAAAATGCTACCTGCAGCGAATGGTTCTCATGTCAAAACCGCTGGTGAGTTTGATTTCATAATGGTGGTTTATGAGATTACTCTACTCTTTCTTTCTCTATATCCCACAATTATAGTATGCATTTTATTTGTTCTTTAATTGATAGCAATCAAAACCTGAAATTCATTCTTTCTAATTTTCTTTTTGACCAATTTAATGCCAAACATCTGTTTCTGTGTGTATGTGCTGCACATGTCCTATGTGGTTTGAACCATTTAATCACTTTTGCTCTTTTGAAACCCAAAAATATTGAATCAACTCATTGGATTTAGGACCTTGAATTTAGATGTTTTCTTGTTTTGAACATTAAGCAACCTTCCAATGCCATACAAATTTTAATTTCAGGAAATGAATTAATAGCTTTTAGATTTCTTAGTGGTTGTCTCTCTTATTAAAATTGCTTCTTTCATAAGTATTTTTTTGGGTCAAGTGTTTCATACCAAGTGTTGAGAGATCAGGTCAATAAATGATCTGTTTCCATTTTTTAGTGGATGACCTGTTGCTCCAAAATTTAACTCAATTTGTTTATTTATTTAGTTTTATTTTGGAAACTCTTGAAGTTTGTATGGATCATATAGACATAGAGAGATTAACTAACGAAAAAAATTAAAAAGAATAAAACATCCATGGGTACAAGACTCAACTGTTACATCTTGTGTGTAGTCAAGGTTCCACTGGATGCATACGTGATGGACTTTGTCTTCTCCGAAAGGGAAGATGGTGGAATTTTTGACAATAAAAATGGAATGGACTACCATATACCTGTTTTTGGAGGAGTTGTGAAGGAGCCACCTATACATATTGTGCATATTGCAGTTGAAATGGCCCCTATTGCAAAGGTAAGTTTTACTGCTTGCTTAATGTGTATTAGTACATGCTGAAATGGAATTTTTTTTCGTGGATGGGGATGGATTTATGTATGCTTTGGGAAAATTCTAAATTTTTTAGTTCACTGATATATCATGCTGTTGCAAGTATATTGTTTTTAAAAAATAAAAAAAAGGAAAGTATACTGTTGATTTGAGAACCTTACTATGGATCTGAAATTCTGGTTGTCAGGTTGGAGGCCTTGGTGATGTTGTTACTAGTTTGTCACGAGCTGTTCAGGAATTAAAGCACCACGTGGATATTATTCTTCCAAAGTACGATTGTTTGAACCTTGGCCATGTAAGCATCACCTCTGTAGCTTCTTCTTTTTTGCATGTGTCTCGTTTTATTCCCTCCCCTGTCTCGCTTGCTCTGTTTTTTTCTCTTTAACAGACATTGCAGACCTTTTGGACTATACGATTTATTAGTAAAAAGAGCATTCACTCTGTAGGTCTTGTGTGGTTAGCTACCTCTTTCTGGCTTTATATATCATGGCACTGATTCCCCCCTCCCCTTTGAATTACTCTTAAAAAGTCCTTTTAACAAAGTTATGATTTTGTCTTAAACTGTTGGAGTTTCCAACAATGTATATCTCACATATTCCTGTTCTTCCTCTTGTCCCTCTGGAACTTTGCATGTGACTACTTCATGATGTAATATAACTCTTTAGTATAGAGTATTTTATTTTATTTTATCTAACCCTAGCGTTTGTGTGGATTTTGATGACAAATATTTAACCGGTGCATTCTAATATAGGTGAAAGACCTCCAATATAATAGAAGTTATTCCTGGAGCGGGATTGAAATAAAAGTTTGGTGCGGCAAAGTGGAAGGTCTTTCAGTCTACTTTTTGGAGCCTCAAAATGGGTAAATATGTATCCTATTGCATCTTTATTGTAGTTCCTTAATTTGGTAAACGTTTTAACCTGTTGTAACCTTCCTTGAGTTTAGCGTTGGTGGCTTGTATGTCTTTTTTATTAAATTGCTTTGGAGTTATAGTGGGTTATGTTGTAGATTATGCTGCTATGAAGAGCAACTGTCTTCTAAAAATTAGGACCCCTTCCTCTCTATTCTTGCTTGCAGACACTTTTGGAGAGGATGTGTATACGGTTGTAGCGATGATGCTGCAAGGTTCAGTTTCTTTTGTCATGCTGCGCTTGAATTTTTACACCAAAGTGGATCTCATCCTGTAAGCTTTGTTTGAACTCATTAGGTTTCTTTTTAGTTTGTTATTTTGAACACGTTCTAGCGGTTAAAAATGGCAAGTTCTTTATAGTACTAGCTACTATCTTGGCTTATGCCATGGATGCATTTTGTCAATCCATTTTCATTTGCAGCTAAGTTAATTTTGTTTTTTGTCTTTTGTTTCTTTTTGGTGTTTTTTTTTTTTTTTGGTATCATATATGTATATGCATATTCACAGACCATACACAAAGGGTAATGAGTAAAATGTTGCCTAAAAACAATATTTATAGAAAGGTTAATTCTATGTGAAATTAAACGTTTTTATTTGTGAGGTCTTGATGTGACTTAGAAAGGTCAAGTGGATACTTTTTTCGGATTGACTAGAAATTAAGCTCTATCATAAAGTAATCCTTGTTTAGGCTGTAGATTATGAGCTCCATCTTTTTTGTTTTTAACTATATCTAATTTATTGAGCTGCACTGTCAGGATATAATCCATTGCCATGATTGGTCTAGTGCACCGGTTGCATGGTTATTTAAGGACCATTATAAGCATTATGGTCTCAGTAAAGCTCGGGTTGTGTTCACAATTCATAACCTTGAATTTGGAGCACAATTCATTGGAAAGGCTATGGAATGTGCTGACAAGGCTACAACTGTAAGAAATTAAATTTTGCTAAAACTATTGATTTTGGTTAGTTGATATCTGATTCAGTTTACAGTCATTTTTCTTAATATTGTTCCTTTAAGCTATGATATATATTTTTTTTTGTACTTCGATCATTCTTATAAGTATTCATTGTGGTTAGCTGTGAATCTGTTCATTTTATTGGTATTTTGTGATCTTTCTGTAGTATCTGATATGTTATAAATGTTTGTTGTTATTATTAGTTATTTTTAATAGGAAAAGAAAATTATATTAAATCAAGAACACATGCTATCAAATTGAAAAACCTTCAAAGCTTAGAAACAATGAGTTCGAAGGTTCTCAACTTGTTGTTGGATTTCAACACATGGATGTAAAATTTCAGTTTCCCATTTTCTTCTTTTCTTCCTCTACGGAAATATTTCGGCAACCTTGTGAAATTTGGGTTTTATGAATTACAGTAATATAGGGTAACATATCAATAAAATGCAATGTATGTCTTTACCCTAGTATATTAAGTTACTACTCCTTGAAATATTTTCCATTCGTCAAAAGAACGATAACTCCATGGTATTCGGACACTTTTATGTTCTGGTGGGCTTAAAATTACACTTTTGTGCTGTTAAACTCTGTATATTTGAAATGGTTGGAGGGCAGGTTTGAAAGATCAGGAACTCATTGCTTGATGTATTTTTAACTTCACTTTAACTTTTTACTGTTTAGCACCTGAACTATTAATGTCTACACGTACAGGTATCCCCCACTTATTTAAAGGAGGTTTCTGGAAATCCTTCTGTTGCACGTCATCTCTACAAGTTTCATGGTATACTAAATGGAATTGACCCTGATATATGGGACCCATGTAACGACAAGTTCATTCCTGTAAGTATATTTTCGTATGGAGAGAGCAAGAGACACCAAACAACTAGAGCTTTTCTGAATCTGTTCTTTTTGTACACTGCACTCATTTGTCCATAATGGGATTATTGAGATCTTTGTCAAAATAAGATGCCAATCTAACTATCCCATCACATCTCTTTCACATCACTGTATTTTCAATGAAATAACCTACAATTTGTTGATTGTTATGCATGCGTGATGAATAAAATGCAATACATTTTTTATTTATTACGAATTGCCAACTCAATCCCTAGCAAATGCCCAGGTTGAAAATGTATTTTATCCCTCATCCTATGACTGTGCTTTTGGATGTTCAAAATGAAATCTTTGGATCAATTATTTGTGTGTTATATGTACTTAATTTAAAGTCTGCCCTCACAAATGTTCTTTTGGAACTTTTGATCACTGACTTACCCATTGTGTCTTATACATACATCACTATATTATAGGTATCCTACGCATCTGATAATGTTGTTGAAGGTAAAAGAGCTGCCAAGGAAGCCTTGCAGCAAAGGCTTGGTCTGGGAAGAGCTGATCTTCCTTTGGTTGGTATTATTACTCGCTTAACTCATCAGAAAGGAATCCACCTTATCAAACATGCCATTTGGCGCATCTTAGAGCGCAACGGACAGGTTAGTATTAACTTTCTTTACCATTCCCCCTACAAGGCTTGATGGGTTTTTGTCTAAAATAGATCCAGGGCTCGGGTCTATGAACACTAAAAGTGGACACGTGTCTGTTCTTTTATTAAAAATAAAACTCACCAAAATTCTACTAAATTTGATTTTGTATCAACTTTCATTTATAATCCTATTTTTTGACAGTTTGCCTATAATGACCTTATTTTGACTTTAGTTAGGTAACTTGTTATAATAAGTCAAAACTGGCTGGGTCAATTGTTTTTAAAAAATAAAGGGGTCCATTTTAATAAAAACACCCAAGGGATTCATTTTTAATGTTTGGACTTGACATAGGTCCATTTTAGCAAATGTTCGGATCAATTATCATCCACACCTTTGTCAATTTAGTATCTTTGATGTTATCATATGTATAACTGACAAGAGTCTGTTTTACCTTAAAAATTCTCAATCCTACTTGATGTAATCTCACTTGTGCCATGGTTTCTTTTTATTTTCCTATGGAGCAAAGAAAATTCTTTAAACAATGGCACATATGATGGCAGGTTGTTCTCCTTGGTTCGGCTCCAGATCCTCGTATCCAAAATGATTTTGTGAATCTGTCCAATCAATTGCATTCTTCTCATGCTGATCGTGCTCGACTTTGTTTGACTTATGATGAGCCTCTCTCCCACTTGGTTTGTATCATGAAGGCTTGAAAAGTCTATGTTATACTAATTTATTTCCTTTCTATTTCTAGTAACCCCCCACCCCCCAAATATGCAGAAGACCTTCACAATTTACTTATCTCTATGAATTGTAGATATATGCTGGTGCTGATTTCATTTTAGTCCCCTCAATTTTTGAACCTTGTGGACTGACACAACTCACAGCAATGAGATACGGTTCAATACCTATTGTAAGAAAAACAGGAGGTGGGTACATACCTTTCAATTCTGTGTAAAGAGTGAAGTTTTAAATGTTGAGCATCTTGACATAGTATTGTTGTTTATTCTTTTGAACATTAAATATTGTTGTTGAGATAACATGGTCCAAATAAATTCTCTCCTGAAAAATGTGGATTTGGAGACAAGTGAAAGAAGACCTGAATGTTGGGTCTACAATTTTCAAGCAGCAAACACGACTATGTACATCACTAATTGTTTTGTACATTTAAAGCTTCTAGCATTCCTTAATGTTATTAACAAAACAGGACAAAATAAGTTACAAATTGTTTTTATAATGTGTGAACAAATACAAAAAAATGACATGATAATGACATGATTGCTACTCCTACTAAATATGTTTGGCTTCCATGCATCATAACCCTATTTTTGAGATTTGCATTTATTCTCTGAATATTTATCTTACTCAAGGATGCAAGGGTGAAACCCAGTTATGAGATCAACTTGACTGCCAGTTGGTGCTTTGTTGGCATTCAAGTTGCTTCAGAAAACATCTTACTTCAGTCAAACAATCAATTAACAAATTAAAATGTGGGAATTCCCAAATATATTTTAATTTTGCTGCAAGGCTAGTCATGTTATTCTAACCGTTGAATTCAAACGGCGCTTTCACCTTCTATGCATCCATTCCTATAATGCTTCTAGGTATAAAGTAGAACTAGATAGATATACAGTGACTCCCTATTAATGGATTGTAATGCTCAAGGTTTTGACAATTCATTCGTGGAATTATATGTTCTGTAGGACTTTATGATACTGTATTTGATGTTGACCATGACAAAGAGAGAGCACAAGCCCAAGGCCTGGAGCCAAACGGGTTTAATTTTGATGGAGCTGATGCTGCTGGTGTTGATTATGCTCTTAATAGGTAAGTGGATGTTAGATTTTTCATGGTCACTTTTTAGCTGGTACTCCCGTCTCATCTGTTGAGACCAAAACTATGGGTTCATAGGATCTCAGTGGATTTTCATGCTTGCTTCAAAATATTTCTGTACATGGTTTCTTACAGGGCAATCACTGCCTGGTATGATGGTCGGGATTGGTTTAACTCGCTATGCAAGAGAGTAATGGAGCAAGACTGGTCTTGGAATCGACCAGCACTTGACTATATGGAGCTTTATCATTCTGCAAGGAAGGGAATATGAGAAAGAGTTCAGGGAGAGAAAGATTCAAGTCTAGCTCATTCTGTAGTTTTGTACCCTTTAGTGGTAGATCTTGATTATTTTGTCACATGCAATAGCTAGCTAGATGTTATATAAATAAACTCAAAATAATTTTAGTCCACGTCACTTGTACAGTTCAATTCTTTATGTAGCCTTATGATTTACGACAAGAGTTGTTTAGTCATTGATTAATTATAAATTTAATATTTTCTATTGAAAATGTATGTTTTTTACTTTTATTGATTGCATATTTTCAACTTTAATTGATTATGAGTGCATATTTTCAACTTTAATTAATTATAATTGCATATTTTCAACTTTAATTAATTATAATGCAATCTTAACCACATAGAAGATAAAGGTTGAGAGTGGGGAAGCTGTTCTTGCCTTGATGACCATTGGACTTGCTTCATATTTGGCCGGCATTGAACCGACCAACATTTTTTTTGGAAATGATAGTTTTGGTGACTTGGACTATTAAAGAGGAGTGGTAGCTAGTGGACTGTACAATTAAGATTGATTGATTTGGGAAGCACAATTAAATGGAGACTTCTCAATTTGCTTTCAAGGCCCTACTTTATGTTTAAAAAGATATTAACATTACTTAAATTTGCACATCTTTTTTATGGTATAAAGTGTTAAAATTATTTTTAAAATTGAAAAATTGACATAATATAATGTTTAGAAAAAAAGTCCCTATTTTATCTCTTGACTCTTGAGTCTTAGTAGTCTACTTATCATATACGGGTAGAATAGGCCCTCCTTGAATGGTTGAGACTTGAGATTGTATTCTTACTATAATGATTAAGAATTTAAAGAGGACTTTTGGTTCTAACTTGGGACAATCTCACACAGAAATTAAAAATTGATCCCAACTTAAAACATAATGCATACTCATTCAAACTTATGTTCATTTCACTTACTTAGGTTCTTCCAAATTCAAAACTGATTCCTTTTCAGTGAGTGAGGGTGAATTTGTTCAAGAAAGAAGGTGAAAAAAAAGTGTTATTTGACCATTTTTGTTTGCATGTTTTTTTTATGTTGCATATCTTTTTTTTTTTTTTTGCCAGTTTGTTGCGTAACTTTTTTACCTTATAAAAAGTTTACTTTTTTTTAAGAAACATTATAAAAATTTTAACGTACATGAAGTAAAATGTTTAGAATGTTTAAAATGAAACTGAAAAATAAAACGTCTTATGCAATTAAATCATAGTTTATCTGCAATAGACTCTCCTAACACGAGTGCCTTCAACAATCCCACCAAATCTCACCCCTTTTTGCATGAGTAAGCATTCACTATTACTATATCAAAACCCTTAAAGTCACCAGAGAGAAAGTTAAAAACAAATTAAATAATAAAATTAATAGTGATGGCACATGCCATTTTCCTTTTTGCATCCATACATCCTCCATACTTGTCTCTCACTCTGCGAATTGCAATAATGCCCAGAACCCAGGAAGCATTGAAGAGTGATAAAGTAAAGTCCAGTCACAGTTATATCCTTCTGTCACCTAAAAGGACTCACCACACTTCTCAATGCAGTATTATCCAAGCAATTCACTCCTCTTACTCCTAAAATACTCCCTCCTAGGCACATTTATAATCAGGAACTGTTTTTCACATCTCACATATTGATAGATAGACTTAAAATATTAAAATAATTAATAATAATAATAATTGCTAACTAGTCTAGTTGTAGCTGGGTAAACTACATCAAAGTTAATATTTTAGATTAATGGAATTTAATATTAATATAATTTATTTATTTTTTGGGTTAGAAACAAATATTTAATAAAAACTGAAAAAAGAAATTAATATAATTTATTAATGATATATTTTTAAAATAAAAAAATAACATCTCATTTTTCACTGCTGTAATGCTGAATAAACTTTAGTTGCTTCGTGGATTGAGTCTATAGATAAGGTTACGGAAGTCAGTGATTGTTTTATCAGACCAATCCTTCTCTTCCACCCTTACAAAACAAAAGCCAGCCTTTTCATTCACTAAAAAAGTAGCTATTTAATATTTTATAAGGTGTTTTGCTGATTTCACACCTCATTTCATACAAATTTTAAAAATATAATTGACATAAAAAATATATTAAAAATAAAATGATATTTTTATACATTAAATATAGTAAGAAATCAATAAAAAAAAAGTATGTGAATAAACACACCCTGTTTTTATGTCTAATAGAACAGACCATTAAGCTTTCTCAATAAATAATTAATATATATAAATATATAGTGTATTTACCCCAAATCAAGAAGAGGTCAGTCATTAGTAATTCTTTGCTATGCTTGACAAAGAATCCTATGATTTAGTTCTAGCTTTTGGGTTTCCTTGTTGCCTCAATACCTTCGTACATACTCTTGTTCTTCTTCTTCTTCTTCTTCCTTTTTTGTGCTCTAATTGCTAGTTTCTCTAGACCCATCAACTTAGAGTTATCATTATTATTAATTTCCAAGTAAGAAATAAACAATATGGGCAACTGAGATTCTCAAAACCCATTTAATTTTATTTCACTTTCATTTCCGTATCAGGCTTCTTAATAAGACCGTAAAAGAGAGTACCCAAATCCAAATATGCATCTCTGTTTTTCTTGTCTTTTTCCTCCTCTGCTTTTTGACAGAGTACCACTCTGACCCCTTGAAATCTGTGATCTTCTTTGGAGGTATTCAATTTCAGGCCCTTTGGTAAACGAGGTTTAAGCGTTGACAGTATCCATTTGAGATATCTTTGAAAATCATCGTTTTTTTTTTTTTTTTTGGAAACAAATACAAGGTAGAGTCCTATATATATTATGCTCTCTTTTTTTTATTCTCTATATAAAGGAAATAAATTTCACCCTTCTAAAGCCTTTTATTTATCCAAACTTTTCTTTCTCTTTTTTTCTGAAAGCAATGGAAGATTTGAATGGTATCATGATAAAAGGTAGTAACTTTGGTGGGAGATCAATAAAAGATGAAGATTTGGAAGAAGAAGAAGATTCAAGTCCCAGAAAGATGAGGATCAAGTCTATTGATTACTCTTCTGGTTCTGCTTGGCATATATCTAGTGCTCCAAGAATGATCCCAAAGGCCAATACTTCAACTACAACACATGAAGCCAATAAGGCGATTAAAAAATGTTCAGCTCCAATGGACATTCCTGATTGGTCAAAGATTTATAAGAAAAATACCAATATAGATGGTTCTGGTGGTGTGAGTTTTTATAACTATAATGAAGATGATTGTGATGAAGATGATGATGATGGTGATGATATGGTCCCTCCACATGAATGGTTAGCTAGAAAGCTAGAAAGAACACAGATTTCATCTTTTTCTGTTTGTGAAGGAATTGGAAGGACACTCAAAGGTAGAGATCTTAGCAAAGTAAGAAATGCCATTTTGACTAAAACAGGTTTCTTAGAGTAATGAATTCAATGTCATCTCCATATCCTTTTGGTACATTATTCTAGTTTCTAGCTACCACATAGCTTGAAATTATTATATATGTTGTTATTATATAAGTAACTGAAACCAAGTAGTAATCCTTTTATGATTTTGTTTAGTGCCTTTATTAATGGGTTCGCTACATTAATATAGTAAGGCTAGTGGAAAACTATATTATATTGGATTAGAGTTTCCTTTTTTGGTGTTCTCGTCAAGGAGGGAAGATGAAAATAGGAAAAAAAGAAAAGGCTTTTGGCAATCTCTCATATTTTGTCTTGTAGTCAAAGTAGTAGAATATTATGTTTTAGGTAAATGAAATGCACATTTATCTTTTATATGATGAGGCTGCTTTTGGATTGACATCACTGTGTTACAATTTTGTATTTCTTTCAAACATTCTTCTTGTTCCTCTCTCATTTTCTTAAGGTTATTTATATGTTTTCTCTTAGGATAATAATTTCCTATCAAAATCAGCATCAACATTTTCTATTAATATTGGTGGACATTTCCACATCCAAAGGATTTCTTATTTAAAAGTTTAATTATTAAATTTGGTAAGTATATAATAGTTTTAATTGTTGAATAATAATTATATTTATTTTAAAATTAATTTTTTTTTATATAAAATCAGAAAAAAGAGTAACTTGATTGTTAAATATAAGTTTGGGTAGTAGGGAATTTTGTAAAACAATTAATTAATATTAAACTCAAATTAAATATTTTAAAAAAACACCAAGAGGAACGGAATTTTTTTTGGGTATCAGGATTTTTAATATAGAAGATAAATAGTATATTTATTAGAGATACTTTGATGCTTATTAATATAAAAAATTGAAAAAAGAATAAAAAAATTTCTTGCACTAAACAATCCTTTAAGTATATGATTTACGATAATGAAAAGGTTTAGTTATATTTTATTCTCTTGGGACAACTTTTTTTAGAAAGTAAAATTTATATTAATTTATTAAAATTGTAATATATTAAATAATTTAATTACTATATAAATAAATAAAATTTAAAAAAACACATCAATGCATAAACATCATTATTCATTGCTCCCGTGATATTGCTTGCAATAATTCTCTCTTTCATAGGATTTCATATGTTTGTTTGTATTGCTACTTGTATAGTGCTTTTACATCTCCAACCAATCTATTTAAATATATGCATTTAGCCTCTATTCTCTCTAAGCTATATTACAACTCTAATAAAAAAAACTAATAAATTTGAATTTATTTAGGTATAAGTTGAAAAATATATCAAAAATTAATTAAAATCTTAATAAAAATTACACTAAAATAAGTTTACGAGGAAACAATTTCACCTCAATGACAATGTTTATTTTTGAGAAATTGTTTATTTTTTAAATTTCAATTACAAATATATTTACTGAGAATTAGGAATAAAAAATAAATATAATTGTTATTTTAAATTAGATTTATTTAAATTATCATTATTATTATCTAAAATATTTTTAATTATATTTTAAATAATTAAATTTATTATTTAATTATTTGATAGGTTAGTTAATATTTATCTTGATTATCATTTTAGTGTTATAAATAGGAAATAGTATTGTATTAAAAATTTGACTTAAATTATTGAATTAATTATCAATTTATTTCCCTATATTTCTCTACTTGATCTTCCCATATTCTATTCTCTTTTTCCAATCTACATTATTTTTTTATAAAACAAGTTCAATTTTCTATGCTCTCAAATTTTTTTTAACCAATTCTATTTTTTTTCTGCCAAAAAATATATGCAGAAGGAAAACAAAAAATAAATAAATATAGAGAATCAGAAACTATTATGGTTGTTAGGTAAATATAGAAAAACTTGATGACATAGTTGTTGATTCAAATTGGTTCATCTACAATGGTTTGGTTTGTAACCTGTCTAATTTGAATTTGATTTTGTTTAGTTATTTTTTGAATTTTTAGTAAATTTGTATATGTTAAAAACAAAATTACTCCCATTAAGTTTCAAAAGAGATAAATATGAAAAAACTTTCTTAAATTGGTCAAATTCACTTAGATGACATCTCTTTATATTTTTATTGATCAAACAATTAAGGATATAATGAAAACTTTAAGCAATATGAAACAAACATGAAAAGAGGTTAAGTATTTTAGAAGTATATTAGTAAGCTTAATAAAAATATGCCACAATGTTCAATTGAACATGTAAATCCACCTGCATCTACTCTTGCATATAATAGTATCTTACCTCTACTACCTGAGTCATTAAATTACCTTATAATAAAAGGCATAAACGAATCAACTTCTAAAACTGTTAGTAAATTTTTTCTTTGCTTAAGTATCATGTAAATGAGAAATATAAGCAAATAAATCTCGATTAATAAAATATTAACGTGAGTATGAGTTTATACATACATGAATTAATCTTATTCAATGAGTTAATTTTTTGAGACGAAAATTAATTATCTTTTGAAAACTCATAAGAGTATTCAATTGGTGAAATTTAAATTAAATTATCTAACATTATAGTAATATGGAACTATTTAAGAAATGAAATAGTTGAACTTAGAGTACATCGTGAAAAACCCTAAAACCTTGGTAAATAAAGAAGATTAAGATCAAAATTCAAAAGAGACTAATTACGAAAGATTGATTTAATTGGCTGGAGTAATAAGAAAACCAATTAGTCTTATTTGATGAGAAAATTGTCGATAAGTAAAAACAAATGAGTCTTATATTAATAAAATATCAATAAAAAATACAAATTTATAAATTTATGAGTCAATTACACATAATGAATTAACCTTAAGATGAGAGCATATCGAGGTATGAATTATTCATACTATCATGTTACAAGTTTTTCATTGAATCAAACAAACAAAAAATAACCTTCCCATGCATATGTTTTTTTTTTTTTACATCTACACTATGCCTGTTTCTTAAATGAAAGCCACTTGATAAGCTCTATTTGTGATTACAATTGAAAATCTTAGGTATGATTTTTTCTATAATCCTCGAAAGAAATTGTGTGACACTTCCTTTAATATAAAGAAATATCATGCGCAACCTATTGAAACCCTAGCTAACTAATTTGAGTATAATGCAAAATTAAATATTTTGACAAGTTTGACTAAACAAACATATTTTAAATGAGATGATTTGTTGTATAAGTGAGCCGTATTAATAGTTTCTTTATTTTTGTTGGACATTTTGCATGTGCTCACAGGTCTTATTGGGCTCATAATCCTTATGCTCCTCTCACAACACTTCAAATTTTTTTGAGATTTCATCTACTATTTTATGACTCTACAATAATAAAGGTTTTCTTAGAAGAAGAAAAATTATGGGAATTAGGAATTATAGAATATATTTAATTATATTTTAAATGTTTAAATTTATCATTTAATTATTAGTTAGGTTAGTTAATATTTATCTTGATTAATAATTTAGTTCTATAAATAAAACTTAATATTATAATTAAAAATAATTATTAAATTGATTATCATCTTCTTTCTCTTGTATTTCTCTACTTGCCCTCCCTCCTACTATTATATTATCTTTTTAGATCTGCATCAGTTTTCTACAACTACTCAGGGAAAAAAATATAAGTATAAAAAATGTCATTGCTGACACCCTTTGTTACTATTTCTTACTCTTTTTAACCGATGTATTTGCTAGAAAATAAATAAAAAAATCATTAAATTTAGGGAAAAAATTGTAATAAAATAATAAATATGACGTAATTGATTATATTAACGTTTTAGGGGTTTTTTAATTTAGAAGAGCCTCATGTGATTATTGATAATTTTTTAAACACCTACCTGATAATAGCAATGTGTATAGGATGATTATTTTTTATGCAACTGATTATCCAAATCAAACATAAATTTAGCATAACAAAAAACCTAAATATATAAAATAATACAATGAATTATGTAAATTCTTGTGATTATTAGTCTTGTCATTTTCGTAAAAAATGCTTCTAACAATTGTATTGTTTGAGTTCGTTAAGTCTTAGTTTATAATTGTATTAGTCTTAATTTATTTATTTTTTGTTGTTGTAATTGTTATTTAGGTTAGTTAATATATATATATATATATATATATATATGTGTGTGTGTTATATTTTTTTTAAACCAAATTCAAACAGTTATAGAATCCAAAGTAATGGCTCATAAAATAAAGTAAAAAAAACCAAGAAATTAGAAAGATAATTTTGGGCATTCAACTTTCTCCAAGTATATGAAAAACTTTTGTAGGTGTTTGCTTTATAATTTTAAAGATATATATTATCAACGTAAATGAATCAATAAATAATTTATTCATATTATAACCATACTCTTGTACTGAATTAACATAAATTAAATTCCATAAATAGAACGAAATGAATCAAAATACATAAACTATAAAATACAAGGGAAGATAAAAAAGAAAAAAAATCGAATCCTGTATCACACGATTTTATTAAGATAATTTTTTTTCCATACATAAATGATAGAGAAAAAATGAAAAAAAAAATTCTAAGAAATAGAAATTAGTTGAACACTAAGAAATACTGCTTTAATGAATTGTTTACGCTCTACAATATACATATTGAGAGAGATGGCCAAATTTCTTCCACCAACTCATTAAAGCTCTAACAATATATAAAACTTTGGATTTAAAGGGGCCACCGATTAATATAGGAAACGTTTTTTTCCCACATCTTAGTGACTTTATTGATAAAATGAATAGCCGAAGAAACTGTTTTTGATGCAAAAACGTTTCCAACAAAAGTTTCTCAGTTGGTAGAGGGTGGTCCCGTTTATTTGCACTGCGAGCACTCCACTATATATATCATAGGGAGAAGAAGCACGATACGATACAATTTGATATCCCTCAATTTTATAATAACAAAAAATTAATATTCTTTAATATTAAATTATATAAATATTTTTATTATTATAAGTTTTATGGATATTATTTTTAATAATTTTTTAAGTTATAAAAAATAATACACTTACAATTTATAAAAATATTAAATGAATCTACCTTATAAAAATGTATTTAATAGACATGATGTAGCGATGTTTTTTTAATAATTTTTTCGTAATATTAAAAAATATATAACTTGAATCGAAAGTAAATATACACTATATAAATAAATACGTTAAGAACATGGTATTTGAAATTAAAAAAAAAAAATCAGTACGGATAAATAATTGATTTCATGAGACATACCACTGCTAGAAAGTGTGACCATTATTAATCTTCTAGTAACTTAAACAGATAAAAATGAATTAACAATTTAACATTCCCTTTTCGTTTATATCATTTTACCTTATAATCTTATACTGAATGTGTTTCTATAATAATGAAGTATTAATTAATACATTACATGAGGCTAAAGAAATTAAAAAAAAAATTACTACCCTTAAATTTTGTTATTACTGGTCATCGTTACATGTGATATTTATAGATTACTTTTAAGAGCAATATTGTATTATTCTGTTTGAATATTTAAAAATAATAGTATAAAATGTTAAATACAATAAATAAATAAGATATTTTTATTGACCAATTTTTTTATAAATAGACATAAAAAAAATATAACACATATATACGAAGAAATTAAGATGTATCCTTAAGTTTTAAAAATATAAAATTTTATGATTATTACGAATATAGTAAACAAGTAAAAATTTAACCATAATTAATTTAATATCTTATTATTTTTTAAAACAAATGAAAAAAAATAATATAATAAAAAAATTTAGACTCAAATATACCTATTTTACTTTTTACACTTTTTTGTATTCTAATATATCAATAATCTTTTTTCTCACTCGTTTTAACCCATAATTTAACTCATATTAAATATCGTTTGATATAAAAAAAATTATAAAAATAATTATGATCATATTGTCTAATAAATTAAATATATAATAATTATTAGTGTTAGGTTATGAGTAATAAAGATGTATCAAAATAACTATATATAATATCTTACTATTTTAGTTATATAAAGAAAATAAAGAGACATGATTTATCAATCAAAACTAAACATTTTTTATAATTTTAATTTATTGTTTTTAACTAGGTATGTCAGTTATTTATTATTATATAAATATTAATTTTAATTAAAAATATTAAAATTTAAAATAATTTTGAATGAAATAACTATATATAATGTGAAATTATTTTAATTTTATATATAAAAAATTTATCAAATCATAATTAAATAATTTAAACCAAACCATTTTGAAATTTTAGTTCTTAATTATTATTTTTCATTATTTCAAAAATAATTAATTTTAATTAAAATTATAAAAATTTTGAAAAAATATATTAAAATAATTATATACAATCTATAACTTTTTAAGTTTTCAAAAGATAAAATTTAAAAATAGTGATTAAAAATCATAACTATAATTTTTTGGATTTTTAATTTTTAATTTTTAATTTTTAATTAAATCAATATATTTATTATTTATTATTTTAAAAATAATTAATTTTAATTAATATTAGAATTACAAAGAAATATTATCAAAATAATTATACGCAATCTATAACTTTTTAATTAAATAAAAAATAAAATTATAAAAAGATGATTAAATAATTCTAATTATAGTTTTTATTATTTTAATTTTTAATTTTTAATTAAACCATTAATATGTTATTCATTATTTTAAATAATTAATTTTAATTAAAAATATAAAATATATATATATATATATATATATGATTAAATAATATAACTGAATTATTTTAAAATTTTAACTTTTGATGATTTTTATTTATTATTATAAAAAGAACTAATTTCACTTAAAAATATTAAAATTTTAAATAAATATAAACAAAGTAATATATAACTTTTAAATTATATAAAAATAAAATCTAAAAATAGTGATTAAAATTTTCAAACTAAATTATTTTGAAATTCTAACTTTTAACTTCTAATTAAGTTATCGTTATTTTATGTATTATTTCAAAATGGATTAACTTTAGTTATTTCCTAATAATTCTTAATGTACATTATTTATTATTTTAAACAATCAATTTTAATTAAAAATATTTAAAAAAATATACGAATGTGATTAAATAATCTTCACTAAAAAAATTTATTTCTAATTTTTAATTCATAATTAAATCATTATATCTATTATTTATCATTTTAAAAATTATTTTTAATTAAAAATATAAAAAAATGGATATATCAATAGATGTTTAAATGATTCAAACTGAAATATTTTAGAATTTAGTTTTAAATTTTAATTAAGTTATATTTCTTATTTTTATTATTTTTAAAAATTAATTTTAATTAAATATATTAATATTTTGAAGAAATGAGATAAAAATAATAATACGTAATCTATAAATTTTATAATTTTATGAAAAAGAATATTTAAAAATGACGATTAAATAATTTTATTAGTGAAGTTTATTAAAAATTTAGTTTATAATTTTTAATTAAGTAATTATGTATATAATTAATTATTTTAAAAATAAATAATTTTAATTAAAATATTAAAATTTTAAAAATTGTTAGACCGTATGATATATTTAATACATAGATAATTGAATTAAGTTATATGCATAAAAATATTTAAAATATTATGTCTCTAGAGATAATATTTTAAAATGTATTTTTTTAATAATATTATTAATTTTATGATAATATAATAAATTTTTATAAATAATTTTTTTTATATTTTAAATGTTAACTTATCCTCGAAATCTAACAACTATAAAAAGCCGTGCCTCTTTCTTATCATATATTAAAGGTGCTCTTTTAAAATTGATGACTCAATAAAATGTGTTCAGTTTGAAAAAAAGAAAAAGTGACTAGAGTGCTCCTATTAATATAAAAATGTGTGCCCTTTTGTTGCTTGATTTTACGATATCTTCAACCTCAAGTCATATACTATGCACTTTATGGTAAATTTGTTGCTTTAATTTATAAACTAAAACTTTTGCAAATTTTGAATTGTTGTGGAATACTTTTTATCATTAAATTTTATGAGTGACTAAGGATTTATAAATTTTAAATTAAATTACTAAAATTTTGGATTAAATTAGTTCAATCCAAAAAACTAATAATTCAAACGTTAATTAAGAATCAAAAGATAATAAGTTGAATGTAATTTGCTTTTGGTATATTATTTATTTTATTTAAATTGAAAATTATACTTTAACTAAATTTATGTTAGGAAATAAACAAATGATGCTAATATATATAATTAAAAAGTGTACAAAAATTATCACAATTAAATCAATTTCTTTAAGTTTTAAAAGGGTTTATTTGGTTTCGAACTTTAAGAATAAATCAAATATGAGTTTTGTTATTTTTTCAAATGTCAAATTTACTATTGGACAAAGTTGTATCCATAAGCTAAAAAGTGTGTACATGTAAAATAGGTAATTTAAAGGTAATACATGTAGAATAGGTAATTCAAAGTTGTATACATGTTTAGTAATATAGGTAATTTAAAAGCTTAGAAATCCAAGTGTTCAAACCACGTCAATTAAGAAATCACATAAGTATATTTCGCAAAGCTTAAATGTAAACTGAGCAATTAGAAGGCAGCCGAAAGAAGAATTGAATCACAAGAAAACGATGAAAATGGAGTCTAGTTAGCTACTTATGTCATTGATAGTTGTACTATTTAAGAGTTAATGGAATAGTTTTTACGTTTCTTTTTCTATTCATTATTAATATACATGCATACAACTTTGATTTTTAACCACAATTCTAAGTTTATAATTATGGTTATAAGAATCGAGGGTTAAATGAGATATAACATAAACTGTTACTTGTACAATAAAATATTACATAACAATAGAGAAAAATTGTAACAAACCTTATAATAACTACGAAACGTTTATAACAATTTCGTAGCTATAGTCCAAATTTGCTACGAATAACATATTTTATAGCAAATTATACTACAAAATTTCGTCATAACTCAATTGACACGTTTATCTAAAATTTAAGTTTTTTTCGTTAGTTTTGTAACAAATTTACTACGAAAATTTATAACAATTTTGTAAAAAAATATATAACATTTTAGAAAAATTTATAACTATATTTCAAAACAAATTTGCTACAAATATTTTAAATTTGTAGCAATTTTAGTATGAAAATTTGCTACAAATAAGACAATTCTATAGCAAAATTTACTACAATTTTTTAAAATAAATGTCACAAATTGCATAAAATTTTGTAGCTACTTTATATATAATACCCAAAATATAGTATCATTTAGTAATTCAAACATATCATATATATAAATATCTATTCGTTTTAATTACAAAAATAAATTAAAGCATGTTCTATAACTTCTTCGTGAGTAAATTGAAAAGGTCTCACATTGATTAGGAATGAATGTGTGTGTTGTATGTTGGGCTATAAATAAAACCTCATCTTTCACTACTAAAATATCCCAAAATTTGTATATCTTTATTTTTTTTGTAAGGGTAATTGATTAACTCAATTTTGTACAATTAGTTGTAATTTTGGAGTTTATCCAATTTGAAGATAGTAAAAGTGGTCAACGATGCACGAGAATATATGTAATATTTATATTGAACCTCGTCAAATTTCTGATGTTTTTATTTTTATGCTTTCATATTTGCTTTAGTTTCTTTTAACATTATATTTCCAATAACATTATTTTGTCTTGTTAGTTCGAATTCTATTCATTTAAATCATAATATTTGGCAATGGTGTCGCTGATATAGAGATTAAAGAAATCATTTAAAAATCACTAAGTCGCTAAGGTGGAGATTTGTTTTATAATTCCTTAGTGAGCAAATTGAAAAAGTTTCACATTGATTAAGAATGAAGGTGAGTGTTGTATTTTAAGTTATAAATAAAGCCCCATCATCCACTTCTAAAACATTCCAAAATTTGTATATCTTCCCCTCTTTTATAAGGGTAATTAATTAGCTCAATTTTGTCCAATTAGTTAAAATTTTGGAGTTCATCCAATTTAAAGATAATGAAAGTGGTCAATGACACCCGAGAACATAGATAACATTTATACCGAACCTCTTTAAATTTATGATGTTTTTATTTTTCTACTTTAATAATTGTTTTAGTTTTTTTTAGTATTATATTTCCAGTAACATTATTTTGTTGGGCTAGTTTGAGTTCTATTTATTTATATATGATTTTTCCAACAATTGGTATCAGAGCCGAAGGTTTCTACCTAGTAATTTGTTTGTATACCTTTTGTTTGATATTGGAATATAGTTGGTAGTTGTAATCTAAAGAAACGAAGGAAGAAAAGTCTCCCTCAAACAAGGGATAACCATCCAAGTTAGGTAGAACAATGACGATGAATACAAGGTTCAAGGTGGAAAATTTTGATGAAACTGATTATTTTGGCATTTGGCAAGGCGAAGTTCTAGATGCTCTATTTCAACAAAGTCTTGACATCACCATTGAAGAAGAAAAACCCAATGGAGTAGATGAAGTTGAGTGGAAAGATATCAACCGATTAACATGTAGTTCAATTCGTTCGTGTCTCTAAAGAGAACAAAAGTAGACATTCATGAATGGTACATTCGTAAGTAAGTTGTGAAAGGCATTGGAGAACAAGTTCACAAAGAAGATCGAACATAATCGACTCTATTTGAAGAAGAAGTTTTTCCATTTTTAATACCTTATAGGAACCACAATAAACAACCACATTATTGTTTTTAATCAATTAGTAGTAGATTTGTTAAATATAGATGAAAATTTTAAAGATGAAGATTTAGCCTTGATATTGTTAGCCTATCATCCTGATGAATTTGATCACCTTATTACGAAATTACTCATTAGGAAGGATAAAGAGAAAGTTTGCACTACTTTATATAGTTATAAAATTAGGAAAATAGATTAAAAAAAGCAAGAATGAAGCAGCAAAGACACTATCTGTAAGAGGGCGTCCGTAAACTTAACAGAAAGAAAAGAGAGGAAAATCTCAATCAAAAGGAAGGCCTGGTAAATATGAATATGCATTTTTTTCATGAAAAAGGCCATTGGAAGAAAAACTCTCTGAAGATGTAGAAGAAAGGAAAAGTTGTGTCATCTGATGCATGTGTAGTTGAAAGAAATTCATATTCAGATTTTGCATTGGTTGGTTCGTCAACAGTATCACACCCTGGTGATTGGATTTTTGATTCAACATGTACCTTCCATATATCTCCTAATAAGGAGTGGTTCTTTAACTTTGAAAAACTAGACGATTGAGTTGTTTTCATAGGTAATGATTATCCATGCAAAGTTTTGGGGATCAGTACAATTTGTTTGAAGGAGCAAGATGGTTCAACCAAAGTCTTGAAAGATGTTCATTATGTCCCATATATAAAGAAGAATATCATTGATGTGGGAGTATTAGAATCAAAAGGCTTCATTGTGATCATGCAAAATGAGGCATTGATGGTTTCGAAAGAATAACTTGTACTACTACCTTAGTAGTACGATTATTGGGACAACATCAGTAATAGTTTTAGAGGAAGAAAAAGATTCAAAAACTACCAAGCTATGTCATATGCATTTGGGACATACTGGTGAAAAAGCTTTACAAATTCTTGTAAAGCAAGGCCTGTTAAAAAACGTGAGAACCAACAAGTTGGAATTTTGTGAGCATTGTGTATTAAAGAAGGAGAAAAGAGTAAGCTTTGGCACGACACTCCATAATACAAAAGTAATTTTGGATTACATCCATATTGATGTATGGGATCCAACAAGAACTCCGTCCATGTGTGGCAAACATTATTATGTCACTTTCATTGATGACTTCTCCAAAAAAGTTTGGGTGCATCTTATGAAGAAGAAGGATGAAGTGTTGGGAATTTTCCTCAAGTAGAAGAAGATGATAGAGACTCATACTGGTAGAAATATAAAGTGTTTCAGGTCTGATAATGACACTAAGTACACAAACGATCCATTTATAAAAGTTTGTGAAAAAGAAAGGATAGTGCGGCACTTCATTATTCGAAAAACACCACAATAGAACGGAGTTATAGAACGTATGAACCAGACTTTACTGGAAAAGGTTCAATGTATGTTGTCAAATGCTAGGTTAGGCAAGCAGTATTGAGCTAAGGTTGTGATGTATGCATGTTATGTTGTCAACCGTCTACCATCGTCTACTCCTGAAGGCAAAGCACCTATGAAAGTATGGTTTAGAAAACCTAATAGAGATTACGATTTCTTACATGTGTTTGGTTCTATTGCATACTACCATGTAACATAATCAAAGTTGGATCCAAGAGCTAAGAAAGCTATTTTTTGGGAATCCCTTATGGTTTTAAAGGATATCAACTATGATGCCTTGAAATGAAAAAATATATAAGCTTCATTAGAGATGTTACCTTTGATGAATCTTCCTTGCTGAGGAAGGTAACAGAAAATATTGATAGCACTTTGCAATAGGTGGAGCACACTCCGAAGTAGGTGGAGTAAACTCTGAAGCAAATAGAGCAAACTCCAAAGTAGGTAGAGTTTGAAAGTATAATTGTTAATCTAGTTGGTGGAGATAAGATAAAAGTTGATCCTCCATTGGTAGAAGATGAATCAGATGAAGAAGAGGTTTTAACTGAAGAACCTCTATAGCAACAAGAAGAAACTGTGGTTGATAGGCCACGCCGACAAAATGTCAAGGTTCTTGCTCGATATAAAGATATGGAAGATCTACCTGCTTAGTTTAAGAATATGGTGGCCTGTACACTTTCAGTTGTGCATGATGATGTTCCTTCCATATATAAAGCAGTAATTAGAAGCCTTGAAATTGAAAGATGGAAGGAAGTCATAGATGAAGAAATTCCGTTCCTTCAAAAGAATAAAACATGGAAGTTGACACAACTACTTAAGGGCAAGAAGGCAATTGGCTACAAATAGGTGTATACAAAGAAAAAAGGATTTTCTAACAAAAATGGTGTTCTTTACGAAACAAGGTTGGTAGCTAAGGGCTACACTCAGAAGGAGAGAATTGATTATAATGGGATATTTTCTCTAGTTGTAAAACATTCCTTCATTATAATTTTTTTGGCCTTGGTAGCACATTTGGATTTGGAACTAGTTCAACTTGATGTGAAAATTGCGTTTCTACACGGTGACTTGGAAGAGAAAATCTATATGTCTCAACCAGAAGGGTTTAATGTTGTTTGTAAAAAGAATTGGGTTGTAAGCTGAACAAATCATTGTATGGATTGAAGCAATCTCTGAGGAAGTGGTATAAACGATTTGGTCAACTTATCTTGAATCAAAAGTATACTATAAGTACACATGATCATTGTGTGTATTTTCATAAGCTACAAGATGATTCTTTCATCTATCTTATATTGTACATCGATGATATGTTGATTGTATCGAAAATCCAAGCATAAATTAAGAAGTTGAAGGCTTAATTAAGTCAGGTTTTTGAGATGAAAGATTTGGGAGAAGCTAAGAATATTCTCAACATGGAGATAAGAAGAGATACGAAGAAGGGAAAGCTTAGTCTGATCCAGAATCAATGTTTGAAGAAAGTACTACAATGTTTTGGTACGAATGAACAAACAAAACTTGTAAGTACTTTGAAGTTCCTCATCCAGTTGGTAACTTGATGTATGCAATAATGTGTGCGAGACTTGACATTTTACATGCGGTTAGTATTGTAAGCAGGTATATACATGATCCTTGTAAATGACATTGGTTGGTTGTGAAATGGATTCTATGGTATATTTTAAATATTGCAGATGTTGGTTTAGTATTTCAGTAGGATAATATTGTTTATCAATGTATAGTCGAATATTGCGATTCTGACTATGTAGAAGATTTAGATAAACATCGGTCAACTACTAGTTATATGTTTACTCTTGTTAGAGCACCAATCAGTTGGAAGTCTACCTTGCATACCACAATTGCTTTGTCTACTATAGAGGTAGAGTATATGGTAGTTATAGAGGCTGTGAAAGAAGTTATTTGGTTATGAGGTTTGCTTGAAGACTTAGAAGTTGGTCAAAAACATATTAAGGTATTTTGTGATAGTCAAAATGCTATTAATTTATCAAAGAACCAATTTTACTATGCACGCACAAAACACATTGACGTTCGTTACCATTTCATGTGAGAGATTATTGAAGAAGGTGAAGTATTAGTTCAGAAGATCAATACTACAAAGAATCCCGCATATATGATGACTAAGGTGGTAACGACAATCAAGTTCAAACATTTTTTGGACTTGATTAACATCCTGCAAATTTGAATTGGCAATGGCATCGCTGATCTAGAGATTGAAAATCATTTAAAAATCACTAAGTTTCTAAGGTGGAGATTTTTTATATAGCTCCTTAGTGAGCAAATTGAAAAGTCCCATATTGATTAGGAATGAAGGTGAATGTTGTATTTTTGGCTATAAATAAAGCCCTTTCCTCCACTTCTAAAACATCCCAAAGTTTGTATTTATTTAACTCTTTTGTAAGGGTAATTGATTAGCTTAATTTTTCCTATTAGTTTTGGGGTTCATCCAATTTGAAAATAGTGAAATTTGTCAACAACGCCCAAAGACAAATGTAACATTTATACCGTACCTCATTAAATTTATAGTGTTTTTATTTTTCTGCTTTAGTTTCTTTTAACATTATATTTCTAATAACAATATTTTATCAGACTAGTTCGAGTTTTATTCCTTTAAATCATAGTATTTATGAATAGTAACTACCTATAATAGAAAAAATATATCCGATTTTTTCGAAAAAGCAACATTATGATTAAATTAAACCTAATTTCATGTTACTTTAAACTAGAACATCATTGAATCCCTTACTAATCATTCACTCTACCTATAATACAAAATACACACAAAATAAATAATTAAATAATTTAGAATTATTGAATAACGATGTTTCATCGAAATCTAGTAACAATGGTCATATTATCTGTTTGGAGAGAATTTTAAGTGTACAAGATTTTAGTGATTTGTAATGAGAAGTAGAATTTTAGATAATTGAATTTGATTTTATATTCTCCTCATTTAAGGGATATATATATATATATATATATATAGATATATATATATATATATATATATATATATAGATATATATATATATATATATATATGGGTGTGTGTATAACATCTCACGTACGTGGCAGGGTACGTATATAGCGATCTGGTTACACATGTGGTAAAATTGAGCACAAACTAATTTAAACAGAAAGCAGATCGATACAAACGTTACACTATTAGATCGTTACATACAAATAAAGAAAGGTCGATCTAGGTTTCTAAGTAACTTTCTCGAGTTGCTCATAGAGAGGGAGGACTATGATCACATCAAGATCTTGTACTTTCACCAAGTCTTGACATCTATGACCTCGCATTGCATTTAGATAACGAGGTATTCTGTCGATCAAAGTATACGTTTTACCAAACTCGTTGTGCCTAAACCATTGTTAAACGAGCCTTGTAATCTCGTCATATCCTGGCGAGATACCTACATTTATTAGATACTATATCCGTTATATACTTAATATCAAACTTTATCCATATTTGAATATTACAATATAAGCTTATTATTCAATAATAAATTATAAGTTCAAGATGCAGAGTTCATTGAAATGGATATTAGCTATTTACCATGTGCTCTATAAATATTACAGAATTGGTTCAAAATTCTCATTTGAAGTATATAGCCAAAAAAAATCAACTTTTAAAGACAGGGTTGAGAATCAAACCAAGGAACTCATAAAAATACCAAGATTGGATTATGCATACATATCTACACATCTTATCCATTAAATCCTAAGCTTAGGACACGATGTCTCAATCAAATAGGATGATTTAGAAAAATATCAAGATTGGATTTTGTGGAAAGAAAAGGAAACGAAAGAAATAACAATTTGTGCCTACTTGGGAAATATATGTTGGCGAAAATTAATAACTCGTATATACCAGTCCAATCATCAAGCACAAACAAGACAAAGTACAATAAGGAAATAGTTCTATTTTAAAAACATAGCTATCCATTCTAGCAATGAAATTCAAAAATACATTATTAATCAATTTGTGCATTACTAAAACATCACAAAAACATATGAACACCCTTACCTGCTCAAGACACCAGATAAGATGTGGCTGAAACTTTGTTTGAAAAGTAATGGGTCCAACCTGCAGAATAGAAATTGCATTTTATTGGAACACTTGCAGCGGGATAGAATGCTTGTAAAAGTTGACAAGTTAAGTATAAATGCAGCAGAGAAAAAATTGAATCTAAAAAAAAGCAAGCTTCAAAATAGGCGAAAATCATGAACTTAGCGTCTGTTCCTGATACACTTACTCTATTGCCTCACTAGCAGTACTAGTTTTCAAAATTACATAAAAAAAAAAATAGAAATATCCTGTATTGTATTGTTAATAGATAACCACAATGCAAAATAAATAATGTGAATGGTTATAGTAACAACAAAATGTGTAAACAGACCACATTTTTGTACCATGCACCAAGTTTATCACAAATTAAATAATTTATTGGAGATTATTTGTTAACAAATTTTTTTTAAAAATATATATCGAAGACCCTTTTAAATTCAGATTACATGAATGAAAAGTCCTAATTGTGATTACACATACACATTCTATCACATAGCACAGTGCATAGACAATCTAAAAAAATGGCCACTGCCAATAACAAATGACTAATTGCCACTCTTTTATCGGCAACCATTGGCTGTACGGAGCATGCTTACACAGACATATACTTCAATTGCTACTTTAAAAACTCTAGCAAGAATACCAATATGAGAACCAAAGGCATAAACATTTTTGCTATTATATGTGGGGAAATAAATATACATAAAAACACAGAGTACAAGAAAAAGAAATGTTAACAGATGAAGTAAACTATAAAGCATTATAGGGGTTGATATAAGGGGTGTACATATGTTCGGTCTGACGATTTTAAAAAGAAAAATTAATTAGATTTGATCGTTTATATTACTCACATCACATCATCACATCATATCGTTGAAAATAATTTTAATTAATATAAATCGGATTGAATCGTTTGATTTATAAAACCGTTCGATCTGATTCGGTTTTCGATTTTTAGACACCTTTAATAAAAAATAATATGAAAATTTTAATATATTATTAAATCGATTTCATACAATTCGATTCCATCTAATTCGACGGGTTTAATTCGATTTAATTCTGTTTATGAACACTCTTAATATGATATAATTTTTTTAATATATTATTAAAACGGTAGGAAAAAACTGTTTATATATATATATATATATATATATATATATATATATATATATATATTATTAAACCAAATAGATAATATATTGTTTATATTTAAGTATTAGGTTTCGTGTTTGGTTTATGCAAGAATGTCTTTGAAGTCTCTACTCCACGGAAGCCACGAAACCTCTTTTTAAAATTCCAATCAACCTAGACACCTTCTTACTCTTTCCTTCCTCTATTTGATTTTGACCTCTGCCCTTTGTTCTTTTCTGATCGCCATATTCGTCAATCAATTCCTCTAAACCCTAACCCACTGCCCTCTTTCGTGTTTGGTATGTTGTTTTGGATTTCACGTAAAACTTGCATTTTACTGTTTTGTTTTGTTTTTGTTTGTGTTTTTGTTTGTTTGTGTTTGAGAATTTTTGCTGGGTTGTGATGTTTAGATGTTTGAAATTCGTAAACAACAGTCGTAGCAGTAGCTTATCCATGGCCAGAAGCTCATTCAAGCTCGAACATCCTCTGGGTACTTTTTTACTTCCCTTTTGCTCTGTCATTTTTGTTAAATTCGCGCTCGTAATTATTTTTCATGGTTTGATCCTTTTTATTTGTGGTCAAAGATGCAATCATTTTGGTTATTTGAGGAAACTTTTATTTGATCATATTTTTATCTTCTAATTTGATTGAATTTCTTTTGGATTGGGATAACAGAATAGTTAAATCGTAGTGATTGTAGATTGGGATGCCTTCTGTTGGTGGGGCTTCTGGTTTTATCTGTTAATTGCTTCTGTGATTGTTTTTAATGGATGAATCAAATCAGATTTTCGTTTTCCTTTTAAGAAACTTTGATATTTTCTTGAAAGATTGCAGCTAAAAGTGGAACCTTGATATTATTATCTACTATATTCTGATGGTTTTGCTTTTCAACTTACCAGAGAGGAGGGAAGCAGAAGCTAACCGCATCAGAGAGAAGTATCCAGACAGAATTCCTGTGAGAATTTTAGAATACCTAAGCTGTTTACTTCGTATAACTCAATTGGATTTTGATCTTAATGTAATTATGCCATGCAGGTGATTGTGGAGAAGGCTGAAAGGAGCGACATTCCTGACATTGATAAGAAAAAGTTAGTTGCTTTTTTCCTTCTATTACAACTTATCTTTTCTTTATTCTTTATTCTTTACTTTACTACTGTTATTTGGTTGGGCTTGTCTAATTTGTCTATTTTTAATTAGTCATTTTGAGATGCTAAGTGAGCAATATGTTAATTCACCACAGCTTCTCAATTTATGTGATGATTTTGGTGATGCAATGTTTTGTTTTTAACATATATCTTTGGGAACCATCTGTAAGCCCATTTCTTTTTACGATAAATGAAAAAAGAATTCACTTTAACCTTATAATACAATTTTAATATCAAAATAAACTTCTAATAGTTTCTAAGTGCAATAAATATACACACACACATATGGATGGTATCAATGGATCCAATTTTTTATACAAAATTATTCATCCTCATAATCTCATATCTAAATGGTTAAGATTTATAAGGGACAGAAGAAAGAAAATTACCTCTATAAATCTTAACCCTTGAAATCAAGAAATGTAAAAAGTTATGTAATATTTTGGGGACATTGGTCTTTATATTACTATATTATTTGTGTTAAGTTAAATTTATAGCAAATTTGAATGTATATTTTACTTTAGAAAAAAGTTCAAGCTCTAAAAATAGAAATTTCACCGATATTTACCAAATTTCTCCAATATTCATCGATATTTACTGTTATTTTAACGATATCATGAAAAATTGATTTACACCCGATTAAATGCTGAAATTTTGTCAAGTGTGCATCCTTGGTTGTAGTGTCCTTGGTCTGATGTTTTTTTAGACTTTACTCTGGTCAGCCCCTCTTTTGCTGTTAAATTGATTAGCTAATTGTTTGCAATAAATTTTTTACTGCATGGTGATTATTTTCTTCTTTTTTCGTGTCTCTATGTAACTGCTTTAAATTATTTGGTGCTTGTCTAATGATCATAGTCTAGAACACGGTATATTCCATGTTTTGTTCATAGTTTCGGGGACTCACTCTCAGAAACTAGATATCCAAATTTCATTAGAACCTAGTTATAAGAGTGGTATAATATAACCTCTTGTATTCTGTGTTCCATAACTGAATTTTCTCATTCCTTCAAATTTCATCTACTTTCATAATTCATGCAAGCAGTGCTAAAATTCTAAAATTTTCACCTTAAACCTCTTGTTTATGAAAATTTACACATTATTACCATTGGTGTATGTCGGTATTATCCTAACTCTAGTTTTTGACCTAGTTGCTGGAAGACTAAAATGCTTGCTACTGTGAAATTGTGTGCCTCGTATAGTAATTCAGTATCTAAGTTGTGCATATTATATGTAGAGATGCTTCAAGTTCTTTGTTCATGGCATCCACCTAATAAGATCTCCCCACCCCGGGCTTGAATGTTCCTGTATTTTGGAAGGACATCTTGAGGCAATAGTCAAAACTTATCATATCAATTTATTGGTTAAGGTGCACCGTTGATCCCCAAACTTTAACTAAATTCACAGGTAGGTATCTAAACTTTTAAAACTTCACAAGTAGGTTCCTAAATTTTGAAATCATACGATTTAGTCCCTAAACCTTTAAAACTTCACACATATATCTTAAAAAATTTATTCACAACTATGTATTTTAGTAGTCAAACTAGGATCTATATGGAAAATTTTAAAAATTTGGAGACTAAATTGTAGTATTTAAAAGTTTAGGAACCTATATGTGAAGTTTTATAAGTTTAGAGACCAAATCATATGTTTTAAAAATTTAAGAATCTATTTGTGAATTTAGTTAAAATTTGAAGACTATTGGTGTGCACTTTAGCTTAATTATTTTTCCTTTCATATTTTAAATGACCCAACTATTTAACTAGTTTCAAAAATAAACCCTTCTCTCCCGGTATTGAATGTATGTTAAAATGAACATGTGTTTATTTTGTCGTTTTGAACATATGTTGAGTACCGGGGTGGGGGGTTTAAAACTCTAATTAGTTGGTGCAAATTAAATCTTTATTTTATTTGTTTTTCGATTTTATTTAGATAGGCTTGACCTATAAATAGTTGTCATACATCTAGGATTTTAAAAGGAATTACCGTTTTTATTAGCTTATCAAAATTGTCGTAATAGACAATTCAAGTGTAAAACATAATATAATTAAAATCGATAGGTTGTTACTAGTTTCCTCTTAGAAGTGCTTGCATATCTTCAATGAAGTTATTGGATTCCATATATTTAGTACAACTCTGTTAGAAGCTGTGGTATTCAAGTTTTCAGAGTATGCCATATATTTTATACATTCTAACACTCCCCCAAGTGCAGGCTCTGAACACATTGTATGCCCAAAACTTGAAATTCAACAATTTAGATGTTTTTGGTCACCAATCATCCCAAATGCCCCTACAATGTATTTACAGCCTATACTTGATGGGAGTGTAAGAATGTATGAAAGATATGTTAGCTCATCTCTCAAGATCAAGTTTTTGGGAGGATTGGTGACCAACAATTTCTAAAGCTAACCAGTCTAGATCTAGATTGAAAAGTGCCATTGATAAAATCATTTCAACAAATGGGACGGGAACAAGTCTTTATGATGAATAAATAAACCTATTAATTTGTGTAAAAATACAGAATCTTTGTGATTTTGTTTAACTGTATAACAAAACAAAGAAACTAGTCAGAGAGAACAAACTCCTACCAGAGAGTAAATCTCTCTATCTGGTAATCACAACTTGGAAGCAAAAGAGAGGCTAAAAAGGAGAAGTTGAACAATGTTTCCAATTTATTGGAATCACTGTTCTTCTCTTTGCTTTGAAAGTTTGTTCTTCAATGTTAATCAAATGCTATTATGTTGACAACTGTTCATCATTTGCTCTGACTGCAGATACCTTGTTCCATCTGATCTTACTGTTGGACAGTTTGTATATGTTGTTCGCAAAAGGATTAAGCTAAGTGCAGAAAAGGCTATATTCGTCTTTGTCAAGAACACTCTACCTCCCACTGGTGAGCTGTTACACATTTGTGTATCACCTGTTATGTTTATTCCGAAGCCATGTCTAATGTTATCCTAACATTGTCACAGCTGCCTTAATGTCTGCCATTTATGAGGAAAACAAGGATGAAGATGGGTTTCTTTACATGACTTACAGTGGAGAAAACACCTTTGGATTCTTCTAAAAGCTTGGATACTTTGTGTAAATAGAGCTTGGATAGTGTATATTCTTAATGCATCTCTTGGAGTCTAATGCTCATTTACAATATTTTACTTGGTTGTAGCATCAATCTAATCAGTTGGTGCTGGAAGCACTCTAATTATATGACTTAGTTTCTTTGAAGTTGCCAAGAATAGAATTCAATATTTAATGGCTTTTTAATTTCTGTGTTGATTTTTCAATGATCAGAATTAGGTTTTAAATTAACAATGCAAATTACATTCTCAGGCACAACAAACTATTAACAGAATAAACTAGCAGTGAAAAAGTGTCTTGGTGCATTTTTTGTCGCTTGAACAATGACTTTCTTTATATAACATATCCAAAAGGAAGCAATTTTACTATAGTCAGTGTATCGTGGTTCATATAGAGGCACATCGAAAATGGAATAGAAGAATTAGACTCTAAAAATAATGAAAGTAAAAATGCACCATGAAAGCTCTAAAGTATCAGCTTCAAGTGAGCTTTTAGTGTGTGAAATTGTGTTCTCTGCTGTTACTCTCCTTTTTCTGTTTTCTTAACCATGAAATCTTAGCATGATGTCACGTCCCGCTCAAACTGCCCCTAAAAATCCAAATGATGGCTGCCTAAAGGATCTAGACACATGGAAAGTTCTAGAGTTGTCTAGAGAAGTCTAGAAAGGACTGGAGTTAGATGGACTCAAGCAGAAGGCACTAGAATGTTAGAGCACGCTAGAGGGTGCTAGAATGGGCCGGAGTATTCAGAACGCAGGATGGTTCGGGAAGGTTGTAGAAGGCCGCTTGGAAGCTTGCGGAACATCCGGAAGATGCATGAAGGAGCTAGACAAACCTAGAAGACTACAGAGTTGGATAGAAGGTCCTAGAACCTTGTGGCAGCTTGTACATAGAACTCTCTTGTATATTCTAGAGCTAGAAGGATCTAGAGAAATGTGGCATATTCCTAGGCTTGTTGCCACACTATAAATAGACCACTTGGTCTTCATTTGGATTCATCTTGGGAAATTCCTAACAATCTTGGAAATCCTTGAGAATTCTTAGCAATTGTATCATAAACTCTCTCTAGAGCAATACAAAGAATTCTTTGCAAACTCTCTTTCTATTCTCTTTGGAGTTACATTTCGGATTTAAAGGCAGGCTGTGAATGAAAGTAAGTCTTGATGCGATCGCTACTTGAGAAATTAAGGTCGTGACAATGAGCTACTCTTCTGCATGAACCTTATATTGATACATGATTACCCAAATATTTAGCTCAACCACTTCTTTTTCTTTTATTTAAAAAAAAAAAGCCATGACAAAATATATCTTAACTTTTAGTCATATCACATGTGCTTGAAATAACTTTTAGTCATATCACATGTGCTTGAAATAGGACTAGAACTTATAGAAATTTACAAAATAGAGTCTTGTTATACTAATAATTAACATTATTTCGTATTATGCTTTTATCACTATTCATGGTTCACATTTTTTTAAACCATCACTTCTACACAAGTGTGATTTTGATAAGAAAAAGTCCATTAAAAAGTACATAATTTTTTTTTTCCACGCGGATAACCAAACTCTTAAAATTTGCGGAGGTAGAATGCTAATTTTGTGTTATTTCCGTATTATTTAATCTATTCTATGTATGCAAGAAAAGAAAAAAAAAACGTGTAACCAACATTTTGCTCAACTACCCCTTTCAGAAGTCTGTCTTCCTTCGTCTAACCCAAAGTTGATTACTTAGTATGACTTGCTGTTCTCTTCTCTCTCTCGCCAAGTTTATATACCCAAATTATTTTGCATTTCAAGTCTTCCATACCATAATTCTTCATAAACAGATTATAAACGTCTTGTGACCTCCAAAACCCACCACCATTCTCGTCCACCTTGGTAATGTGCCACTGGGTTTCACGTTTTCAGCAGTTCACCAACAATCACCAGACCAACCACAATATCGCTTTCGGGCTTTTGATTTGAATGAGACTTGCTATTTTCTGGGTTTACAGAGTTTGTTCTGACTGATGATGGCTCTGAAAGGTGCAGCTCTATGGTGGGTTTGTGTTAAAACTCCTTGTTCTGATCTGGGTGCCTCAGATTTAAGCTCCTCTTGTTCTGGATTTGTATTGAATTTGAGGTGTGATCTTGGGAGGTTCCGTAAATGGGAATGCAATTGTCTGAGTTTTTTGGCTAAGAAAGCTATTGCTCCTATTGAAGGTGAGAAGCCCTGCATGCCTGGTGCTGACTTATCTGGTGCTATTGGACGGACTCAAGACAATAGGTACAAGGAATTTCACAAGGATATGCACCTTCTTCCTAGTGAGTTTTCCCAATTCATTCCTTTGTAATTCTCTAATATGCTCATCAAAAGATGGAAACTTTTAGATTGTATGTGTGAATGTTAGACAATCAGCTTATGTTGGATTAAGCATTGGGAATTTATAGTTGAAAGATAAAACCGAGGGTCATAAACCCTTACTTAAGCTAATTTCACCCATTAAAATTATTTAAAGAAGAAATGTTTTGTTTTGATAGAGGAGAATGATGTAACTTACAGAATACAGAATATGTAAGTATTTTCATAAAACCAATACCTAAATGAATGTAGCTCGTGGTAAATTTCTTATCAAAATTGGACTCCTTGGAATTATTATGTATGCATTGAAAAAGAAAGATGTTTGTTTGGGAGTAATAAGGCATCGATCACAAATAGATTTTTTTGTCAAAAACTGAGAATTTATTGCTGCAGGTAAAACAATACAAACACCTCAAGGGTTTTGGGTCAAATTAGTCTCTTGTGACTTTTCAGGCAAGTTTAGTCCACTGATTTAAAAATATGGTCAATGTAGTCCAAAATAATCAAAACCTGAGCATGAAACGGGCACATGCATTTTTTTTTGGAGGGGTAACATTAAAAACTTTCAATTTTATTTATTTTTCGAAAAAAAATAAAATCAAACACTTAGCCACACTTGCGGACCACAACGTTGGCCACCATGCTAATAGTCCCTTCGATGGCAACTGACCACACAATCTAAATTATACCACCTTTGTTGGTCTAAATTCACCATTATTGTTTCTAGCCAAGGTCTCACAAGCAGTCACGACCTACGAACAAAATTTTGTTCAATGTGCCCTTCCTCGCATCATCGTCCTACTTAGAAATCCAGACCTAATTCTGAACCCAAAAGTCAACTTGTTAGTTAGAGGGTTGCTTAAACTTATAAGCAGCATTACTGGCTAACTGTTAGCCGATGTTGGACTTAACATCCCCCTCCATATCGGCTAGAGTCTGGATTTACGGTACAATCCGGATTTACTACACAAGGACAGATGGGGTAAAGAAGCCAAAAGCTTAGCTCTGATACCAACTTAGAAACTCAGGCCTAACTCTGAACCCAAAAACTAACTTGTGAGTTAGAGGGTTGCTTAGACTTATAAACAGCACTGTTGCCTAACTCTTGACCGATGTAAGACTTAACAGTCCTTTTGCCATCATCTAGCATCATCGCAGGCACATTAGACATCAGAGGTCACTGATTAGAATAACTTAAGACCCTTCCACACTACATCACATAATTCTTTATCAAAATAGTGATAAAGTTTCCCAATTCTTCCAAACGCTATTTGCCAGCCTCTTGTCATCGATTCACATAATAGCCATCACCATCGAACTCTCCTAATCGTGGGCTTTCTATTCTACCAATTTGACTACAACCTGTGATCACCTCAATCCTAGTCACGTTATTTTACAAATATGTTCTTTTTTTAATAGAAAATTTCCAATTTGTCCCCTCTAAAAAATGTATGGGATTTTCAAATGCTCAATTTTTGATATTTTGGATTAAATTGATATTTTTAAATCAGTAGATTAAACTTACATATCATCAGCAATCTAAACATTACACCCTATTCAAAATAGCATAACTATCTAAACGGGAGCTTATATCCAGCAACTCTAACAAAAGCAAAGCCAACTATGGCAATTTAAATCCAAGCCACACTACATATCGACAACTATCAAAAAACAAGGAACAGACAGAAAACAAGAACAAACGACAGAAAAGCCTACCCAAAAACAGAAACAAAGAAAATACAAAACAAACAAACAAACAATGTAAAAGAAAGATTAGTCTAGAAATCCTCAGTAGAGTAGACAAGCTACCACCCTGATTTGAACTCTTAAACACAGTAACAACCTGCACGTTGGAGACATCTTCCAGCTTTCAGTCAAGAACCTTGAGGTCCAATTTTCCTTCTTCACCCAAACTTGCCGGAAAACTTATCAGGATTCACATGCGGTTCTGTCACCTCATGAGCATCTATCACCAAGCAGATAAACTTTTGTTCTTAATTGTCCAGATTATCCATTATGTTGAACGTGTCCTCCGTACAGATCAAGAGAAACAGGAAGAAAATTGAACAAGACACAACTTCAAGTTCAACATAAGCAGATAGGCGACAATCTAGAAATAGCGACAAAAGTAAATCAATCAGTGGAGAAGAGACAAGTGATAGAGCGAAAAATCTAAAGAAAAGGAACGATCGATGCTAGCAAGATGAGTGAAATCAAGCAAAATGAGAGATCGCACAAGGAAAGGAAAGATCACATAAAGGAACCATAAGAGAGAAGCACGAGTTCAGAGAGCTCATTTTGAGCAGATCATGAACGATAATCCCTCAATTCTCGATTGTTTACATCTGCTTTACTAACTTTACGCGAAACAGAGCAATCACAAGCTTTAAAAAAAGGATTGAAGCTGTAAAGGAGTAGAAAGGATTCGACGAAAGCTAAAAGCAGAGCAAGAAACAAGCCCGAGTCTAGAGAGCTTAAATGCTAATGGAAAGAAAAACGAGGGACATAGCTCGCAGAAACCGCAAAAAGAAAATCAAAAATCAAAAATCAATTTTCCATGCTTAGATGATTATTGAAGAAGAGTGAAGATGTTAAAATGTCCCACATCAATTGACATGAAGTATCAAACACATATATAAATGAGGATAATCCTCCCTCTCATAATCTGTGTTTTGAGATGGAGTTAGGTCCAAATAAAACATGGTATCAAAGCAGGTAAAAAACTCACCCAGTGGTACGCAGTTGTAAACCCACCACCGTCCATCGATGAACTACCAATGTGAGGAGGAGTGTTAAAATGTTCCACATCGATTGGGCATGAAGTATCAAACACATATATAAATTAGGGCAATCTTCCATCTCATATCTTGGGTTTTGAGATAGAGTTAGGTCCAAATTTAACAGAATGATAATCAATGGAAGCTAGGAGAGAATCAATGAAAATGCTGAAGGCCTTAAGCATAGCTTGTAAACTTCTTTTCTGAGGAGAGAGAAAGAGAACTTCTTGTTGCCCATCCATATTTGGATCACAAATAGATTATAACATTAACTTTTCAATGCTATGTGTCATGATATCCCTCAAATTAGGCAGTATGATTCACATGAATTGTTCAAAAAGCTTTAGATTGTGATGTCCTGCATATTTGAAGGAAGGTATGGCATAATATATAGGCCTGGAGTGGTGATTGATAAGTACATTTGCTATTTGAAAACCCTTTGATAAGATTTTGAGCGAAATTAAAATAATTGTAATACATAGAACAATGAGAACTCAAAAATGATTTTTGTTGTTTGGAATTCTACGAGTCAACAACCAGAAGCTGAAGATCATGGTAGGAGGACTAATTTGCTCTTTCAAATGCAAAGTCCCATGAGATCATTAATATATGACTTTAAACCGTTGTTGCTCATTATTAAACTACATGAAGTAAGACCAACATTTAGAATCTATTTAATGTACAGGGCAGGTTCTACAAGGTTGAGTCCTTTTTGTAGTATACAGGTAAATGATTCATGTATTGCGTCTTGTGTTAAACTCATAACAATTATACTCTAGCATGTGGCCAGTGCATGTGCTGAATAAGAATGTTAGCTGATTCGCAGCTAACCACTTAAATAACGGAAAATTGGAAACCGAATTATCTATATGCCTCAAATATTATTTTGATTTGTATGTACACCAACTAGTGACCATCAGAAGCTGAAGATGCTATGGTCGGGACCGTTTTTCATCCAAATCCATATGAAATAGAAATATAGAACTCAAAATCATTGTCACTTACACACAAGTACATGAGGTAAGACATGTAACTACAAGCTAACTAATGTTGAGGTCAGATCTTGACAAGATTGAATGTGGGCAATGCATGTGCTTGATAATAACGGAAGTTATTGTACAGCCAGTAGCTTAAGGGAGGGAGAAAAATATCTATATACCTATTACACTTGAAAATTTCCCAACCCTAGTCATATTGGCTTTTTAGCTCTCTAAGTCATAAATAGAACATGGTTGTTTTGGTTCGTTGGATTGCATCACATATATGTCAATAGGATATTTCTTGTGAGTTTTGAGATTTTATATCTAATTTTTATCCTAGCCTTTTTTTGCTAATAATTATTGTCATAAATAAACTGCAGAACCATTAACTGCCACCAGTCTTTCTTCTCCTCCCAAGAATGGGTCAAAAGTTCGAGTGGCTTATCAGGTAGATTTATTTATCATCTTTCATTCTTGATATGCCACTTTCTTGTCATTGTAATGTTTGTAGTTTTGTTCTTTGTAGGGATTACCAGGAGCATATAGTGAGGCTGCTGCATTGAAAGCATACCCAAAATGTGAAACTGTTCCTTGTGACCAGTTTGAAGCTGCATTCAAGGTTCAAATGATTTTTTATCATTTTCATTATTGTTTTTTTTTAAATACATAAATGCTGATGTTTCTCTATGCTATGTATATTTAAAAAAAATCACATACAGGCAGTTGAACTGTGGTTAGTGGATAGATCAGTTCTTCCAATTGAGAATTCTGTCGGTGGAAGCATCCATCGTAATTATGATTTACTCCTTCGTCATAGACTTCATATTGTTGGAGAAGTGCAGTTGGAAGTGAACCACTGTCTTCTTGGATTGCCTGGTGTTAGAAAGGAGGAGCTAAAACGTGTTTTCAGCCATCCTCAGGTGTGTATTATCAGTTGCCTTTGTAACTTGATTTCAGGTCTCGATAAGATTAAATATATACCAAGTGTAATTACATAAAACATCAATTACCATACGCAAGTCTGTTACATAACATCAATTATCACGCTTCCTGCAATTGTGACTAGCTCTAGAGATGTTTCTGTTGTCCTTATGTTAACGTTTTCAATGGAAGCCGTTGTCCATGAAATAAAATTTTAGCAATAACCATTTCTTCTTTAATCTTTTGCTATATATAGATAAATATATTATATGCGAGTTTCCTGAATTTGCATGCTTACATACATATTTCTTAATAATACTGTTACTTGTAGGCTCTTGATCAATGCAACATGATGCTCAGCAAATTAGGCATACTCAGAGTCAGTGCTGATGACACTGCTGGTGCTGCTCAGGTTATATATACAAGTTTAGGCATTCTATTGTATGCTGTCTGATAAATAAGCTGTATGCATGCTAAAGATGTTACATATACTTCCAGATGGTGGCCACTTCTGGCTTGAGAGATACTGCTGGTATTGCTAGTGCACGAGCTGCTGCAATATATGGGCTTGACGTACTTGATGAGAATATCCAAGTAGGTATTTTCTTGATTTTTCTGTAGGTAACTCATTCATTTGTACAAATTTTGAATTATATTAGAATGTTTCAGTTGGAAAATTCATGAAAAGTTATTGTTTTGGAGTAGAATTGACAATTTGGGCATTCCCATACTGCTATTTATTGCTATTGCATGCTACAGCATTTCCAAATGGTAAGATTAGCATAGAACATTGAACTATGATTTTTTAAATCTAATTCTAAGAAATATATATTCCCGTTATTTTAAATAAAACAACACCTCATATCAAGTGTTTAAACACGTTGATCCCATGAACAAGTTTTGGGATGTATTTGTGTCATATATGAAAGATATGATTAATTATATGCCTTTAAACATTCATGTACTGTTTAGTGCTTTGTTCTTTTTGCTTGTCATGTACCAAAATGTTTCTTGCACTTCTCTGACCTCTTAATTTCTAGGTTGGAAAAAATTGGCAGAAAAGATAATCTGACTTGTTTTATTTTCCACTTTTCTCTTGTTAGGATGATGACGATAATATTACTCGCTTCCTTATACTTGCAAGAGAACCCATAATTGCTGGGACAGAGAGGCAATATAAGGTACTTCTTTTTCCTTTCTCCCCACCCCACCTTCCTGATACAATTTATAATCTTCTAACAATATACTGAAGGTGTACTTATCAAATTCTAGACAAGCATTGTTTTCACTTTAGAGGAAGGTCCTGGGGTACTATTCAAAGCATTGGCAGTGTTTGCTCTGCGGAATATCAACTTGACAAAGGTAAAATCAAGCTAGAGCTCTTCGGATGTTTTCATTTCTTTTTTTTTTTTGGCTCCTCTCCCTTTCTGTGGCTGTTCCATCCCTGTATCAACATGCTTTGATTTTTTTTTTTTTTTTGCTTTCAATATCAACCATCTTTGATTGTTTTTCTTCCATTGGAACAAGTCTAGATAGAGAGTCGCCCACAGAAACTACGGCCGATGAGAGCTGTCAATGATTCTAATGAAGGAAATGCCAAGTAAGTTCTGTTAAAAGTCTCAGAAGTAAGCTGTCATAGAGCTATATGTTTTGGACTTTGTGCATGCAATATCAAGATAGAATGTTATTATCCAATAGAGCATAGAACAGTTTGGACTGAAGTAATTTGTGGAGTAAATTTTAGAGTTTGCAGTGATGCAAAGACAAACAAGGACCAGTAATTGAACTTTTAGCATTAATGGAAATAGATTTATGTAGAAGTTTGATGTAGCGCTCGATCCGTTTACATTCCGTTTTAATGTTGAAGACATGAAACCAAACACACTTTATGTTAATAATAGGGTATATATTACTGAACAGTTTGCTATATAACAGGTATTTCGACTATCTCTTTTTCATTGATTTTGAAGCCTCAATGGCAGAGCCCCGTGCTCAATATGCTTTGGAACACCTTCAGGTTAGTCTGTTATTTAATAATCAAGTAAAGTATACTAATAACTATGATTGAAAGACTCAAGTGTATTCATTTAGCAGGAGTTTGCAAGATTTCTTCGTGTCCTTGGTTGCTATCCAACAGACACAACTCTTTGAAAGATATTCACACTTGACTCGTCCATACACATAATATGTAAATACACGTCCTGAGGGCTGATGCTGAACAGAATTTTATTGAATCACAGGAGAAAATTCCTCCGAATGTCATTTTGATAGCCACAAAAGACACAAGCTTGTTTTTCGTGGTTTTCTTTTGTTAGGTAAAAACGCTTTTCATAGTAACTGTTTTCAACGTTGATTCAGGGTAGATTGTTACTTTTTGTAACTTGAAAAGAAAATACATTATTTCACTTGTGTTAGTATGACGTGTTTACTCACATCGGCAAACATAATCCATTTGAGCTTGCCTTTTCCATAATTTGATTATTTGATTATGCCTGTATATTTTTTTAAAATTGTTTGGGCAAGGCCTTACCAGGTTAAGAGTACGGGATTGTTATGTATTATTAAGTATTATTTATAACTAAAAGTAAAATTAACAAAAATCAATAATTAGAAGACATTTTAAATTAAAAAAAAATTAACTTAATAAATAATATCTCTACTTCATTAGTTGTTAAAAGTTTGATGGTTGATATGAGTGGTTAAATTTCAAATTATTTTAATCTTTTTAATATATATACATCTTTTTTCCTGTTAGATGCAACTTTTAAACATGTTTTGCGCGTGAAGATTAAGTTGCTTGTGTAATTAATTAATTTCCTCGTATCAAAGACGCAAAAAGAGGTAATCTGGGTAGGTTAAATATTTTGCTTGTGCTTCTGTCCTTCATCATACATATTTATCTGTAAATATGATCCAGGACTCGAGTGAATTGGATTGAATCCAAGTACGAAAAAGAAGGGTCAATTCTATGTACATCCTTCAAAACCTTTAAATACATACCCTTTAACATAAGTAGATATCCTTCAATAATTTTAAACATAAAGGGTAGGTATATCAGAATTAACCGAAAATGGCAGTCCAAATTCAAGACTAAAGATTACCGGAATTATATCAGAGTAAGAAAAAGGGAAAGGTCCAAATGGCACAACTTAGCCCACTCCTTATATTCAAACTGTAAAGAGTTCCACAATTCTAAGGTACACAAGAGTAGCAAGATAAGCATACATAGAGGAGCATAAAGATACTACACTGGCTTCGACACGAACTAAGGTACAGAAGAGTAGAAAGATAAGCATACATAGAGGAGCATAAAGATTGCCATACCATAACTACACTGGCTTCGACACGAACTAAGATACTTTATTTAATCATGCAAAGCTCTAACATCTCTTTTTGCATAGGGAAGTTACGTTTGCCTTACTTCAGTTCCTTGAGGAAGTCTTGATTGTCAACCAAGACCTACAAGAATGGAATAATATATAAGTTTGACATTAGCTCACAATTCAAAAGGAGTACTCAATCAAACTAACTTTTCCAAAGGAGAAAAATAGGTGATTCCTTAAACAAGTTTACATGCATATGAAAGCCAAATTCAAGATGCAATTAATGTTCTAGTTCAAACATTATTATTTCTATGTTCTAGTTATATTTTTATTCAATGTTTTTATAATCTTTTGATGATATAATGTATAAGATTTTTGTAAGTGTATTTTGAGTAATTAAATAAAATACATTTTAAAATTTAAAAGCAGCAGCAGCAAAAACTCACAGTTTTCCAGCCATCTGGATCCAGAAAAGAGGTAATCTTGGTGTTGAGTCCAGGAATTGGCCCTGCTTGCCGAGTTATCTTTCCTCCAAGCTCTTGTGTTACCAAGTTGACAACTTCAGCACTTTTGTATACGTCATCAGTACCAATTGCAATCTGTGATTTGACAAAAATATAATTCAGAATGGATAATTGTTGAGGGAAAAAGGGAAAAGAATTCTTAGATTTCCATATCCAAGTTAAAATTTAATATTTATCAGTTATCTAATATTTGAGTTTTGATTTATCATATAATTTTTTAAATTATCTTTTAAGATTTTATTAATTAATTTATAATTATATAGTTTGTTATTTCAATATTATAAATAGTAAATAGCATTATATTTATTTCTTAAACTATTACAATTATTAGTTTCTCTCATTTTTATTAGACTAAATCCCTAATATTCAATAATCTATTATTTCCCCCCTTTTGTTCATTCTCTCTCCTATTTCTCTATCTGTTATATATCAGAAATATTGGTGTGTTGTGTTGCATGCTGCAACAGTTGAAGACACCAATGTTTAGTGGAGCAAGAAATGACAAACAATAATATTAGTAGAACCGTAAAACATGAATGTACAGTAGCTAGGGTTATTTTTGAGTTTTTGTTTTCCTTATATACATAGACCTAAATTCTTGTACAAAAATAGAAAAAACAAATATGAAATATACATGATAATTATCAGAGAAACACAATATTTATCATGATATCAGAGCAAGTTATTGCTGACTAATGGAATTACCTACTACACTGATTTTTGTTCTACTACCATTTTGATTTCTGATTTATGGTGTGACCATTCTGGTTTACATTTTCCTCGAAGCTTAATTCTATTTTACTCGTTGAAACCGATCAGTTGCAATATTGGGAAAAAAAATATCATCAAATCTCAGAGAGGCAATCAAAGATGAATTAACCTGAGAAACTAAGCCGTTGAGGTTAGTGTAAATTGGGCGCTCAATGTCTAGGGATTGTCGACATATATCATAAATGGCCTCATTATTAAACAAAACAACAACATCAGTGTGCTCCAGAAGGGAATGAGTAGAAAGACACTGTTATAAGGCTCAACCACAGAGGTTGAAACCTGAGGGGATGGGTAGACAGTAAAACCTCACTAGTGTTGTGATCATCTAGTATCCAGAGTCACCATTTCTGCTTAGCGTCAGTTCCGCCGTTGCGACCTCAACAGAACCCTTCAGGGAGCCATACTGATCTAGTTGCTCGTTGGAGCCATTGCAACTTACCTGCGTTTCAGGTCTATCTGCTTGTTGGAGTCATCGCAGTTGCCCAACGTCGCTTACTCGTTGGGGCCGATGCAGTCTCTCTACGTACCAGTCTAGTTGCCGTCGTGGGCAGCCGTGTAGAAACTTGGAACGAAGTAGAAGAAAAACGCCGTCGAGTTACTCGTATGAAGCAGACGGGTGGATACATTGAAAAATACTACAATGACCTTCAAGGGTTGTGGCAAAAAATTAATTTTCGTCGTCCTAATCCAATGGAATGTGCGACTGACATACAAAAATACAACTCCGTCGTATAGGAAGATCGAGTGTATATCTTCCTCGATGGGCTTGATGACAAACTAGATAAAACTTGAAGTGATGTGCTTCAAATCAAACCATTCCCTACGGTGGATGAAGCCTACGGATTCATCCGTATGGAAGAGGTCCGACAGACCGTGATGATCGGTGCAGATATGACACTTGGAGTAGTTATGGCTTTCAAAGAGATCAAGGGTAATCCAATGCCACCAAAACCAGGAAATTTTTTGGATAGCAAGAAATCCACAAAAAATCCACCATCTATTGACATGAAATGTGGCCATTGCGGAAACTCCAAACACACCCGTGAAAACTGCTTCAAACTACATGGGTATCCAGAATGGTGGAAAGATCTTCAAGCACGGAATAAATGGGAAACCACTGGGCGAGCCGCTGTGGCTACAAATATTGCATCACTATCCCTTATTCTTCAGGTCGAATCTTCCCAGAATCTAGGTATTTCAAGTAAAGCATTTCACATCTCTACTCGTAGTGATAATGAGGATTGGATTCTAAACTCTGGAGCTATAAATCATATGACATTTGACCCAAAAGATCTCTTCAATACAACCCAACCGAGACGGAGCCGTGTTGTCAATGCCAATGAGGTCACTTATCTAGTTACAGGGGGTAAAACAGTGACTTTATCTCCTTCATTATCATTATCTAATACATTACTTGTACCCTCTCTTTCAAAGAAACTAATGTCTGTAAGTTAGGTCACTTCAGATCTTAACTGTGTAGTATGAATGTATTCTACCTTTTGTCTTCTATTGATATTCTCACTAAGGAGATCATTGGGCGTGGTACTAAGAGAGGAGGGTTATATTATGTGGATAACCTCAATTCCGGAAAAGCCAATCACATGCAACACATCGTTGATAACAAGGAACGACAGATTTGGCTATATCATCGTCGATTTGGGCATCCATCATTTGGGTATTTAAAGCATGTATTCCCTGGTTTATTTTCAATTATCACACACTCATATTTCAAATGTGATACTTATATCTTAGCAAAAAGTCTGTCTTATCCTATAAGCATGCATAAAAGTATGACTCCTTTTGCTTTAGTACATTCTGATGTTTGGGAACCTTCCCCGGTCATTACGTCATCGGGTCATCATTGGTTTGTAATTTTTGTTGATAATTGTACACGAATGACATGACTTTACCTTAAACATAAAGATGAGGTATTTTCCACGTTTCACTTGTTTCATACCATGGTTCAGACACAATTTCCTGAAAAAATTAAGATTCTTAGGTCTGATAATGGAGGAAAGTATGTTAATCAACAATTTCGGATATACTTGAACAACCATGGTATTCTCCATGAAACCTTGTGTTCACAAACTCCACAACAGAATGGGACTGCGGAGAGGAAGAATAGGCATATTTTAGAAACTGCTCGGGCCTTACAATCCGACATACTCAGATAATGCCAACAATATGGATGAGCCAGTACCTAGACCCGAACTTGAATTTCTAAGAACTAAATCTGAACTAGTGATTGAATCTCCAGAAAATGCAGTGGTTGATGCACCCCTCCATTCTCTAGTACCCAATGATCCTCCTACTGAGAATACTCCTGAGGTAAGTTATCATATCACACCTTTACAAACTAATGCTATAGATACACCTGTTGGCTATGTTCTACCTTTCAGACATCGATACTCTCCAGATAGAGAAGAACAACAATCCAAGTATCCAATAGCCAATTATATATCTACTGAAGGGTTACCAGAACCTATAAGGGAATTTGCACAAACACTCTCCTCAAGTCAAATTCCAAGTAGCATTCAAGACGTCATATCTGATCCAAACTGGGCTCAAGCTATAAAAGAAGAATTTGAGGCATTGCAAAATAATAGCACATGGTTGTTAAGCGAGCTACCTCAAGGGGGGAAGATAGTAGGATGCAAGTGGATCTTCTCCATTAAGTATAGAGCAGATGGGTCAGTTGATCGATACAAGGCAAGACTAGTAGCAAAAGGGTATACACAGAAACATGGTATAGACTATCAGGAAACCTTCTCACCTGTGACTAAACTAAAAACTGTTAGAGTTTTGTTATCTCTTGCAGTAAATTTAGATTGACCATTGCACCATCTTGACGTGAAGAATGCTTTCCTTCATGGTGACCTTGAATAAGAGATTTACATGGATATCCCACCAGGATATATTGTTACATCAAGAAAAGAAACTACATGTAGATTACAACGAGCATTGTATGGACTAAAACAATCACCTCGAGCATGGTTTGGCAGATCGAGTTCAACAATGAGGAAATATGGGTTTCAACAAAGCAACTCTGACCACACTCTTTTCCTAAAACATCGATTGGGAAAAATAACAGTCTTGTAATCTATGTAGACAACATGATCATTACAGGGGATGATAAAGAAGAAATCTCTAGGCTTCAAGAACAACTGTCAAATGAGTTTGAAATGAAAGACTTGAGAAGGCTCAAATACTTCTTAGGCATTGAGGTAACAAGATCAAAACAAAGTATATGTCTTTTCCCAAGGAAATATACCCGACCTACTGGCAGAGGCAGGATTACTAGATTGTAAGCCTGTCGATATTCCGATGGTCTAAAATCATAAACTTGGAGAATACATGGACCAAGTACCAACAGATAAACAGAGATATCAACGGTTAGTAGGTAAACTCATATATTTATCTCATACTTGACCTGATATTGCTTATGTTTTGATTATCATGAGTCAGTTTATGCATTGCCCAAGTGAAGACCATATGGATGCCGTCATGCGAATACTCTGTTATTTAAAATCCTCCCCTGGGAAAGGACTTATGTTTTCAAAGAATGGTCAATTGGAAGTAGTTGGATATACAAATTCAGACTGGGTAGGGAATATAAAGGATAGAAAATCTACTGCTGGGTACTTTACTTTTGTGGGAGACAACCTTGTTACATGGAGGACCAAGAAGCAAAAGGTAATTAATTGCCTTATCTATTGGTGAAGCTGAATTTCGAGGAATGAAAAATATGTGAGCTCTTTTGGTTGAAAAAACTAATTGAGATTAGTGTTGCTCCTAACTCTGAAATGAACTTATTTTGTGATAACAAGGTAGCCATTGCCATCTCTCACAATCCAGTTCAACATGATCGCACAAAGCACGTTGAAGTGGATCGGAACTTCATCAAACAGAATCTTTAAGAAAAGATTATTCAGCTTCTATTTGTTAAATCAGAAAATCAATTGGTTGATATACTCACAAAATCTGTCTGCAAAGAACTTCTACAACTCACTTAACAAGTTGGGCATAAGAGACATATATGCACCAACTTAAGAGGAGTGTTGGTGCGTGTTGTGGTGCATGCTGCAACAGTGACAAACACCAATATTTAGTGGAGCAAGGAATGATAGACAATAATATTAGTGGAACCGTAAAACATGGATGTGCAGCAACTAGGATTAGTTTTTAGTTTTTGTTTTCCTTGTATACATAGACCTAAACTCTTGTACAAAAATAGAAGATAAATAATATAAAATATACATGATAATTATCAGAGAAATACAATATTTGTCAAGAAACACTATTGAATACCTGCGCATAAGCATTTCCTTTGGTGTATTCAGTAACATCATAATTGTAAGTCAACTCCAAAATAGTTGTCTTCTCCTCCTCATCATAGCCCAAGATGGCAATGGTGTACTGTAAAGTGGAACAAAAAGTGCAAGCATATCATAAAACGAGTTACATTGAGATTAAACACAATGCTTAGTATTACTAACCTTGTACTCAGGCCTGTCAGTTTTCTTTAACAGCCTCATCCCCAAGGCCTGAACAAAGGGTAGCCAAGAAACCAGTTAATTGCCTAAAACAGATCAACTGTAGAATTCTGGCACATAAAAGTAGAATTTTTTATCCCAAAAACAAAATGCCTTGACCATTAATAGTTCTAGTCAAGTACACGATAAAAGCTATTAGATATCGCTAAAACTGCATTTTCATATGTATTACATGAACAAGAAATAGTTTATTCGTGACTAAGAACATTCACTCGATATCCAAAAATCCAAGCATATAAATTTTGGGATTAAATCAATAAGCTATGGGAAAACTACAAAAATTTCTGCCAAAACTCACTGTAGTAGCTGCAGTAACAGTATTAATAGTTTTGAGAAATACAAAATATGGAGGACAAAATGGCACTTTATTGCACCTTCTCATAGAACTTGATAGCACGCTCCAAATCGCCAACACGAAGCATTACTTGACAAAATGGATCGGGAGTTGATTCTCGTTGAATAAGCTCAAATGTGTAACCATCGGGATCTTTCACAAAGGCAATCACAGTCTTTCCTCCCTTGACAGGGCCAGGCTCCCTAGTGACATTTCCCCCCTTACTTCGAATTTCTTCTACAAGCTTGTAAACCTAGCAAACCATGGTAATCATAGTTAATTACTCATTATGGAGAAACAGTTCATGCACTCCTCAATAGTAAAAGGAGACTCACATCTGGAGTTGCTATAGCAAAATGTCCAAAACCAGCCCCAATATCATATGAAGTCACTCCATAATCTGCAAATCAGTATGAAAGTACTCTGTATTCATATCAATAAGATCCTTCAACCTTAGATTACAAGCCTTAGCTTCCATATAGCAAGAACCAAAAGTTCTAAGCAACCCATGATATGCTACAATGATAAACATATAATTAAACAACATCAAAATATGAAATTCGATCAGATGAGGTGTAGAGAGAAGCAGCATACTGTATGTCAGCTCCACAACAAAGTGTGATTCTTCTGCGCCAAATCCGAGAAAGGCATTCGAGTATTTCTCTTCTGGGACATCTCTTTGCCTCAATACCTTCATCCCCAAAGCTTCAGTATAAAACCTGAAAGTGAATTGAAAAAAAAAATGAGAAAACCAAATTCATTATGTCATGTTGGAGGGAAATTACATAGAAATCGGCTTCTACATGTCATCTTTTCAAATGCTAAAAATGAGAAAGGATCTTACTTGATGGTGCGGTTAAGATCACCTACACGGTACACAACATGAAGGAGTCGGCGCTTATCTTTCTTTGGCCATTCCAACAACTCAGCGTTAGGAGCAGCAGCGGAAGCCATATTGAACTAATACAACTACTAGGCTCTCTGCATTTATATATAATAAGTTAATAATTCATCATATTAATGAAAATTCAAATAAATTTGCACTGCAATCTTTTATAACTAAATTCATGCATTTTTAAAAGGTTTAAGGACATTCGTTTCCAATTGAAGGAGGAAAAAACTTTTAAATTTCTGTCACAAATCAAGCAGATTTTTATCAAAAAAATAAAATTAATTTTAACTGAAATTATGCATCCAGAGGAATAAATCAAATACAGTATTCAATCACTGTCTTGTGGCTTTCACATTGCATAATTGCACATGACATCCTTCTTTGTACACCAAACTGTGCAAGTGCATTGCACATATATCATTAAGAAGCTACAAACAGATTAAGAGCAAGCAGCTATCGGAATTACGCTACATGACTATTATGTCCAGAGTGTAGATAAATGCTTCCTTCAACAGATTAGTGAAGTCTAAGGCTCTGTTTGTTCTGAGACAGTCTAAACAATATTAGAAGAAAAACAGCTTAAATAGCTTCTTCCTTGAACAGACTCTTTCTTAAACTACTTTCAAGTTTTATTATAAGCACAAGCTAATGTTTTTTTTTTCAAAAATACCAAAAAAGAGCATAATCCAACAAGGAAAAATAATTAAATCACAAATAATTATCAGGAAAATCAAATACGAAATTATACATCTTGAAGAGTGTGAGGATAGAAAAAAAAACAATTACTAGGTAAGATATGAACCATTTCAAGTTTCAATGAACTTAAAGAAAGAGATCACACATACACCACACATTCTCGTTAGCAAAAGACTGGAATTCCAAGCCCAAAAGCTTGCCAATACAGAGAGCTTACCAGAGAGAGAGTGTGTGTGATTGTTATATGCACTGACAGTAATAATAATTCATTAGACGATTAGACAAATTTATACTATTTTCAAGATGGAGTACTTGTTACTTTGACAGCACATTCACATAGTTTCTCACCAACAAATCAGAGCAGCTTATGGGTGGCTCAACGTCAACGGTAACATATCGCTAATCAGTGAATAGAGACATCATATCCGTAAACGATAAAAATCTCTTAAGCGAATAAAATAATTACAACATATCATCGATAAGAATTGTCTGTCGTATTTAGGCTGTCATCTTTTCTTATTTTCAGGATAAAGGACAAAATTATATTTTCCCAGGACTTGACTTTAAGGTTACATGGCGGTGACTCAAGGCTTATAGAAAATACATATAAATTTAAAATATATTTGTACCGACACTGAATATTTTGTATCACGTGTTAATTGTTTTTTCGAATATAAATAAATTTTTAATTTGTAAAATCATTTTATCAAAATAAGTTTATAAATTAACGTGGAATCATAAAAATAAATATTTAATAAAAATTAACATTGATTTTTATTGATACATCAAGATTAGATAAAAACTAAAACTAATAAGATACTTAATAAATATAAATATGTTCAAAAATATTTGTGAGCATTCATTGTTAATTTTACACTTCTCTTTAATTTCATGTTTAACCGATCTAATGACACATCTTTAAAAAAATATAAAACCATGATAACTATTTGATATTATTTATATAAAAAAGCTTAAAATCTTTATATAATTAACATAAATTTATATGCTTAATATAACTCCTTGTATATTTACGTTTACATTTATAATTTTAAATTTAACAGTTTAATTAACAGCAGATTTAAGATTTATATTATCATATATACGTTAAAAATTAATATCAAGTGTATTTTATTTATTACTTATTTTTAATTAAAAAAATATTATATGTATATTATTTTAGTAAAAATATTATTGAATTTTGATATATTAAGTGTTAAAAACTTAAAATTTAAAATTAGTGTGTGTCATAATTTTATTTTATATATTAATATATTTATAATTTTATAAATATTATACTTAAAAAATTATTTATTGAAAATTAAGAAAAATTTAACAATAATTTTTTTAGCAATAGAAATATTAATGATAATATGATATACAATTTAACCTAATAATTGAGATAATAAAGAAGAAAACTTTAAGGAAATGAAAAAAAGAAAGGAAAAATACTCTGAATAAACTGAAACAAATGTGTTTCCTATATTTTCAATTCTAAATGTTTTGAAAAGAATTTAACTGAAATATTGTTTAGCTCGCATAAATTCAACAATAAATAGTATCAAATGATAATACTATTATTAATAACATTTAAATTTAAAAAACAAAATATTTTGAATTATTATAATTATCATAAGAATCAATTTATAGTCCAAGAAGTAAAAGTATTCGAACATTTTCTTTTTTGACTTATTTTGATATTCATTTGAACTTTAACTCTTTTAATAAATAATATGATAAATTTTAATTACAATTGATATTTGATGGCTTAGTTTATTAATCTTTTAACCATGATGAAACTCCTAGTAAAAATATTAAATATAGATTTAGATGGGAGAAAGGCATATATATCGTAACCATAGATCTAGTAAAGGATGAAATAAATCACATATTAATTTATGTGCTATTTATTCATAAAGAAGAAATAAATAATGATTTATTTAACAGAGATAAAATTCTGTATAAAATAAATAAGAAAAATAGCTTGAGATTTTTTAAAAATAGAAAAAAATAAATATTATATAATTTTTTAATGAGTCTTAAGGGTGTTTTTTTTTTACAAATGATTAATTTTATTAATTAATATCTAACTTACAAAATCAAAAACTTGTTTATATTTATATGAACATGAAAGAAATTATAAGCATAAGTTAATATCATAATCAATTATCACAAGAGACAGGATTAGTATCAACGAGGATTTGCTTTAATTTTCATGGTAAAAGAATGTAATTAAATTTTATTATCCAATAGATAGATAATTTTAAAATAGACATGTAACAAACACTAATAGCATATGACAAACTAACTTCTTCGACACATATAATAAGACTTATTTTATTACAAATCTTTTTATCAATGCATCTAAATTAATAGCATGAAAAATAAATGTTTTATTTGAACTTATTGACTATAAAATGCTTCAATTATATATCTTACAGTATAATAAGAGTTTCCCTGTCGATGATCGAATATTTTCCTTTTCAAACGTCGTATTATGTAAGTTATGGAATAGAAATGAGCTCTTTGTGTTTATTTGTAGCTCATCAGAGTCACCACCACACACCAGGATGATTATCTTCAAATCCCTTGAAAAGAACAATTATGTTAAATTCCTCAAACCTTTCATTCATCTCTAACTCCGTTCACAAAATAGGTTGACCAAAACCACCAACGTCTGTATCCACCATATTACCATTGTTAAGCACAAAGAATACTTCCACTATACATGCAATATCCTACAATATTCAGATGATAAATTTGTTGGGCATCAAACAGTGTATTCAAAGCATTAGACTTGACCGTATCATCCATATTCTACGCAATCATAATCAAAAATGAGAAAACAAAACTGTTGTATAACTTCTTAGTGAGTAAATTTGAAAAAATCTCATATTAATTAGGAATTGATGTGGGTGTTGTATTTTGGGCTATAAATAAAGCCCCCTCCTCCACTTCTAAGACATCCCCAAAATTTGTAAATCTTCCTATCTTTTGTAAAGGTAATTGACTAGTTTAATTTTGTCCAATTAGTTGTAATTTTGTAGTTCATTCATTTAGAGATAGTTGAAGTGATCAACGACGCCCGAGAACATATGTAACATTTATACCGAACCTTGTTAAATTTTTTATGTTTTTATTTTTCTACTTTAATATTTGTTTTTGAATTCTATTTATTTAAATCATAAGTAAATAGTAATTACTTAGAATAAGGAAAATATATCCAATTTTTCCAACAATTTGTATCAGAGCCGAAGGTTTCTACCTAGGCATTTGTTTGTATTCCGTTTGTTTGCTATTCGAATATAGTTACTAGTTGTTGTAATCTAAAGAAATGGCGGAAGAAAAGTCTCCCTCAAACAAAGGCCAATCATCCACGTTAGGTAGAACAATGGTGAAGAATGCAAGGTTTGAGGTGGATAAGTTTGATAGAATTGATCATTTTGGCATGTGGCAAGGTGAAGTTATAGATGCTCTGTTTCAACAAGGTCTAGACATCACCATTGAAGAAGAGAAACCAAATGAAGCAGATGAAATCGAGTGAAAAAATATCAATCGATTGGCATGTGCAAGGCGTTGGAGAACAAGTTCATGAAGAAGAGTGGACAGAATCAACTCTATTTGAAGAAGAAGAAGTTGTTATGTTTTGAATACATTCTAGGTACCACAATAAACAACCACATTACTGCTTTTAATCTATTTGTAGTAGATTTGTTAAATATGGATGAAACTTTTAAATAAGAAGATTTAGCCTTGATATTGTTAGCCTCTCTTCCTGATGAGTTTGATCACCTTATTACGAGCTTACTCATTGGGAAGGATAAAGTGTTATTTGAGAAATTTTGCACGGCTTTGTATAATTATGAAATTAAAAAGAAAGATAAAAAAACATAAATGAAGCAACAGAGGCATTGTCTATAAAAGGGAATTCGCAAACTCAACAGAAAGTAAAGAGAGGCAGATCTCATTTAAAAGACAGGCAGATGTCATTCAGAAGGAAGGCTTGGTAAAGATGAACATGCCTTTTGTCATGAAAAAGTCCATTGGAAGAAAAATTGTCCAAAGCTGTAGAAGAAAGGAAAAGTTGTGTCGTCTGATGCATGTGTAGCTGAAAGTAATTTAAATTTAGATTTTGCATTGGTTTGTTCATTAACAGCATTCCATCCTAGTGATCGGATTTTTAATTCAGTGTGTACCTTCCATATGTCTCCTAATAAGTAATGGTTCTTTAACTTTGAAGAACTAGATGGTAGAGTTGTTTTCATGGGTAATGATTATCCATGCAAAGTTTTAGGGATTGGTACAATTCGTTTGAAGAATCAAGATAGTTGAACTAGAGTCTTGACGGATGTTCATTATGTTCCAAATATGAAGAAGAATCTTATTGTTGTTAGAGTCTTAGAATCAAAGGGCTTCATTGTGACCATACAAAAAAGGTCATTGAAGGTCACTTCTAGAGCACTTATGGCAATAAAAGGTGTTCGGAAGAATAACTTGTAGTACTACATGGTAGTACAGTTATTGGTATAACATCAGTAGCAACTTTGGAGGAAGAAAAAGATTTAGAAACTACCAAGCTATGGCATATGCGTTTGGGACATGTTGGTGAAAAAACTATACAAATTCTTGTAAAGAAAGTCCTATTAAAAGGCGTGAAAATCGGTATGTTGGAATTCTGTAAGCATTGTGTATTAGGGAAGTAGAAAAGAGTAAGCTTTGTAACTGCATTCCATAATAGAAAAGGCATTTTGGATTACATCCACATTGATGTATAGGGGATAATAAGAGCTACATCCATGAGTGGCAAACATTGTTATGTCACTTTTATTGATAACTTCTCTAGAAGAGTTTAGATGTATCTCATGAAGAAGAAGGATGAAGTTCAAGAATTTTCCTCAAATGGAAGAAGATGATCAAGACTCAGACTAGTAGAAATATCAAGCGTCTAAGGTCTGATAATGGCACTGAGTACACAAACAATCCATTTATGAAAGTTTGTGAAGAAGAAAGGATAATGCTACACTTCACTATTTGAAAAACACCACAACAGAATGGAGTTATAGAATGTATAAATCGGACTTTGCTGGAGAAGGTTCTGTGTATGTTGTCAAATGCTGAGTTAGGCAAGCAGTATTGGGCTGAGGCTGTGACATATGCATGTCATCTTGTCAATTGTCTAACCTCGTCTACGTTTGAAGGTAAATGCATATGAAGTTATGGTATAGAAAACCTACTAGAGATTATGATTTCTTAGATGTGTTTAGTTCTATTGCATACTACCATGTAACGGAATCAAAGTTAGATCCAAGAGCCAAGAAAGCTATTTTTTTGGGGATCTCTTCTAGTTCTAAGGGATATCGACTATAGTGCCTTGAAATAAAAAAAAGATAATCTTTAGCAAAAATGTTACCTTTTTTAATCTGCCGTGCTGAAAAAGGTAACTTAAAAGATTGATGGCACTTTACAGCAGGTGGAACAAACTCCAAAGAAGATGCAGCAAACTCCAAAGTAAGTAGAGTTTGAAAGTAGAATTGTTAATCCAGTTGGTGGAGATAAGACAGAAGCTAATTCTACATTGATAGAAGATGAATCAAATGAAGAAGAGGTTTTAACACAAGAACCTCCATAGTAACAAGAAGAAACTGCAGTTGATAGGCAACGATGACAAAATATCAAGGTGCCTACTTGATACAAAGATTTTGAAGATCTATCTGCTCAGTTTAAGAATATGGTGGCTTGTGCACTTTCATTTGTGCATGATGATGTTCCTTTCATATATAAAGAAGGAATCAAAAGCCTTGATGATGAAAGATGGAAGGAAGCTATGGACGAAGAACTTCTATCCCTTCAGAAGAATAAGACGTGAAAGTTGACACAACTACCTAAGGGAAAGAAGGCAATTGGCTACAAATGGGTGTATGCAAAGAAAGATGGATTTTCTAACAAAAATGGTGTTCGCTACAAGGTTAGGTTGGTGGCTAGGACTACACTCAGAAGGAAGGAATCGATTATAATGAGGTATTTTCTCTAGTTGTAAAACATTCCTCCATTAGAATTTTTTTAGCCTTTGTAGCACATTTAGATTTAGAACTAGTTCAACTTGATGTGAAAACTGCATTTCTACACGGTGACTTGGAATAGAAAATCTATATGTATCAACCAGAAGAGTTTAATGTTGTTGGTAAAGAGAATTGGGTTTGTAAACTAAACAAATTGTTGTATGGATTGAAGCAATCTTCAAAGCAGTGATACAAACAATTTTATCAATTTATGTTGCAGCAAAAGTATACTAAAAGTACACATGATCATTATGTATATTTTTGTAAGCTACAAGAGGAGTCTTTCATCTATCTCTTATTGTACGTTGATGATATGTTGATTGCATCGAAGAGTCAAGTAGAAATTGAGAAGTTAAAGGCTAAACTAAGTTAGGAGTTCGAGATGAAAGATCTGGGAAAGCTAAGAAGATTCTCGGCATGAAGATAAGTAGAGACATAAAGAAAGGGAAGTTTAGTTTAACCCAGAGTCAATATTTGAAGAAGGTACTACAATGTTTTGGTATGAATTAACAAACAAAACCTGTAAGTACTCCGCTTGTTACTCATTTCAAGCTTAATGCTCAATTATCTCCTAAGAATAATGTAGAATAAGAATACATGACAAAGGTATCGAATGCAAATATGGTTGGCGGCTTGATATATGCAATGGTGTGTACAAGACCTGACATTTCACATGCGGTTAATGCTGTAAGTAGGCACATGTATGATCCTGGTAAAAGACATTGGTTGGCTGTGGAATGATTTTTATGGTATATTTTAAATACTGTAGATGTTGGTTTAGCATTTCAGCAAGATAATACTATTGGTCAATGTGTAATCGGATATTGTGATTCCGACTATGTAGGAGATTTAGATAAGCGTCAGTCAACTACTACTTATGTGTTTACTCTTGCTAGAGCACCACGCAATTGGAAGTCTACCTTGTAGTCCAAAATTGCTTTGTCTACTACAAAGGCAGAGTATATGGTAGTTACAGAGGTTGTGAAAGAAGCTATTTGGTTACGAGGTTTTCTTGAAGACTTGGGATTTGGTCAAAAACATATTAAGGTGTTTTATGACAATCAGAGTACTATTTATTTAGCAAAAAACCAAGTCTACCATGCACGTACAAAGCACATTGACATTCTTATCATTTCGTGTGAGAGATTATTGAAGAAGGTAGAGTATTAGTTCAAAAGATTAATACTACAGAGAATCCCACAGATATGATAATCAAGGTGGTAACAACAATCAAACTCAAACAGTTTAGACTTGACTAACATACTGCTAACTTGAATTGGCAATGACATTATTGATTTAAAGATGAAAGAAATAATTTAAAAATCACTAAGTTGCTAATGTGGAGATTTGTTTGAGAGCTCATTAGTGAGCAAATTTGAAAAAGTCTCACATTGATTATAAATAAATATGGGTGTTGTATTTTAGGCTATAAATAAAGTCATCTCATCCACTGTTAAGATATCCCAAAAATTTGTAAATCTTTCTCTATTTTGTAAGGGTAATTCATTAGCTCAATTTTGCCAAATTAGTTGTAATTTTTGAGTTCATCTATTTGAAAATAGTGGAAGTAGTTAACAACGTCTGATGATATATGTAACATTTATACTAAATCTCGTTAAACTTATGATGTTTTTATTTTTATTTTTTAATATCAGTTTTAGTTTATTTTAGTATTATATTTTGAATAGCATTATTTTGTTGAAATAGTTTTAGTTGTATTTATATAAATCATAAGTGAATAATAATTACTTAAAACAAGAAAAATATATCCAATTTTTTTAACAAAAACCAACCACAAACTTAACCAAAACTCAAGGAAGAAAAGCCAATGATATCTAGATTAAAATCATAGAATACGATCAAACAATAAAATTGAAGAAGATGAACAATGATGATGATCGACCAAAATTATTGAAGAAGAAAATGAGACAAAATAGTAAAGTCAATTACAACCCATGAGTTCTATCACGTTTTAATCACGTGTAATTGGAGTTGTAGTTATTAGTAAAATTTGATGTTTTTTATTAACCGTAATTAATTAGTCGAAAATAGTTATTATAATTTTAAAATAGTGTTTCACTGAAATTTAATATATATTTAATGTTATATTTTTATATATTATTTAAAATATTTTTGATATTAAACACACAACACTTTAAATAAATTAATTTTTTTATTTTTACATATATATATATATAATTTTATTTTACTTAAAAATGTTAAATAATTAAATAATAAAAATAATGTTAATATTTTAAATAATTTAATATAATATATTATGATAACTTTTTAAACTTTTTAGATTAAAGTTTTTTTAAAATTTCTTTAAAATAAAAATCATAATTAAACAAATGAGAAAATTATTACTAGAATTCATAATGATTTTAAAGTATCTCTATCTCAGTGTTTATTATAACAATTTTCAAGGATTTAATACTTACACAATTTTAATTTTAATATTTTTATCTTGAGATAGTATTTTAATAATACTCATATTTTAAAAAATATAAATTTATTATAATTTATCATTTAATTTAGATATTTTTCACATTTAATTTAGATATTTTTTACATGTTCGATTATAAATGTGTAATATCCAGAAGTTATTTTTAAGTAATAAATTAATTAAACAATTTTTAGATATTATTTTATGATAATTAATTAATTATTTAAAAATATATTTTAAATATCTTATATTAATTAAATAATAAATTATATATTAAATTAATATATATTTAAATAAAAATATTATTAAAATATCACTTAAAAAAAATTAAAAATAAAATAATAATATTAGTAACCTCAATCCCAACTACAATTTGTATTTTGTGGATTAATTAAATGAAAGAAAGGCATGATGAAAAAAAAAAAAAAAGTACTTCCGCAACTATTTTTTTAAGCTTTTCAACGAATCTTTTATCTGATCTATATTCTATAGTGGCGATTTGGATGTATCGAAAGAAAAATAGTTTGGGTGGTGTCATCAATAATTTCTGTTTTTTTTTTAAAAGGGTTACAAAATAAAAGTTTGTGGTTGCAATTAACTACGCATGTACTTAATTTTTCCTTTATCGATTTCGAATCTTTTTATGCGACATGTTTTGCATGCTTTCACCTTTTTAATAAGTAGATTAAAGTAAATAATATATACAGGTGTTTTTTTATTAAATATATTTCTTAAAAATTAAATTTTAAAATAAAGAATATATACAGCTGTCATTTTTTAAACATATTTATTAATTTTTATCAAATTGTTTTAATTTAAAATCTTACTTCATCTCTATAAAGTGTTCTCGGCCCACTTCAAAGTCATTCTATCGGTAATAAAAAAAAGTGGATCCACAGGAGGGTTCCTAGCTTAAAAATCTTAGGATTTATTTTACCATTTAATTTTTAAAAAAATAATCAATTATTTGATCATTTTTTACAAAATTATTTTCAAAAATTAAAAAATATATATAATTTTAAAAGTTTCTGTACTTATTTTAAGGATAAATTGATTTTTATTAATTTTATTTTTTACGCTTTATTATCATGTATACATATAATATTAATCTTATATAGATATATAGTAGCGAACAGTTAAAATAATGATTAATAACGGATCTGAAAAGAAAGTATTTAAAAAAAATTATAAATTAACATATTTAAAATTTATAATAATAAAAATAATATTTTTTTATATTAACTCATGTTATCTTAATTCAAAATAATGTGTTATTTTTATTTTTATAAATATTTTTTTCTTAAAATGAAATCATCATCCTCTATAGAATCTATTTGAAGTTGAAAATTTAAACTTAGGAAGAGGTATCAGAGTTAGGAACATACAAGATAAATCATCGGGATAAGAGTGAAGTCGTATAGAAAATATTATGAGAATTTCAAAATAGTGTTTTTATTAATATAAATGTTTAAAATTTAATTAAATTGATACAAATTTTTTAATATTTTTTATAAACTTGATAAAATATGGATACTTGATTAAAGAAGATACAATTAAATTTCTAATATTTGGTACGGGAGTTATGGTTCAAACTTTAGAAGATTTATGTGATTTTTGGATATACAAATAAATAATTATGACGTTATAAAAATATGAATAATAAATTAGATATATAGTTAAAATAAATTATATATTTTGATTTATAATATTACAAAAATTAGTTAATTAATATTGGATATTAGTTCTTAATTCAAAGAATAAAACAAGTACATTAATTCAAGTAGCAAAACAATGAGTTTAATTAAGGAGCAAAACAAGGAGCTTAATTGAGGGCCAAAGCAATGAAAGCAATTGAGGAGTAAAACAAGGAATCGCTTAATTGAGGAGTAAACAAGGAATACTTCGATTGAGTAATCCTTGTTTCTTCGTTGAATGGATTGTTTTTACTTCAAGTTCATTTTCTTCGTTAATTAAGAACTAAAATTCAATAGTTAACTAATTCCCAGTTCCGACGGAACAATTCTAAATACATTTATAAAAAATTCAATTACTTAACCTTAAAGACACATTCACGAGGATTAGTTGTTAGAAACCACATGCTACTTACTAAATTGAAAATTTTCATTATGAAATCAAACAAGTAATAAAAAAATTCAATTTAAATCAGAATAAATTAAATAAGATTATATTGAAATGGTAACTTATATATAAAGAATTATCAAATATAAAATACAATATATAAAATATTTTAATTTTAAATTAATATAATTTATTATTTAATTACAATTATGAGAATTACAATAGTAATAAATATGTTCGAAGATTTGTTAATATATTAGATATAAAATTTATATTTTATTGTTTAATTTAAAATAATAATTTAATGTGATCGTGGTATATATAATATTTAAATATAAAATATTATAAAATAAAATATATATTTGTGTATAATTTGAATTATAAAATATATCACGTCACTTATCTCTTTGATTTACGAAAAAATCTTATATAAAATATGTTTTATGTTATCTATTATTATCGTTCATTAATTAGTTTCGATTTTTTAAGTTTATTTTATTTTTATAAAAATATAAAAATATATATATATATCAAGATCACTTTGTCTCGTGCACCCCAAAATTCCTTTCAATATCATCAAGTCAAGATAGCTAGAATATTTTTAATACAAGTGGAAAGTGAATTGAGCATCTACTACTGCTAAATACAAAGCGCATAATCGTTTCCTCAGAACATATTTCCAGTTAATCCTCCAGCAGTTTATTTTGATGCTAACTATTTTTTTAATTAAATATAAATAATTACACGTACAGTACTACCAATATATATCAAATTCTAAATCTTCATTACTTTCAATTGAATTACGCGTCGTTAAAGAAGGTTGATTTCCCGTTGCAAAGACTCGATATTGGGTTCCATCGATCCCTTTCACATCTTAGAAATAGCATATGTTCCTGCAAAACCTAAACTCTATTAAACATGAGAAAATATCCGGATAATTTTGAAGTCGTTTATTTCACAAAGGCAAAGGCCAAACCTATAATTAAAATTTAAAGTTACATAGGCTATAATCATATAGATATATCACTCTTGTGCATGAAACCAATAAATAACGATATATGAATATATCAAATCCGTAAAAAAAACACATAATTTATGTGATTTAGTAATTCGTCTAGATACACAAGATTCATTAGATATTATTGAATTGAGTAAGAAATATAGAGAATATAAATTCAGATTTCCTTACTAATAATATTTTTCAAATGTTTTTCCAAATTCACAAAAAACTTTTAAATTCATTAAGTATTTTCTCTTTCTTTTTTTAGTTTGTTTATGTTTTTTCTGATTTTATTTTATTTTTGTCTTGTTCTTCAATGCATGAATTTCTTCTTATTTATAGATCAAGCAAGACTTATTTTTCCTAAATTGTGCCATTACAACATATGTCATGTCGTGGCATCACTTATTCCATATTGTGGTACATGTTATTCAGCATGCCTAATAAATTCATACCAAACAATATGCATTGCATCACACATATTTCTTCGTCGTGACATGCTTCGCTTTTATTCAAATTTTCCTTGTATACATTATAAATCGGTTGGTTCTTTATGTAAGACTTATATGCCTTAATCTTCGAAGCTCCTAGGGTGCAAATTAAGTGCTTTAAGTGTTGTTCTTCATTTGTTGACAAATTTATATATTTTGAAGTTAAAAACACCTTAAATATAACATAATTTACCCTTGATCCGAACATATAGATTTACATAAATTATCACATAAACATACTATAATCAAACATATTTATTATATTTAAGCTCAATAAATTCATGAAATATTAGTACCTTTCAAGCACTTATCATAAGTGTAGCCAAATAATTGAGAGTGAAAGGGAAGAAAGATGTAAGGATGAATAACAATATAATATGTAAGGTTTAGTATTGGTGATATTTGTGAACAAAATGTATAATTATAATTATAATTTCTAGGTATGTCTTAGAAGAATATCTTCAAGCCGATGAAACTGACAAGCCTCAAGGACCACATATCATGTATATTTCTATTTTTGTACACGTTAGATTCTATATTAGACACAATACGAACAATTTGAAAAATAGGCTACTCGATCGATCATCGATCGAATAGTGACTAGTTCGATTAAGTAATAAAACCTAATTAAATTAATTTTAACACATGATTAGATTAATCAAGGGATTTATTTGATTGATTAAGGACTAGATCGATCGAGTTAAATTATAGGATCAATCGAGTAGTCAGTTATCTAATTTTAAAATATATTTTTAATACAAATTGTATTGAATTTTTCTATATTTTCCTTATTCCTTAAAACTCATTTAACTGATTTTATAGACAAGATGGTAATTCTACTTTGACTTAAGTACTTTAAAGCATTCCATAAATACAAACCTAACCATACATTTGAAATCAACCACATAAGAGCTATTATGCTTATTTTTTTCATCTTTTATTCGCTTTTTTTTATGAAGTTAATTTACCAAATATTGTGGTTGCACTTGAAAGATTAACAAGTCTACAATAATAATTATGTTATTGTTTTTTTAACTAATTATTCTAAAGTTGTTAGTTGTTTTTATTTTATCTGGTATATTATTTAAATCAACTAGTTAGGGTTGTTCATCATTGAATTTACTCTAGGACACACACTTGTACTTGTGTTTATGTACTAACTTTTCAAGTGACAGCAGTGTGGTTCGATTAACTCATGGAATGCAAGCTTATCGAAACGTTGGTCTGAATTTCAATGCCTATCTTATAGAGACCGTGATGAAATAAGCATCTTATAAGTAGGTTACTTTGGAGCATTACTTAGGTGGGTAGTTTGAATCCTAGTCTTGTAATTGGATACTTATTTTCCATATTAGATAATTAGGTAGTCTGATAAATCGATGATTTTTCTCTTAGGTTATTGGTGTGGCTTAGGTTATTTTTATCTAAATATCTCGTATGCTAGTATTTTTATTTTTCTCATTACTATACATACATGTAATTTGTTGTTTAGTCGATTACAAAATTTTAATTTACCATGCTTTTGTTGGCTAAATATTTAGATCCATAACTAAATGAACATTCATAATATAATAATCTTAATAGCTCCCTAAGAGGAAACATGGCTATTGACCTTTCTTATTTTCAATCATCCATCTCTCTTTTCGATATCAATCCACATCATCCTTATCATCATCATCTCTTTTCCTCTATCTCAACCATTTCTCTTGCTCAATATATATATTCCATCTCCGTTTTTCACATCGCCTTGAAAATTTATCACCAATACTCCTGAAGTTCAACATATATTTACTTATGTCCCTAAGATTTGTAAAAAGAGCTCTAATTCCCTTGAAATTTATAGTTAATATTATTAATACCCTCAAATGGTTAACAAAATTAACTTTCCATCCAATGATATATTTTTATTTTTTATGGTTCTGATACCAAATTGTGATTAACTATTTTATAACACTGATTATTACTTTCTGTAGATTAGTATTTATAGACAAACTTTTAAGTTTTTTATCAAAACATAATTTTATTTTTATAATTTCCTTATGTTTATATTTATATAGACTTGTGGCTAGTTTTTCTATATTCATGTTCTTATTTATCAATTTTATAAATTTTATAAATAAATATTTAATCATTCAAGATCTTTAATTAACTTAGAATTATAATTATCAATGTTGCTATCTATTTAGTTTTCAACCTGAGGTTGTTTGATGTTTTGGGTGAGTGTCTAGTAGTTCTTGGTTTTTATCTATTTTGGTTTTTGTGTATGATATCTCTACATTTAGGATTTCAATTGTCGATCGAGCTAATGCTAAGTTGAATTATCGTCAATTAAATCTTTTAAGCATATCTCTAATATTTAGTACTATAATTTATACTATGTTTTCCTTGTTGTTGCTAGTGCTACTATTTATTTTTTATGTTTGAAAATCTAGGTTTAGTTATTGTCTTGTGTTTTATTTTTTATACTATAATAAAATAAGTATGTATCTACTAATATTTACGTACAAATAGATTTTGTAGCAATTTTACTACAAAAATTTGTGGCAAAAAAACCAAACCACATCCAAAAATCTAGGCTCAAATATCACATGTTTTTACAATTTTTTGTAGCAATTAAGCACAAAGTTTTGTAACAATTTTTAAGTCGAGATTAAATTTGTTGCCAATATTTTCTCAAGTTGATGCTAAAAATTTAGTTATGATTCTTCAAATTTTCGTAGCAAATTGCCACGCAAAATCATGAAAAACTTTAAAAATATTTAACTACGAAATATTGTACCAATTTAGTTACGATTATTTATATTTACATAATGACTTTGTTACAAAACATTGTGAAAAATTTTGAAAATATTTTACTACCAAATATTATAGCAAATTAGCTATAACTAATTATATTTTTGTAGCAAATTGCCACGAAATAGTATAAATATTTTTTAAAACATTTAACTACGAAACAAATTAAAACAGATAATTATAGGAAAACTTTATGCTTAATGTGAATCTTATAAAAAACTCTCCCACCTATATTTAAAAAAATAGTTACAAAAATTTTCAATTTTTATTAATTTACACTTGAAATTAAGATATTCATAACAAATTATGTTTTTAAATTATAATTAATAAAGTTGCTAGGAAAATAATATTTTCGTAACAGATTTACTATGAAAAAATAATACTTATAACAATGTAGCTACAAACTAATAATATTCATAATAAATTTGTTATGAAATTAAGATATTCATAGTAGATTATATTTTTTAAATTTTCATTGCAAAATTTCTTACTATAATAATATACTCGTAAAACATTTGTTACAAAATAATAACATTTGTAGCAAATTTGCTTTGAAATTTGAATATTCATAGTATATTTGCTACGAAATCAAAATACACGTAGAAAATTTTATTTGCTACGAAATTAAAATATTCGTAGTAGATTATATTTTTAAAATTTCGTTGTAAACGTTGTTATGAAAGTAATAATATTCGTAGCAACTTATCTACAAACTTATAAATTGCTACATTGTTACATATTATTATTTTCATGATAAATTATGTTTTTAAATTTTTATTCAAGAAGTTGCTACGGACTTATAATATTCTTAATAAATTTGCTACAAAATTAGAATATTCGTGATAAATTTATTACAAAATTGCAATATTAGTAGCAAAAAAGTTTACTACAAAAGTGTTTTTTTTGTACCAAATTTTATACGATGTTGTGATATTCGTAGCAAAATAATTTACTAGAAAAATTTTAAATTTGTAAGAAATCTGTTATGAAAATAAAAAAAAGTAATTTTAGAGGTTCACGTAAGTTAGATTTGGACGAAATTTTGTTTGCAAATTTAACTACAAAAATATCAAGTACATTTAGCTACTGATATAGAGCTATGAATTTGCTAAGCATGTTTGGTAGTTATTAGATAATTTGATACAAATTATCATGTATTGGCAATGGCTTCTTTAGTATATATATATATATGTTGTTAAATGTAGTATGTAATTGTTACGTGTAGTCTGTAATTGAATTTTATATGTTGCTTACTTCAATAATATTTTTATCTTTTTGGCAAAAAAAAAAAATTAATGAGAAGAAAAAAGATGTTAGAAAAAGTATCTACTAACTCAATTGTTAGTCAGCTTCTTCCATATTTTATGGACATGGTTATGTAAATTGTAAGAGCATCACTATACTACATCATAGTTTTGTGATGGGACTTGCATATTTTTAGCAATGGCTAAACACATAATTTTATGTAATTTGAGGTTATTATAAATTATCATTATAATATTTACTATTACAAATTTTGTATTTCTTAAAATGTGATGTAATTCCTATCCTCAATTAGATTCCACTATTCGAATTGCAGGGAATATTAAGGTTCAGCAGTGCATTTCCTTATTAGCCTTTTCTACACAAAAGTTCATACATTTTTTTTTTAATTGGAAATTGAGAATCGTACACTCTCTTACAAATTTCACTATTGGCTAATTAGGTATCCAGCAATACAGTGGTGTAAAATGGGCTGGTATAGCTCAACCCAGCACAATAATAAGAGGCTTATGATATGTTTTTTTAGCTAGTATTAAATATCGTGAATATATGGTTTCTATATCATTATATATTTAATTATAAAATCATATAATATAATATAAAAATAATATATTAATATAAAATTTGAAGATAGGTCTAAAACGCAATGAATACGTAAATTAATTCATATAAATTTTTAATTATAAAATTACGTTTTTTAATTTTTTATCATTTTAAATTAAAAATAATATTATTTTTTTAAAATGTAATAAAAATATAAAAATAAATTAAATATTAATTTAAATAAATTATATAATAATAAATTATTTTATTAAAATATTTATAATTTATCACTTAAATATATACATATTAAATATAATATTATTTAATATATATAACATTTTACATGAGTATGTCTTACGTCCAACCGAACCTATTTAAGATACGAGCAACATCGATTCGGCTTGTGACAGATGTGGGTTGGTCCACTTATATGTTTTACTTCTTGTTTTTTCCCTTTAATCATTACAATTATTTTTTATATAAACACAAAATATATTAAAGTCACGTTTAAAATTAAGAATAAAAAAATATTATTATAGTTATTAGATTTTATTATTAAAATAAAAAATAATAATATTATAGTTTTTTATTTATAATTAAAATTGAATTAAAATATTATATAATATCTTGATATCTTTATTTTTAATAAAATTTAAATAATTTAATTTAATTATTTTTTTATGATGTATAAATAATATAATTATTCGACATAATTTTACTTTTAATTTTTTTAATAATTTCAGTATAATTTTAAAAAAATTGTTATTAATTTTTTTTTAAATAATTACTATTAAAAAATTTATATTTTTAATAATTTATTATTATTATTATTCTTGTAGCGTTAGAATGATAATTATTTTTATTATATTTTTATCAATAATATAATTAAATATATAAATATTTAAAAAAAATTATTTTTAATTTTAAAATAAATGAGCAGTACAGAAAATAAAATATCTATTTATATAAAAAAATTAAATATCCTAAAAGAAAATGCTAAACAGGGTAAAGTAATGCCGCTTCGATGAATTGACAGACTTCGATGTCAACCTGGTGGTCCATCTATGGAAAAGCTCTGTTGATGCCCATATTATAATAAATGATCTGTACTAAATTTTACGTGGTAGTCAGGTAATAGTCTTATTCAACAAATGGTTTTATTGGCTAATTTCATTAAGTGTCCCCGTTAAGATTTTTTATATTATAGATTTTATTAATTAAAATTTGGTGAATAAATAATTAATAAAAATGTGTTAAATTAAAATTTTATAAGACAATTAAATATATAATTATGTATAAAATAAAATAAAAGGATAAATAATATAAGAGATTTTTACGTAAAAATAATTTATGTTAACATAATGATTAAAGATAAAAACAACTCGTTCACTGAAATAACTAATTATTCGTTATGAAATTAATGTTTGATCCCTCCAAGTACCTTATTTATAAGTATTATATTTTCTTTCACAATCTACACAGATAAATTATTCAAATTCAAACTAACGTTTTATTAAACTCGAATAACAGGAGTTATCAAACTAGTTAAGTTGGTGCCTTAAACGTTAACACAAAAGTAAAATTGCAATGTGTATCCTAGAGAGATTGACTAATAAAAAACAAAAGATAAACGATTTAACATAATAACAAATAAATTAAAATCACTAGCAAGATGTTAATGCATAATAATCTAATTATTTTAAGCTTATTAATCAATCAAATACAATTATAAAATATTTAATAGATTAATTAATAAAAAAAGATTAACATAAAGATTTTCACAAAAAAAATTTAGATTGAAAGTATAAGTTACAAAAGTTAATTTAATTGTGGTTAAGAAAAATATATGCTTAAGTTTGTTTAAATAAAATATGTTAGAAGTTTAAGTTCAAAGGCTTATTACTATTCTATCAATAAAATCATTTAAATAAACTTTAAAAAGTAAGGATAATATGATAATAAAATAATTTAATTAGTGTAAAAATTAAGTTAAAGTTGAAACCTTAATCGTTTCATCGATCAAAGTCGGACTCAATCGATCGATCCACAAATATAATTGATGTATATAATATCATAAAAAGTAAGTTATATTATGATAAATGATAGTCATCAAGTTAATTCTTTCTTTTATGTATATTCATTTATATACATAATTTTAAAAAGTAAGAACCAAATATCATATCATAAGTAGTTCAATGTATTGAAAGTTTGTTTATGTTTTGAATTCACGCAAGAAAATACTATACGATGTTGATAAAAATTAATATTGACACGATATAAAGTGGATTTACAAATTATCAATTTAATCAAACAGAGGGTATGTAACAACACGAGAGTGGTTAGCAGGTAAAACCAAAATATATGTAATCTCTCAAACCATATCATCACCATCAAATCTCAAAGTAACCATATGATAATAGTTTAAATTATTAAGATTTAAATTATACACATTATGTTGTTTACATAAATATAAATATGAAAAAACAATTCATGAAAACGAGACAAATAAAATTGTGAAAATTTTATTAAATTTTGAAATATATAAAAAAAATTAATTAATTATTTTATTTAATGCATATATAAATATAAATATATTTTATATTTATTTTGGTTAATATATTTAAAAAAATTAAAAAAATTAATAGTAAATTATTTTAAAAATATAAATAAAAATAAAATAAAAATAATATTTATATTATTAGAATATTTGTAAACATACACTTGGTACCCAATAAGTATAAGTGGCTAAGAATCCCTTCAAAATTCGTAGTTGACCTTGAGTTTATAATAATTATTATACTATGAATAAAATAAAGTTTAGTTATTCTTCTTTAGTAAGTCAAATATTGGACACTATTTATGTATAGATGTAGAGGCTCATTATTGTCAAGAGAGCGTCGAGGTTTGAACAACCTGAGGCATAACCAGTGTAACAAAAAGAGACTAACAGAAGAAAAAATCATTGTGGACTTATTAAATTCAGGTATAATAATTATAAATTTAAGCCAGTTAAGAATCTTAAATGTTTAAATATTTGTTTATATCAAGTTATAATACTGATAAAACAAGAAAATATAAACTATTTTTAATTACAGAAAATAAACAACTAGTTTCAAAGGAAATTAAAATAAAAGAAAAAAATCTAATTCTATTAGAAAAATTTGATAAAGGATATATCTTAACTTTAAATGAATATTTTAAAGATGAGGATTATGAAACATGTCTTGAAAATTTTAAGAGATTTATTACCTTGTTAGACATATATACAAATTATATTAAAGCTACCAAAAGCATTATAGACCATCATGTTTTAACAATTTAATGTTTGGATATTATTTCTTTAAATATTATAAGTATACTGTATGTACATAAGAAAAACCTGTTTGTATACCATGAATAGGATAAAATAATGTACATATATAATTTATCAGGATAATATCTTATGAATATCGAATCATTCATACCTAAATTATAACCATTAGATTTAACAAATGAAAGCATAATTTTAAATTTTAAAAGACTATTAATATATTTAGTATTAGAAATAATTAATTAATATAATGAATAACATAATATACTTTGTAATTGTAATGAATATAGAAAAAAATTAGATTTATACCAACAAATAATAAGTTTTTTAGACAAATTATTGTCTTTCGCAAAGACAAAGACCATTAACTAGATCAATTCAGTCAATATTAACCCTCAATTAAAAATTAATCTGGTTCGCAAAAAATGGTATCATAACCAATAAATAGTATTATGAATAGTAATGGCTAAAAAATTAACATCATTAAGTATTAAGGATACCAATGATATTAACCATAAAATCTAAGAGTATTCTAGATATTTTATAAATATCGAGGGTATAAGTAAAAATATGGTAAACCTCAAGGAATTTGAGATATATTATCCTATTTTTAAAGAAAAAAATCCTTAAAAAAAATCTAAAAATGACTAAAGCGTATTAATATAAAGAAATGTAACTAATGTATTAAATTTATAAAAATGAAATCCCCAAAATGTCACACTATCCATTCATTATATAGGAAACAACTAGACTTATTTTTTTTTTGTAATATTTAAAGATTAAGAAGTAATTATTCTCCTTTTACAACAAAACTAATTTTTTAATGTAAAATAATTTAACATATTTTTATTTTATTAATTTAACTATTCTTGTATTCTTTGTTTAAATGAATGAAATATAAATTAAAAAAAACTTTGAAATCTGTAAATAAAATTTAAATTCAAAATCTTAAATATGTTTAAATAAACTCTATTGTTGAGCTACAATTTGTTGTCTCTAATTTATAAAATTTATATTTAATATTTAGTTATCTAAAATATATAGTATCTATTATATCTAAATTTTTTTAAGATATATATATATATCTAAAAACATTTTAGGAATATATATATATATATATAATATAGTTATGGTTTTGAGCTCATCGTGCATATTGACATTATGATCAAATAATTATATATGAAAACCTAAATTACCCGTAGTCACATGCAACGTTGTGAGTGGTTGTCAAAACTTTGTATAACTTGTAAAAGAGTGAGATGCCCTTATGGCCACCACTGACCACACCAATTTATTGATTTAGGCAGTTGGCTTTTGAGTAAAAAAGAAGCACGTATTCATAGTAGCTATTGTTTTTTCACAAAAAATAAATCATAAATGTTATTATTGCTCATCATGATTGTCTATGTTATAGTGTCATTAATTTGATAATTCGATCTAAAAACGTTTAAGAAATCATATGAACACAAATTAAACACAACGGAAACAAAAATAGATTAAAAACATATCGTTTATTATTGATCAAATTTTACATCTTTAAAATTTTTTATTATATTTTGTGGTTTGATGTTATGATTGTTTCTCATATTTATTTTATGTATTTGATGGTGTATGTTGATAATGATTAATAATTAGTGAGAGGAAATGATGTTTTTATAAATGTTTTCTTATCAAGAATCTTGTATGGTGTCGTAACCAATCGTACGGTTACGAAATTGAAATTGTTATCACCATAATATACTTAATATTGTACAATAAAAATGTTATAAAAACACGATACATTTAAAAATTAATATACCTCAAATTAAAATAATGGTTTTTAATCATCTATATATCCCAAGATTCGTTCCTATTCAACCAAATTCTATTAGTATTTTACAATATTTTTTATAGGATTAAGTACAAGTATATACGTCGCAAAAGAAATCTATATTTTCATTTGCACGATATTATTTTAGAATGTACTCTAAATTCTAATCATCGGCATGCTTGAAGGCTATTAATAATAACCCATGGATGTAATTGAATAAAAAATGGAATGGATGTTTTGATCGCAGAAGATACTAATGTTAGAATAATTTAATATTTTATCTTATAATTTAATATTACAATTTAATGTTTTAAAGTTTTTTAAAGTAAAAATATTATTATAACATTGACAAAATTTACTTTGATAATAGGATTATTTAAAATAAATGTAAAATGTCATAATAATAATAATAACAATAATAATAATAATAATTAAGTTTAAATTTTCAATACCTTTCTGAATTTTCATTTTTCTACGTACTCGAAACTTTCTCTCTTATTAAAGTTTCTTTTTAATTCTTTAAAAAAGTTAACATTTTACTTTCGTTTAGAAAATATCCCTTAAAACTTTGATCAGTGATGCCTCTTCTTTTTATTTTTTTGCTTCAACTTTTATATTTTCATATATGCAACTAAAAAAGAAATGTTTCAAAAACTTTTATCTTGATTCATTTATTTAACCTGATTTAAAAGTGTATATTTTTATGTATTTAATTAGTATTCCTCAGCTAAAACTTAGACAGAGTCAAGATAAATTATTCGTTATTATAAGTTGATGAGATGCAAAATTAACGTAATTAATTTTTTTAAAAAAAATATATACTTAATACTTTATAAAGAAGAAAAATAAAATAATTGATGGATAGTATTATTCTTTATTATTAACACCTCCAAAACCAGCCATAGAACTGATGTCTAGGATACACTCTTCTATACCCTAAATATTTGATCACATATAATCATAATTATTAATACAATACAACTCACATATTTATAAACATATTAAAAAATTTAATTTTTTAATATGTTTAAGTAGACTATTGAACACAAATTCTTTTTTTTTTTTTTTAATATAGTTGATAACTATTTAACACTGGATATCAAAAACGACAACACAACATGAAGATTATACGTTGAAACGACTATTCCAAAGCATCTAATGGCAACTATTAAATGCCTCTAAATCACCTAAATTTAGTTAGGAATTCTGCTTTTCATATTTATTGGAATCTGTCTTTTTGTGAAGGTGAATTAAAGACTTCATACGTTTTTTCCCTTACGTCTCTCCATCTTTTTCTTAGTTCTTTATTTATCCCATAAATTCTTTTTTAAGCACAGGAAGAATATAAAATGTTAAACATTTAATGGAGTAGCTATAGTGACATGAAAAATGTTGAGAAGAAAAAAAAATTACACTATTTTTAATGTATCAGATGGTAAAATAATTTTAAAAATAAAAGGATAAATTTTTCTAAATAATTTTGCATATTAATAATACATGCACAAAAGTGTATCCAAATTAATATAATTTTAGCCTTTCTCCTAGTTATATTTACACATAAAGATGTTTGTGAGATTTAATTAAACATTAATAAAATTAGTAAAATTAATTTAATTAAATTTAATCTAACATTTTAATTATTAACTACCATGTAATTAAAACGTTGATGACAAAGTTTTAAAATTCTTATCCAGTCATAAGTATTACGTGACACTGTATATCTTTTATAAAAATGATATATATATATATATATATATAACATAATGAGTTTGTAATTTTAAAAGAAAATTATAATTATAATTTATAAGATATATCATAAATATCAATATACTTCCTTATATAAACATAAATTATTAATTAATCAACAGTAAAAATAAATTGCATTTTCATATTCTTAAAAATAATGATCACGTTTGAATATAATCAAGTGTGCACAAGGATTCTGATAAAGATACAATCTAATGATGTTAACCGCATGACTAATCAATTAATATTATAATTAAATATTAATCATTCGTTAAATTGAATGTAACTTCAAAAGTGATTATCAATAATAAACTAATAATAATTCATTTACAGTAATACGTACCTAATCTTATAACAGAGAGAGTTTGTATTTCTAAAAGAAAATTATCATTATATCCTTATAATTGACATTTAGTATTTTGATGGATGAGGCCTATTAACAATATAAATAATTTTTTTTATATATATAACTTACATAAAATATTAATTAATTAGTTGTTAAAATTGAGTAAAATTTTCACATTCTTTAAAATAATTAATAATTGATTCTACCCCATGGAACTTGAAGGGACTGTTATATCCTTTCAGGCTATTTAATAATTGTCTTAATACAATTATATTATTTAAGGTTGTACGTTACTCCCCTAAAACCTTTCCACATCTTTTAAAAATACTTCAAATATATTTAGTGTTTTATGCAATATATATAATAGTTTCACACAATTCTTCCGAGACCCTTCATATGATGTAATGGTTATAATATATAGTGTGTTAATTCCTTTTTATCTCTAAGTATATTATTTCCACCTACTCACTAATTGATTGAAGTTTATTGCAAGCAAAGTTACTCTATTGTTAACCATGTATTATTGCTTGTAAGTTTCTATATATATTAATATAATATTACAATATTGTTTATTTCATTTTATTTATTTATCCTATATTTATTTTTATATTCAAAATTTACCTAATTTTAAATATTTAGCTATAAAAATATTCAAAATTTACCTAATTTTGAATATTTAGCAAAGTTACTCACATGTCTAGGATTCTCTCTCTCTCTCTTTTTTATGAAATATAAAAATATTTCGCTATAGTTATAGAATAGATTTCGTAGCAATCTTACTACCAAAACTTATGGTAAAAAACTCAAACATATATAAAAAAAACTCGGGCTCAAACATCACGAATTCTCTGAATTTGGATGCTTATTTTTACAATGTATATATTTTATTCGTGTCATTTTATTTATATTAATTGATTATAAACTATTCTAATTTACATATTATAAATAAAAACAAATACATATATCTATGATAAATTTTGTTACAAATTTCACACATTCGTGACCTATTTAATTTAAACATAGTAAATTTTATTATAGAATTATTTTATTTATAGTAAATTTGCTACAAATTTTCATACTAACAATTACTACAAACTTTTAATACTCATAATAAATTTGATACAAAGTTATGACATTTATGCACAGTATTTTATTATGCTAATTTTTTGTTTGTAGAAAATTTGTTACAAAATACAGATATTCGTTGCAAAATATTTTACCACGAAATTATTTTGTTCGTAGTAAATTTGTTATGAAATTAATAAAAAAAATATGATTTTAGAGATTTATATTCGGTACGTTAGAATTAAATTTCATGATAAATTTAACTACGAAAATATTATGTTTGTAGTAAAATTCGCTTAACTATAAGACTATAGCTATAAATTTGCTACGAACTTGCTATGAATGTGTTTTGTAACTATTAGATAGTTTGTTTCAAAATCATCGTATATTGTTACGAAAATTTTTGTACCTAAATAACTACTTTCTTCTATTGTTGTTTGTATTTGTTTTTAAATCTTAACGGTCCATTTTATATTCAATGCATTTAATAAATTTGAAGATATTAATATAAAATAATATTTAACTCTTAAATTAAGAACATAATACTTAAATTTACAAATAAAATCAATAACAAACAAAAGATCTTATTCATATTATTAACTCCTACAAAAAAAAATTGATGTCATTTATTTCTTTTAGATTATAATTGATGTTATTTAATCATTTGTTAAAAAAAGATAAATTATATCATTTCAATGTTTTTTTTATTAAAATATGATTTAAACAATAGTATTTTAATTAAAAATTATTAAAATAATATATTTGATCTTTAATTGTTTTTTAAAATTAAAAATTAAATATATTATTTATAATCTAAATATTAAATAATATAAATGAATTAATTTAACTAAAGATGCTTAGCAATAAAAATTTTGTATTCTAATTTATCAAGTTTTATTGCTTATAGTATAATTTCATGCACAACACATCTTTGAAGACTGCTCTGCAATCTTCGTTTCTATATGTTTTGACTGAGTTCTATGTCAAGCTACCGCATTGGCAAAAAAAATACATGAATAGAAACTAAACCATAGTACATGGACTTGTTAACTCTGATGTTCATACACTAAATGCATCACATAAACTTAATTTTTGTACGCCAATCTTCGTTTCTATATCTTTTAATGGATAAGCTAAAGCAGAGTTTTTCAAACCACAATATCTTCAAGAGTGACTTGCTTCATTTAGTACCATAAAATTTTAGTAGCTGAATGTCATAATCACAATTTACTCCAACAATTTCGATTGGACGTATCGAAATTAAAACCTTATAACCAAACCAATTACCTAACCAGCGATTTAATATGATTAGCAGTAATTATTGTATAAATTGTATAACAAACCCAATCAATCTCAGGTAGGAGTGTTTTTAGAAGCTGAGAAATCCATGACTTCTTTCGAAAAGCTAGTTAATATAATTTTAATTTCCTTCTTCCTTTTCATTCCATTCTGCATTTCCCTTGAGATTAAGACCATTACACCAACCCAATCCCTTAAAGATGACGACGTTTTGGTCTCTAACCAGAAGAAGTTTGCACTTGGATTTTTCAGCCCTGGGAATTCTCGCTATCGCTATGTTGGAATTTGGTACAACAAAGTTCCTGAGAAAACTGTCGTTTGGGTCGCAAACAGAGACAATCCCATCAATGATTCCTCTGGAATCATGTCAATCAATGGTCAAGGAACCCTTGCCATCTATGGCTACAATAACACAGACACTCCTCTATGGTCTGCAAATACTTCAACGACCTCTCTGTCAAAAAATTCCACAGCCAAGCTTTCAGATCAAGGAAACCTTGTTTTGGTCAAGAATGGCAATAACAGGGTTATTTGGCAAAGCTTTAACTACCTTTCGAATACTTTTCTTTCTTTCATGAAAGTTGGGTTGAATCGCCATTCTGGGTCAGATCTATTTCTAACATCCTGGAAGTCTGAAAATGATCCGGGAACTGGGACTGTCACTTTCAAGCTTAACACGACTGGATATCCACAATTCATTCTGTACAAGAAAGGAAGCCCATTGTGGAGGGCAGGGCATTGGACTGGAAAAAGATGGAGTGGAGTACCAAAAATGACCCGAAATTTCATCTTCAATGTTAGCTTTGTAAACAATCAAGATGAAGTATATATCACCTACAACATTTTTAATGATTCAATATTTTCAAGAATGGTCATTAATGAATCAGGATATGTAGAAAGAACCACGTGGCACGAGCAGAGTCATCGATGGAATACATATTGGTCTGCTCCAACTGAAGCGTGTGACAACTACAGACAGTGTGGTCCAAATGGATATTGTGACCCATATGTATCGGAGACATTCTCGTGCATGTGCTTTCCTGGGTTCGAACCCAAATCACCACGGGATTGGTACTTAAGAGACGGCACGGCTGGTTGTGTGAGAAAAGGAGTTACCACTTGTCAAAATGGCGAGGGGTTTGCATCAATATCACGTGTTAAGATACCCGACACTTCAAATACACATGTGAGAATGGGTGTAAGCTTGAAGGAGTGTGAGAAAATGTGTTTGAATAATTGTTCTTGCATGGCTTATGGTAATGCAAATGAGAAAAGGAATGAAATTGTGTGCTTGATGTGGCATGGGGACTTAGTTGATACAAGGACTTATACAAAGGTTGGCCAAGATTTATATGTCAGGGTTGATTTAGCTACATTAGGTATCATTCTTTTATATTTTTGTTTAATAATAAATTCATTTTCTTAGATTAATTACAAACAATATTTTAACCTTTTTATTTCTTTAACTCCATGTGGATTCTGAAGCTTCGTATGCCAAAAGATCTAGTAGTTTAGTCAACAACAAGGGAAAAGCGGGTATATCTATAGCCTCAGTTATCATGTTTATTCTCTTGCTATTTCTTGTATACAGGTTGGTTAAGACTAAGAAGAAAAGAACAGGTAATCATTTTGAAATGATATTTTAAAAGGAACTACATTAATAAAAAAAAATTATTGTTCTTTTATTACTTAATACTAATAGTACCTAATTGAAAAATTATGACGGTCATTTATTGATGAAATTACATTAATATATTTTGTTTATGATGTTAAAGCGACCAAAATGCAAAGTCAATATTTATCAAACCTTTCAATAAGGTCACCATATTTTGAAGATTCAACTGGTGAATTACCATTCTATGATCTAAACACAATAGTCGAATTTACTAACAATTTCTCGATGATGGCAAACTTGGAGTAATAAGTGGCTTGGCTCTGCTTTATAAGGTTGTGTTTGTGTTGTGTTATGAGTTTGAATTTCTATAAAATAACCAATTAAGACACATCGAAGAAACTACTTGTAACTAAGATTATGAATCCCATCTCATTATGGAAATCATTTGTTATATATGAATTTAGGGTGTACTTTATGATGGGAAGGAAATAGCAGTTAAAAGATTATCAAAGAATTTAAGTAAAGTCATTAAAGAATTCAAGAATGAAATTGTGCTGATTTCAAAGCTTCAACACAGAAACTTTGTGAGAATTTTAGGATATTGTGTTCAAGAAAATGAGCGAATGTTTATCTATGAATATATGGCAAACAAAAGCTTAGACATCTTCATTTTTGGTTAGTTTGATGTACTCTCATTATCTTTACTTAAAAGAACTTAAGCTTATTCTTTGTTACAATATTTTTTTATAGTTTCCACTTACTTTGAAATTAGATGAAACAAAAAGGGTAATGTTAGACTGGAGTAAATGTTTTGACATAATTTGTGGAGTTGCTAGAGGGGTGTTATATCTTCATCATGATTCTAGATTAAGAATCATTCATAGAGATCTAAAGGCAAGCAACATACTATTGGATGATATTATGAATCCAAAGATTGCAGATTTTGGTATGGCTAGAATATTTGGAGCAGACCAAATTGAAGCAAATACAATGCGTGTGGTTGGAACATAGTAAGTCATTCAATCTTAAATTTCTTCAATGATTCTCATTCATTGAAAGATTATATATTCACCAAGCTTTATTTTATTTATAAAATACAGTGGTTATATGTCACCAGAGTATGCCATGGAAGGGTTGTTTTCAATAAAGTCAGATGTCTATAGCTTTGGAGTTTTAATGTTAGAGATAATCACTGGAAAGAAGAACACTGGTTATTACCACCACGAAAATCCTGAATCAAATTTGATTGGACATGTATGCACATTTATCAGAAGTTACAATTAAAATTTCGTAGAACTAATTGTCAATTTACTTGCAAAATTGTTTAATTGAGGCTAAATGTACAAAAATGTTGTAGGCATGGGAATTGTGGAGAGAAAGGAAGGTGTTGGATATAGTAGATTCGTGTTTGGATAAAGAATGTGTTAACAAAGTTTTAAGATGCATACAAATTGGATTGTTATGTGTGCAAAGAAAGCATGCAAATCGATAGCCAACTATGTCTCAGAAGTGGTATTCATGCTTGGTAACGATGATTCAATTTTGCCTGATCCTAAAAGATCCGCTTTTCATATTAAAGCAGGTTATACTAGTGGAGATCCATCAACTAATGAAGGTACTAATTCTATAAACTATATAACTTGTACAATTGTAGAAGCTCGCTTAAAGTCTTAATAGATCTCCCAACAAATTCTGTTTGATTGTTAAAATTTGTAAAATTTATGAACATAATAATAAACTATACAAAGGTACATAATAATGTAATAAATATTAGGAGGTTTGTTACTTTCAATTGAGATGAGAAACAATCTATATGGAACTTGTGATGCATCTATTTGTGTCGATGGTGCTGGATATATAATTGCTCAAACTATCATCTTGTCATTTTCAGTAAAAATTATTAGTTTATTTAATATAATATATATTACTCCCAATATTAATACAACAATGAATTAGATTCATACTATGAATATAAACTCAAAATTTAAATTTAAAACAAGTTTAAGTAAATCCAAATTAATTACATATATTAGATTTTACTAAATATATCCTTAATTAAACTTTCTCATGTTATTGCATTAAGTCGTATGTTCTCTTTTGTTTATTTATATGAAGCACTTGTAAATTTAGAGATAGATCGAGAGATTGAATGGAATAAAAAAAAGAATAATTACATTTTCATACCATTTTATTACGAATTGTAAAAAATATTTTAATATTTCAAGAATTATTTAATTATTCTTCTTTTTAATAAAAGCAAAATATATATATACACATATAAAGAGTACGCGATCTATATTAATACAATAATATATATTTGTTAGTTGTGAGAACTAAATGCACATTGATTCGAATGTTATTAATGAATTTGTATATCAATATGTAACAGTTTGTTATAAAAAAATTGAATGACATTAATAATTTTCGCAATTAAGGTAAAAGAAATCATTATGCTTTTTATAAGAGTTCATACGAATATGTTTTTTGGTGTTCAATATAAGCAATTATATTTGTAATTAAATGAATATTAAAATAAGGTCTTAAAAATATACAAGTAAATTTGTAATTAAACGTATAATTAGAAATAATAATAAGTAAACATATATGAGTTATATATAAGATATATTATTTTTATAGTTATAAATTTTTAAAAATGTTATAAATATTGACTTATTTGATTACAAAAGTTTATGAACGAGTATATCAATTATCAACATTTTTATATACATTGATATGTTAATTTTATTATTTATTTTGAGAGAAAAACTAATTTTGACTTTTTGTATTACAATTTAGGCAATTTTAAACATTTATTATTAACATTTTAATAGTTATGGAAGATAACTAATCAAAATTTTTGGAATTAATTTATCATAAGGAAATGAAAATATGGTAAATCATATATTCACAACTAATACTTTATAAAAATAAAATTATCTAAATTTAAAATTCAAGAATAATATAGTATTTGTTTTATCAAAACTCAATTCATTCTATTATAACAATATAAAACGATATTTTAAATTATATAGCAGAAATGAGCGTAAATATCTATTTCATATGTCTCCTCTTAGTAAATAAAAAATAAAAAATAAAAAATAAAAAACCTTAGCCAACAAAATTCCAGTGTGTTTGGTTTCTAAACCTATTTCAATAATTTATCTAATACAATCTATTTTAAAAAGTCTACACCGTTAAAATGAAGAGTTTTATCGAAGTAATTTTAAATTTTAAGTCGATCTTACGTATCAATTAATTTTATATTTTAAGTCGATTCTTAGGTAGAACCTACTTAAAAATAGTATAACATTTAAACATATTTTGATTATTTTCTACTAGATTTCCTGAATGTTTTAAATCAAATAATCATAGAAAAAATGTATAAAAGAGTTTTTAAAACTTTTTATTCATTTAAAAACTGAATATTAATTAATTATTTAAGAACTAAACTTGTAAGAAAAAAATTAACTTATATACAATACATAAATACAAATTTAACTTAATTTCAAAATCATAGAATATTATAGAGTAAATATATATATATATATATATATATATATATATATATATGCATGTTATATTAGATATAAAATTACATATATCTTATTTTATGTGATTATATTGTAAAATTACATATAATAATGGGTATGAGTAATTTTATAAGATACTCACATAATAATAAGATACATATGATATTCAATATCATCATATTCTTCTTATGACCTTATAATTTAAAACATGCGTTCTTCCGATTCTTCTTGTAAATCTTAAAAACAATTCTTAAAAATAACTTATATGTTAAAAAAGTATATTATTAAAAGATATTATCACATTTGTAATTGACATGTTAATATTTAAGATTATTTCGCTCATAAATTTCATAACAAAATAACTACACATAACTCCATTATTTTTGTTGTAGAACCTAAAAAAAACAAGTGTACATGGTTTATCAATTTGAACATTTTTATTATTCAATTGTATAATTCATTAAATTAATAAAATTCATTCTTAATGTTCACTTGTAGATACCATAACTTTATCTCATATAAGTTTATGTGATTTTTAAGGACAATGCTTTTACTATTATTCCACAGCTTCCATACCCTATCAAAGTAGGAAACAATTAGTTCCTAATTCAATATTACAAAGAACAATGGAAGAAAAATAACTAGTTATAACTCTTATATTTTAACAAATGTTTTTGTGTCATTATTCGATTCTATGAAAGCCAAGATACAATATGAAATATGATTACCATATAGATCAAGGATTATCGACATCCAATGATCTTAAGCTTGTTCAAACTTTAGTAGGCAAGAGATTATCAACTTTTAATTTTTCTGAAGTATTAATGTCTTATCACATAATTGTTTTGCTCTTATGCTAACATCATACTCTTGATGTTGATTCACATATGATGAATCATAAAATATCGCTAAATGTGATTGGTGATTAGCTTCAAGTTGATAATACCATGTCCTATATAAAAAATATATATATAAATAATTAGATATTATAAACATAATTATATGCACTACATAAATGAAAGTTATTTATAGATTAAGGACTCACCTTGTCCACACTTGAATTATACTTAAGTCGATTATTTGAAATTCAAATAGTTACAATATACACTCAATCAATGTATAAGATAGTCTAATGTTTACTCCAGACATTTCTTTAGGATGTGGCACAATCTATCCATCATTTATACCATTTTTGTTTGCAACGATAATCATCAAAGAACCAAGATTTTTACTAAAGTTTATAGCATACTCATAATTATACTTTTTTCATGTCTTCTTCTCGAATAACTTGGTGTGTCATGATTTTTTACTAGATATAGATTTTTCCACGAGATACTTCTTTTGATCTCTTAAATTTACGACACTTACTAATTTTGATATAATAGACTGAACAAGTGCTATTATATTAGTAACAATAAAAGAATAATAATAAAATACAAGTAGTAAACAAGTTTTATCTTAAATAAAAATAAATAGTACTATATCAAAATTTAGCACAATTTAATTTGACGGTCAAGTCACATATTATCTAACAGCTTTTTAGACTTTGGTAGCATCAAAGGGCACTGGTAGTGGATAATGATGGAGTAATGATTGATCAATTAATATTCACCAATGATTTCACATATATTGATTGTATTTATTTTGATCATTGCTCAATTGTTGTACCGTTCTAATAGCAACATAATCCTTAAATGATAGATCTTTCAACAAACATTTCATATTCTATGAAACATTTAGGCGTTATATACAATAAATACAATATATAATAAAAAATAAAAATAATATATTATCTATATAAGCTTTAATTCTTACCATAAATGATTCATCAAAATATTCTTTTGGTTGATGATAAGAATGCACAAATTGCATTGGAGATTTTGAACTACCATGTGATTACATGTGCATTCCTAGCATATATGTGGTTCCAATGGGATGACTATATCTCATAGAGGAAATAGGTTGGCCATGATATTTCATGGGTGGAATGCCTATCATGGATGGTGGCATGCTTGGCCAATATGGTATGCCTTGATTGTAATATGGTGGCATGTTTGGCATGCGTTGTGATGCCATAACTTAGTAACTTTGAAATTGTTTTATATTTGCAAGCTTACTTAACATAGTAGTCTTAAAAGAGTTCAATTCTTCTCTAACTTTTGTTAAATAAATTAATATTTTCCTTTTATGCATTAAAAATACATTTTTAATAAAATTAAATAATTTGTATCGAAAGTGTACTTAATTTCATATTTTTTTTCCACAAATATAATTTCAGATAATATAGTTTCTTAATTACAATTTATAAAAATCGAAAATATAATTTAAATTAAATTTGAGCTTAATTATAATTATTAAAAATTTAAAAATTTAATTTAAAATTAATAAAGTACTTAACTGTAATTTAATAAAGTGCAAAATGTAATTTGGATTAATTTTGTGGGTATATAGATACAGTGAATATATGGTTTCTATATCTTTTAATGGATAAGCTAAAGCAGATCTTTTCAAACCACAATATCTTCAAGAGTGGCTTGCTTCATTTAGTACCAAAAAATTTTAGTAGCTGAATGTCATAATCACAATTTACTCCAACAATTTCGATTGGACGTATCGAAATTAAAACCTTATAACCAAACCAATTACCTAACCAGCGATTTAATATGATTAGCAGTAATTATTGTATAAATTGTATAACAAACCCAATCAATCTCAGGTAGGAGTGTTTTTAGAAGCTGAGAAATCCATGACTTCTTTCGAAAAGCTAGTTAATATAATTTTAATTTCCTTCTTCCTTTTCATTCCATTCTGCATTTCCCTTGAGATTAAGACCATTACACCAACCCAATCCCTTAAAGATGACGACGTTTTGGTCTCTAACCAGAAGAAGTTTGCACTTGGATTTTTCAGCCCTGGGAATTCTCGCTATCGCTATGTTGGAATTTGGTACAACAAAGTTCCTGAGAAAACTGTAGTTTGGGTCGCAAACAGAGACAATCCCATCAATGATTCCTCTGGAATCATGTCAATCAATGGCCAAGGAACCCTTGTCATCTATGACTACAATAACACAGACACTCCTCTATGGTCTGCAAATACTTCAACGACCTCTCTGTCAAAAAATTCCACAGCCAAGCTTTCAGATCAAGGAAACCTTGTTTTGGTCGAGAATGGCCATAACAGGGTTATTTGGCAAAGCTTTAACTACCTTTCGAATACTTTGCTTTCTTTCATGAAAGTTGGTTTGAATCGCCGTTCTGGGTCGGATCTATTTCTAACATCCTGGAAGTCTGAAAATGATCCGGGAACTGGGACTGTCACTTTCAAGCTTAACACGACTGGATATCCACAATTCATTCTGTACAAGAACGGAAGCCCATTGTGGAGGGCAGGGCATTGGACTGGAAAAAGATGGAGCGGAGTACCTGAAATGACCCAGAATTTCATCTTCAATGTTAGTTTTGTAGACAATCAAGATGAAATATATATCACCTACAACATTGTTAATGATTCAATCTTTTCAAGAATGGTAGTTAATGAATCAGGACATGTAGAAAGAACCACGTGGCACGATCAGAGTCATCAATGGAATGCATTTTGGTCCGCTCCAAATGAAGGGTGTGACAACTACAGATTGTGTGGTCCAAATGGATATTGTGATCCATATGTATCGGAGAATTTCTCGTGCATGTGCTTTCCTGGGTTCGAACCCAAATCACCACGAGATTGGTACTTAAGAGACGGCACGGCTGGTTGTGTGAGAAAAGAAGGAGTTACCACTTGTCAAAATGGCGAGGGGTTTGCATCAATGTCACGTGTTAAGATACCCGACACTTCAAATACACATGTGAGAATAGGTGTAAGCTTGAAGGAGTGTGAGAAAATGTGTTTGAGTAACTGTTCTTGCATGGCTTATGGCAATGCCGATGAGGGAGGGAATAAGATTGTGTGCTTGATGTGGCATGGGGACTTAATTGATACAAGGACTTATACAAATGCCGGACAAGCTTTATATATCAAGGTTGATGCAAATACATTAGGTATCATTCCTCTAAATTTTTGTCTAATAATAAATTAATTTTCTTAGATAAATTATGATCAATATTTTAACCTTTTTTTTTTTCTTTAACTCCATATGGATTCTCAAGCTACATATGCCAAAAGATCTAGTAGTTTAGTCAACAACAAGGGAAAAGCGGGTATATCTATAGCCTCAGTTATCATGTTTATTCTCTTGCTATTTCTTGTATACAGGTTGGTTAAGGCTAAGAAGAAAAGAACAGGTAATTATTTTGAAATGATATTTTAAAAGAAACTACATTAATAAAAATTATTTTTTATTGTTCTTTTATTACTTAATACTAATAGTACCTAATTGAAAAATTAAGAATGACATTTATTGATGAAATTACACTAACATATTTTGTTTATGATGTTAAAGCGACCAAAATGCAAAGTCAATATTTATTAAACCTTTCAATAAGGTCACCATATTTTGAAGATTCAGCTGGTGAATTACCATTCTATGATCTAAACACAATAGCTGCAGCTACTAACAATTTCTCTGATGATGGCAAACTTGGAGAAGGTGGCTTTGGCTCTGTTTATAAGGTTGTGTTTGTGTTGTGTTATGAGTTTGAATTTCTTTAAAATAACCAATTAAGACACATCGAAGAAACTACTTGTAACTAAGATTGTGAATCCCATCTTATTATAATCATTTGTTATATTGAATTTAGGGTGTACTTTATGATGGGAAGGAAATAGCAGTTAAAAGATTATCAAAGAATTCAGGTCAAGGCATTGAAGAATTCAAGAATGAAATTGTGCTGATTTCAAAGCTTCAACATAGGAACCTTGTGAGAATTTTAGGATGTTGTGTTCAAGAAAATGAGCGAATGTTGATATATGAATATGTGGCAAACAAAAGCTTGGACACCTTCATTTTTGGTTAGTTTGATGTTCTCTCATTATCTTTACTCAAAATAACTTAAGCATATTCTTTATTACAATATTTTTTATATAGTTTTCTTTTACTTTGAAATCAGATGAAACAAAAAGGATAATGTTAGATTGGAGTAAACGTTTTGACATAATTTGTGGAGTTGCTAGAGGGGTGTTATATCTTCATCATGATTCTAGATTAAGAATCATTCATAGAGATCTAAAGGCAAGCAACATACTATTGGATGATATTATGAATCCAAAGATTGCAGATTTTGGTATGGCTAGAATATTTGGAGCAGACCAAATTGAAGCAAATACAATGCGTGTGGTTGGAACATAGTAAGTCATTCAATCTTAAATTGCTTCAATGATTCTTATTCATTAAAAGATTATATATTCACCGAGCTTTATTTTATTTATAAAATACAGTGGTTATATGTCACCAGAGTATGCCATGGAAGGATTGTTTTCAATAAAATCAGATGTTTATAGCTTTGGAGTTTTGATGTTAGAGATAATCACTGGAAAGAAGAACACTGGTTATTACCACCACGAAAATCCTGAATCAAATTTGATTGGACATGTATGCACATTTATCAGAAGTTACACTCAAAATTTCGTAGAACTAATTGTCAATTTACTTGCAAAATTGTTTAATTTAAAACTAAATGTACAAAAATGTTGTAGGTATGGGAATTGTGGAAAGAAGGAAAGGTGTTGGATATAGTAGATTCGTGTTTGGATAAAGAATGTGTTAACAAAGTTTTAAGATGCATACAAATTGGATTGTTATGTGTGCAAGAGCATGCAAATGATAGGCCAACTATGTCTATAGTGGTATTCATGCTTGGTAACGATGATTCAATTTTGCCTGATCCTAAAAGATCTGCTTTCATATTAAAGAGAAGTTATACCAGTGGAGATGCATCAACCAGTGAAGGTGCTAATTCTATAAACTATGTAACTTGTACCATTGTAGAAGCTCGTTAAAGGGCTTAATGGATCTCACAACAAATTATGTTTGATTATTAAAGTTTGTAAAATTTATGAACAAAATAATAAACTGTACAAAGGTACATAATAATGTAATAAATAT